>ML786963.1:130974-187708 GCA_009831015.1 Picea engelmannii
TGCAACCTCAAATAGACTAAATCGCCAACCTCAAAGGTATGATCAACTCTGTGCTTGTCTGCTTGGACCTTTTGTTGGTTTTGTGCCCTCTGTAAATGATCCTTCAATTCCCTGAGAATGTCTTGGCTCTGCTGTATCCAATCCTGTACCATCGGAGCCCTGCTGCCACCAAATGAAATCTCCATAAACGATAAAGGATCATAGCTATATAAATCTCTAAAGGGTGACATGCCAATGGACATATGTTGGGTGGTGTTGTAGCAATATTCTCCCAAATGTAACCATCTAACCCATGCTTTCTGTTGTCCTGCTACGTAGTTTCTGAGGTAACCTTCCACCCATTTGTTGACTATCTCAGTCTGAGAATCCATCTGAGGGTGATAGCTAGTACTAGGATTCAATATCGTACCCACTAATCTGAACAAATCCTGCCAAAATGTACTCATGAACCTGTTGTCCCTGTCACTGATGATGGTTTTGGGTAGGCCATGTAGTCTGAACACCTCTCTGAAATATAATAAGGCCACCTGTGCTGCACTGAAGTCTGTGGCTATGGGAAAAAAGTGTGCAAAATTCGTCAACCTGTCTACTACCATGAAAATGCAATCTTTCCCCTGTGCTCTAGGCAACCCAGTGATGAAATCCATGGATATACTTTCCCACTTGTGCTTTGGAATAGGTAGGGGCTGCAATAGTCTTACAGGGTGCGTGTGCTCATCCTTGTTTTCTTGGCATGTAGTGCATTCTTTGACATGCTTCATCACATATTCCTTGAGGCCTTTCCATGCAAACCTTTCTCTCACCTGCCTGTACGTCTCACTGATGCCCTGATGCCCTACTACTGGTGAGTTATGATATGCATGTAGGATCTTAGCTTTGAGAGTTGATCCAGGAACTAAAAAGATCCACCCTTTGTAATAGATGAGGTCATTTATGACCCTGAAGTTGTCATCCTGTATTTGCCCATCCAACAATTGACAAGCGAACTGATCCTTTGCATATTCCATTATCAAGTGTTCCTTCCAGTCGACTGACATACCAGACATGACAAAAATGGATGGCCTTTTGGATAATGCATCGACCACTGCATTGTTCTTCCCTTTGATGAATTCAATGTCAAAGTCGTAGGCTTGTATTTTGCTTACCCATTTTTTCTATATTTCATTCAAATCCTTCTACTCCAATAGATAATTAAGACTGTTATGGTCTGATTTGACCACAAACCTTGCACCTACCAAATGTTGCCTGAATTTGGCTAGTGCATGCATGATAGCCAACATTTCTTTGTCGTAAATGGTGTAAAGTAGTTCAGGACCCTTGAGTTTCTGGCTTTCATAGGTTAGGGGGTGCCTGTTCTGCATCAACACAACCCCTATACCTTCCCCTGAGGCATCACACTCCAAAGTGAAGGGTATGCCGAAATCAGGAAGAGCTAGAATTGGGCAGGTGCTCATGACCTCTTTCATTTTCTCCATCATGACATGTCCCTCATCATTCCATTTGAAGGACCCCTTTTTTGTCAGGTCAGTCAAGGGTGTGCACAGTTGAGAAAACCCTTTGACAAATTTCCTATAGTATGTGCATAGGCCTAGGAATCCCCTCAGTTCTATGAGTGTTTTTGAAATAGGCCATTCCCTAATGGCTGTTATTTTCTCCTAGTGTACATGTACCCCTTTTGCCCCTATGATGTGTCCCAAGTAAAGCACTTCTATCATTCCAAACTCACACTTGGATTCCTTGGCATATAGTGACTGTTCTTCCATGATTGACAGGATTTGGTCCATATGTCGAAGGTGTTCCTCCCAGGTCTTGCTGTAAATGAGCAAGTCATCAAAGAATACCAACAAGTGTTTCCTCAACTGTTTGTTGAACACATGGTTCATGCAAGACTAAAATGTGGTTGGGGCATTGGTTAACCCAAAGGGCATCACCAAAAACTCATAATGGTCGTAGTGACACCTAAAGGCTATTTTTGAGATGTCCTCCTCCCTCATCTTGATTTGATGGTAGCCTGAGCGAAGATCAACTTTTGTGAAATATATAGCTCCATGCAGCTCATCCAACAACTCATCAATCCTAGGTATGGGGTACCTATTTTTTATCATATTTTTATTCAAATCCCAGAAGTCAATGCACATTCTCATCGTTCCATCCTTCTTCTTCACCAAGACTACCGATGAAGCAAATGGGCTTGAACTTGATCTAATGTGTCCCATGTCTAGAAGATCCTTGATGGCCTTCTCTATATCATCTTTATACTTCTTGGGATGCCTATAGGGTGTGGTGATAACATGCTTAGCCCCTGCCTCTAGCTCAATGATGTGCTCAAACCCCCTGTCTGGTGGCACACCTGGAGGAATCGCCCCAAACACTTTTTGGTGCTTGTCAAGGATTCTTTTGATCTTTGGTGTGTAATGCACCTTTCCCTTCTCATCCACCCATGTTGAGACCTTACATTCCGCTGCATATACAATTTCTTCCCTTCTTAATATGGCTTCCATCCTCTTGGCTGTGACCACGCTAGCAGAGTTACCTGTCATGCCTCTGAGCACAACCTTTCGTCCTCCTTCCTCCACAAAGGACATTTCCATGGTCTTCAAATTTGTGGTGATGGGTCCTAAAGTGTTGAGCCACTGCACCCCTAGGATGATGTTGGTATCGGGAAGATCCATCACATACACATCCTGAACTAACTCATGCCTTCCCAAGGTGAGTTTCATACCTGGTATGTATCTATTACAGGGCATAGTACTACCACCTGCTACCTCCACTTTGAATCCTTCAAACTCTATTATAGGTATGTGCCTCCTCTTCAGTAATGCTGCATCAATGAAATTATGGGAAGCTCCTCCATCAATCAAAACCAACACTCTATGTCCTTGTAAGACCCCTCTCATCCTGAAGGTGTTGAACTTGGGTACCCCGCTGATAGATGCCAACGTAGCCTTCTCTCCAGCTACACAGTCTAGTTTTGGAACCTCCTCTTTTGCTGCCTCTAACGTTTCGGCCTCCATGTTTTGTATCTGACCATACTCATCCTCTTCTTCATCATCTGAAGTGACCTCAATGTAATGTACCTGTCCTTGCCCATGCACTTGTGTGATGGATTCCATGGCTCCTTGCATGTGAAGCAGAGTTGCTTCCTTCTCAGTTCCCTCCTGGTGTTGTCATCTATTCTGCCATGACCCTTTTCATAACCCTTAGGGTCACCTCCTCCCTGGTTTATTGGAGGCCTTTGATCTCTTCCACCATTGTTAAGAGGTGGTTTGGGTATGAATTTTGGTAGCAGCTGGACCCAGATCCCTCGTCTTCCAAATGGCTTCCTGTAGGCTGGTAGGATTGAAGGCCTTAACCCAACCCTTCAAGGGTTCCATCAATCCTTCTGTAAAGAGCATCATGAGCCTGGTTGGGGACATATATTTCACCATCACTGCCAACCTCTGGAACTCATCCATGTATGCCTCAGACGTACCTGTTTGCTTGAGTTGGGTGAGCTCCCAGAAATGTAACTTAGTATCTCCTAGATCAAATCTATCAATGAGCCTCTGAGTGAATTCTGTATAGGATACAATCTGGTTGTGGCCAAGTGTGGTGAGCCCATGGTACCACTAGTCGTGGGCCTTTCCATCCAAGTACATAGTGGAAAACTTGATGGCCTCCATCTCTCTCATGGGGTTAAGCTTCAGGTAAGTATCCAGCTTTTGCACCCATGCTTGTGTTGTCATCTTAGCCGTACCATCAAATTATGGAATCTCTATCTTCCCTGCCCTTTGCTCAAACTCAAAGATGCCCCTGTTGTTCATCCTAGGCTAGTTTTTGAACCTGAGTTGACAATACTAGTCTAGGGACATCTGTCTTTGAACTTTCATATCCAAGCTATAGTATTCCCTGGTACTCCTGGCTAATTGTTCCACAAAATATTCAACCTGTTCATGCTGCCCTTGCTCATCTATGAATGTGGGCATGTATGGTCTGGGGTTAGCTCTGCTACCTAAGTGTTGGCCTAGCAGTTCATCCGTGAACACTATCACGTATGGCCTATGATTGGTACTGCTACCCATCTTCCCATGGAACGTGCCACCTCCAAGACTTCCTTCGGATCCCGGTGCTTTCTCCGGGTTATATCTGACTTCCTCATGGGTTCCACTAGACCCTCCAGCCTCCTTATTCCCATACGTATCAGGATCTTTGCCTCGATGGGTTACTTGCATCAGAAGGTCAGTTATCCTAGTTTGGTTCTCGTTCATTTTCTGTAGATTCTCATCAACTTTCTTCAAGGTTTCAGAGATTTTGGCATGTCCCCTTCTGTTGGTTTCCTGATACTCATCCAACGGTCGGACCAATGTGCTTTCTATGTGGTTCATGTTTTGCTGGAACTTACCAAATTCAACTACTAAGAGAGTCAAGCCCTGAGGCTCATGGTTGTCTCCTGACCCTTCCATTTCTGCCTCTGTTTCAATGTTGTTTTTCTTCCTCCGACCCATAACAATTCTCCTGTACTTCTGCATGCACCGATCTCTCCAAAAGTTTTGAGGATCAAGGCTCTGATACCACTGTACTAATCCCAAGCCAAATTCTTTCTTGGAATCACTAACTACTACTAATTTATTGAGTTATTAAGTGCATACAAGATTCATCAACACATGGAGATCACAATATATTCAAGATGTAGAAGCAAAAGCAAAGATCTGACCTTTTTATTATGAGCAATGTAAGATCAATACAATAGATGGTCGATCTGGCATAAACCTCATATGGTCATACAAGCAATAGATATGAGCTGCTACAAAATGCTCTCGACAATACAAAATAAGCCTCCAAAGGCTGGATACACAATGAAGACTTAATCAAGTAGGTCTGAGCCATACTACTGCTCAACCTCCAAGCTGGAAAGTGCCATGTCCTGCTAGAATGTTGAAGCCCTCAATAATTATACCCTTCTACCAAAAGTGTCCCATCATCCCGAGAAATATGCTAAATGATAGATCAGGCAACTATAAGGACAACCCAGATGTCCAAATTCCCAAATCCACTCTCAAACCCCGTAGATCTGAATTCCTCCACTGAATGGTGTGCCCCACTAGATGAATGAAACCCTAGCTGGTTTGGCCCTGATGAAGGAGGCCTCTAAATGCTCTGAAAATCTATAAGAATATAGATCGGACTATGAGAATCTCGTGGGAGAAGTTTCGGACTCAGATCTCAAGAAGATCTCCCTAGATTTGAGTTTTATTGAATCAAAATATGTCCCCTATGGCTCCAAGAAATCCCAATCTGTAGACAAATGTAGAATGATGATAACCCTCTAGAAAAGCCCTCAAATTGATGGTCCTACGCCTGCAAACAAAACCCAACTGTCGGAATGGCGCCAGGCCCTCAGGATAAGCTGGATCGAACCTCCCTCTAGATGATGTTGCACCCTTGCTGGAAACACAAGAACAATACGGCTTGCTACCTTCTGAAGTGCTAGATGCAGATGGGCTGAGACTAGAATGGTGTGGAGGAGTCTTTCATCCCCGAGACCAAGCTGCGGAACAAGGTGAGTGGATATTTCACCACTGAGTTGCTCACAAGGGTTTGTACAGCAAAACCCCCAAACTGAATGCTCAAGAGCAATAGCAAATGCGAATCCAAAACTATAATGAGTAATAGGTGCACCCCAACCTCTTACTTATACTTTTCCTTCTAATTCTCTGTTGAGTTAGGTTAACTCCCAGGGTTAATCTTCTATTCTTCTGTTGAGTTATTTTTTACTCCTTTATCCTTTTCCTTTCTTAAGTCAACTTAAAAATATAACTTTTAACTTCTTGACTTTTCCCCCCTCAGTGTGAGACTATGACCTAGTGTGGGTGCCCAGGCCACTGAATCTCCTCATCACCTCTCTAAGAGGTGGGGGACATTACAATATCCCTGATGAAACCCATACAAAAGGACTCTGACAAGAAGTAAAAACTGAACTTTATAATCTAGATCAGCTTTCCACGGACTGCTACCAATTTGACTCTGCAGAATATCCTTTATCAGCTATGAAACTTAATCCATAAACATACAAGTATTCACAGACTATCAAACATAGATCAACATCTCTAAAACAAGCATCTGGATGATTTGGTTCAGTTCTGAACCTTGCTGTCTACAATAGGACCCTGTTGTCAAAAAAAGAATTAGGATCTGAATGAACTCAAGAATGAACAAAAACTTAAACTATCTCTTGAAAATAAAAGAGAAAACCTTAGTATGGATTTCTCCTTCTATTCCCCCCTTGTTCTTCCTTCTCATTTGGATTTTATGCATTCTAAATAAGTTGAAGTAGTTCAACTACTTTATTTAGTTAAGTTAGTTAAACATAACTAATTTTAGTTTAGGGGAAGTAATAATAATAATAATAATAATAATAATAATAATAGTTAAGGGTCTTTCTTTAATAATAACTAAGTAGGTGGGACCCCTTGTGGCTCCCTTCTTTTATTCTTTTCAAAAATAAACACAATTAGATAATCATTTAAACACATGCCGCCTTGTAGCTCCCATAAACACTTCCAAAATTTGAATATTAAATATTAGAAATAATTCAAACCATATCCCAAACCATGTAAATAACAATATTGTCCAAAAAATAGCTTGATGTCCAAACTTTCTACAGACCATTGTCTTCAACAACTTAATCATAAAACACATAAATTAAAATCCATACTTGCCACTTTGAGAAGCAATATTTATTCTATCATTGTTGTCCCCTTTGGACTTCCTAGAAGTAGCATTTGGTTGATTTTAAACTTAGGCTTAATCTCACTAATAACATAGAAACAATCGTCAGTCAAATGCATACGAGAGGAAACTGATTTTGAAGAGCCACTTGAAGGAGAGGAAGGGGAGGAAACAACTTTACCTCTATCTTGCACATGGGGGACATCGGTTTTAAGACGTTTGATAGCATGAGAGGATTGAATAGGTGAATGAACAGAGGAAATTTGAACATTAGGATTTACAGGTGGTGGATGGGGTAATGAAAAATTAGGCCAGCCACGATGGTGAGAGACTATTGGATTTAAAATCTCTTTCCATCCATCATTAGAAGTGACTTTTGGTTGTAAGGACACATGAGGAGGCAGTGAATTTTGGTTGCAAGGACACATGGGGAAGGGAGCTCTCTCTGGTTAGGCCATTTGAACTATCCCTTGTCCATTCCAGTTGAAGAACCCAACTTGAAACAATTGGTTCAATTCCTGGGGGTCAACATGAAAACAAATAGAGAATCTAGGCCTTCTAGGCCCTCTGTTCTAGTTACCTCTTCCTCTATTATTTTTTCCATGGTTTCCTCTACTGAAGAAACAAATCATGTATGCAGTAATTCATTAGTAACTATCCCTTAACAGACCATACATGACATTATGTTTGCATTAAACAAAGTTTTTCTCAGAAATTGACATGAGACCCATGCAAATCAATCCATAATAAATTACTTAATAATTTCCAACTGAGCAGGGGGTGGATAGGGTTCATGGGACATATGGAGGGATTGTAATGAGAAAAAAAGTGGTAGCATGACAGGGAAAAAATACACAAGTATTGCTCAACAATTCATTAAATAATTTAACTGTGCAATCAATACCAAAAATATCAATTGCCACCTATTTATGTGTCATATCTTTTGTCACTGTTATACAGAGTTTTTAATTTATTTTATAGAACATGGCATGTAAAAATGAAATTGGGATTATGAGGGGTGTATAATGAGCGAAAAAGTGATAGTATGAGAGGGAATAAAAAATGGATATTGTTCATAAATGTAAATCAAATAAAACAACAACCATAACTCTATTTAGACCTAATAATCCAATAAGCATTCACTTTTAAAACCAAAACCATTTAATTATCACTAAATGGTGTAAGATCATTTTTTTCTATAAGTGTAGACTATATTGAAGAAGTGGAGGTGGATGTAGTACCACTTGATGTGTGTGGTGTAGTGTTTGGAAGCCCCTACATGTATATGAGGGATGCAATCTTCACAAAGAAGGAAAACTAATATCACATTATCAAGGATGTGAAGTCGTTTATCATCAATGCACACAAAAGTAAATTCAATATCTCTCTGATAAGTTCTCACCAAGCCAAGAAATTGATCAGTTTTGTTAGGAAGTTTGTATTATTGTTATTAAGAGATAATCAACTAAGTGATGAATATGTAAAAGTAAAGGAATCTATGAAGGGATGCACCAAAGGCCAGAAATGTCCATTGGAGGATTTTTTATTGGGAATATAAATAAGTGTTTCAATATCCTAAATGGTTACCACCTAAGAGGGAAGTGGAGCATGAGATACAGTTGTTTCCTAACTCCCCATTGCCAAATATTGGGTTGTATAGATAATTTATCCTAGAAGAAAATAAAGTGAAGAAACAATTGTAACATTTGTTGGAGTAGGTAGTAAATCAACCAAGAACCTCACCTTATGGGTCACCTATCATCATAGTACAAAATAAAGATGGGGCTTGGTGAATGTGTATCGACTAAAGATATTTGAACAAGATCACCCTCAAGAATTGATACTCTTTTCCTAAGATCGATGATTTGTTATATCAGTTGTAGCATTCTAAGTAATTCACTAAGTTGTTTCTCAAACCAATATACCACTAGGTATGAGTTAAAGAAGACACCTCGAAGACCACCTTCAAGGCAAGGAAAGGTCTATATGAATGGATAGTAATACCTTTTGGTTTATGTAATGCACTAGATACATGTATGTGTTTGATGAATGTTGTATTGTGTCCCTTTATAGACTCATTTGTGATAGCGTGCTTAAATGATATATTATTTTACAACTCCACCTAGGAAGAGCATATCTCACATCTCATGCATGTTAGAGACTCTGAAAGAGAATCAACTGTTGGCTAACCTTAAGAAATGTTAGTTTTCTCAACAATCATTATTGTATTTGGGGTATGTGATTGGTCGAGCAGAACTCAAGATATATCCCACAAATATGGACGCCATCTTTAAGTGGCCAGTTCCTACTAATGTCACTAAATTTAGGAGCTTCGTTGGGGTAGTGTAGTACCTATGAAAGTTCATAAAATCCATTTCAATTGCAGTTGTGCCACCTCATTCCATACAAACTAGTGGTAAGAGTTTCCAATGGGGAAAGAATCAGTATGTTGACGATTAAAATCGCAACGAGGTTTTATGCCCACAAAGTGTTGCTAAAGCCTATTCTTATAAGCTAACAATATATCTATAATACTAGTAGGTGGGACCCCCTTGTAGATTGGAGGATCAGATCTGGTTCTTATTTGATGTTATGTTGTTGTTTGAAACTGGTTACAAGTTTGAGCATGATTGATGTTCAAATGCTGGTTCTATTCGCAACAAATGGGTGATGGAAAATTCATGCTATGTGTGACTGTCTTTACTTTAAAATATCATATCCATGTCATGAAGGCTTTTGTGAACTGTTATTTTTATTGCGCCATGATCTATTACATGTTACACTTGCACGAAACATGTGTTAGTCATGAAAAAGGATAAAAGAAAAATGAATAAAAATCTAAGCAAGGAATTAAAACTATGCTATGCTATTCTACATTATATGCATTGGATTTAAGGGATTGTTGTTATTCCTAGCTAACGGGGTTAATGGATATATGATTTATTGAGTTATATGCACTATGGTTTAGCTGGAAATGGTTAAATGTGGTATGGGGTGGCGCATTTGACAAGTGATGGATGCTAAGTTTGATGCATGGATTAATTAAGTGTATTAATGGAGGGCTGGTTGGAATGTACTAAGGAATTGAATGAGAGGAGGATGGAGGTGACTTGCATTTATTGCATGTCACTCCATAGCCCTTCCAATGGTCATCACCCTAGCTCGACTATTGTTCAATTGTGTTTCACTATGGTTAAGCTATGATTTTCAAGCAGAGGAAGAACCGCTCGGCCAAGCTAGGTTTTCTTGGTTACATGTATGTCTTTTCGCCATCCATGAACCCACTCTGGTTATGAAATAGATATTGGCTCTGTGATGTATGGGTCTGTTCTTTTCTCGAGACTAGAAACTATGTAAATTGTGTTATCTCTCTGGAATAGATTGGGTGTGTAGTTTTCATTGTAAATAAAAAATAATGTTTGAAGTCCATTTTTATTTATTATTTTGAGTACTAGAAGACACCAAGGCTCTCTGTCATCCTTACTGAGTTTTTCTTAGAGGGTCCACATGATCTAGACTTGATCAGTTATCCTCTCATAGTTCTTGTCACCCCACTCGGCCACATTGTTCTTATGAGTTGTTGTGTTTGATCTCGAACCACCTGGTGTCATTGTGTATCATTTCACCTGGGTATGGGATCTCTATACTATTGGTGTCTACATATTTGGTTGATGGCTATAATGTCGAGGGGCTTGTTTTGAGGTTGATTTCTATTTCATGGCTCTTCTTATGTATCAATGTTACCTAGGTTGATTGGGGAAAACCACGAGGGCTATGCCCTGCTTCTTCTGGTGTTATTTATTGGTTTGTGAGGGACCTCTGCTCCTTTGTTCATAATCTCTCTTTCCTGTTGAATTCTCTTGTCATGAAAATCTATGGTTGATATGGCATGTGGGTCCACCGTGTTGTCCCGAAGGTTCTCACCTGTTGTTGATGGTCAGTTCCAACCTCCCTTTGTTGGTTACTCAGGGTCCACCCTTGATTATTTTAAGCTCGATTTTGTTAAATGAACCAATTATTTTTCGTTGGACGAATGGTCGACTATTATGATTTGGTGGAGTATCGTCGACAGTGGTTAATTATTGGTTGTCACTGATTAATAGTGTTGACAGTGGTTATTGTGATTGGTTATAGTCACTGTGTTATTTTATTATGGAAATTGATTCGACAGATGGGCATGGTTTTATGGTTGATTGGAAATATGCGTCTTTGCTTATGTGCTAGGTTGTGTGTTTCCTACAGCATGATATTGATTGAAATAAGGGTTTTTGTTGTTGTGTGTTTTAATTTCCAAATGGAAATATTGCAATCGTGATAGTTGTGTTCGATTGTCCAATGCATATGTTATGTATATTGTTTGATTTCACCATCAGAGACGAGAATGAATTTTAAAACAATATGGTTTTGTTGCAATTCGATTGATTTAAGAAATGGGATTGGGCATAGTGTTGTTGCCTCCTTGTATTGGATCGAAAGTTCAACATCATTTGATGTTTAGATTCAGAGTATTTAAACATGTACAATCACATAAATTCTCTTGCATTTTGTCTAATGGTCTGTGCATCCTACAACCTTGTTTGAGTTGAAATGGTGATTGTTGTTACTATGTGTTTAAATGGAAAATCAAGAGTATTATATTGATGATGTGTTTGACTGTCCACTATGTATGTTTATTGAAGATTATGCATCGTAGTAGAGATAGGCACAGGTCTGTGACAGTATGGTCTCATTACAATTTAATTATCAAATGGAATTGAGGGATGAAATCGGGAATGCTTTTTGTGTCTGTGCTTGATTAAGAAAATAATTCATGGTCAATGGTTGATTTTTGATGCTGAACAGAGTGGAAATAAGTGAATGTGTGTTCATTTGGAAATTGTTTTAAGATATTAATGGACAATTGGAAAGAAACATAACTCTTCTATGGGTTGTTGTGGAAGGAATATTGTCTTGTTTTGATGACACTGTGTTAAATATTTAATTACGAACAATGAGCAAGTTAATACACAGAGTTGATTGAATTTTACAAAGTAGTTGTTTAATTGATCACAATGATTATTTGGTTGGTATTGGATCTTTTGCGTTTGATATAGAATGGTTTTATGGATTACTTAATTAATTTTATGAACAGTATCTGCTCTCTTCCCCTACCATTATTTCACTTTTCTCTAATTACAATCCCCCTCGCCTTCCCATATCCATTTTTTACTCCATGTTCCTAAAATTTAATTACAGTTAAGAGAATTTTGTATTGCAACAGTTTGAAATCGCAGTTTCTTGGATGGATTACAGTGACATGTTCCTTTCTTTACATTACAGTTGATTGTGTGTTGTCCATGAGAAGTAACCAGGATTATTTCCCCCCTCATCTTATCATTTTTCGCTCAATACAAACCCCTCGCATATCCCAGGACCTTTTGTTCACCCCCTGCTCATCGACAACAGTTAAACAATTTGTATGGATTGGATTGCATGAGTCTGATATGTTACTGATCCAAAATCTATTTCATATTTTTAAAGGATTTGTCATGTATGGTTGTTAAAGGAACTATTTTCTAATCAATCATGCATGCAGGAATGAGCTTTTTCAGCCGAGGTAGCCATGGAAGAGGAAACTGAGGTAGATCTAATTGGAACAGAGGCCCAAGAAGGCCAATATTCTCCATACACTTTGATGTTGACTCGCAAGAGTTAGGCCAGTTGTTTCAGGATGGGTTTTTCAATTGGATTGGGAAAGGAGTGGTCCAACAGAGGCCTGAAAGGCCTCCCTTCCAAGTTCCACAAGCCCTGGTATTCTTGTTCCTCCTCATGTCTCATTGCAACCAGAGGTTCCTAAAAATGACGGATTGCAAGATATTGTCCACTTGATAGTCTCCCAACATCGTGGGTGGCCCAATTTGTCTTTACCTTCTCCCCCACCTAACAATCAGATTGTCCAATCTTCCCCTACCCACTCGCCAGTGCATTCCTCCCATGCTAGAAAAATATTGAAAATCAAGGCCCACCATGCCCCTAAAAAAGGAAAAGCCACTGCTACCCCTTCCTCTCCCTCTAATGGCTTTGATAAATCCGTGTCCTCCTGGATGCATTTGAGGGATGATTGTTATCATGTGATCAATGAGATTAGGCCTAAAGGCTCAGCAGAGCCAAAGGTAAATTCAGAGAAATCAAAAGGTGGAAAATATGCATTTTTATTTTGATTTTATTTATTGTTGATGATAGTTGACTTAGAAAGTTTTGGACAACATGTTTTTTTTGGATATATGAATGTATTTTTGAAAAGAATGTCAAATATTAATGAGATAAATAGTCAAACATGCATGTGGTTATGGGAGTTGTTGGAACACATATATATTTCTAACTTTTAGATCTTAACTAGATTCCTTTCCTAGTTAAAATAAGAATTAAGTGTGTTTGATTCTCACCATTGATGAAGTCTTCTATCTAATAAAATGATCCTAATCTCTTTGGAGTTGTGGATATGCCTACTCATTAAATAATTAAATCACTAGAGACTATGTTAGAGTCTCGGACTTCAGAGTTTTGGGATTCATGTGTTTCAACATGTCACATATTCAAAATTACGATACGCAAAAAGCGTTCAATAGATTCGAGTCACCATACATGTATACCTTCCTAAGTTTTAACACCTCACTAAAGGTAGTGACATGTTTAAAATCTAATAAGGTTGTTTTGTGAATGCTCGAAGCATGCAAATACCAAAAAGCTAAACCCCATTTAAATAAGTTAATATCAATTAATAGTTAATTAATAAGTTCGCACATTCGGAGTTAAGATATTTGCCATCCATTGCATTCTAATATCACGAAGTACAAAACCTTGAAATAATTGAAGTTAAAACAATGATTTAATGGATTAAACATGATTAAATTTTATTAATCACTACATGATTTCGTGTTTCAGGGATCCTGTCTCGAGCTACTATCAGAATCCCGAAGTCTGAAAATCCAAAAAAAACACTTAACGATAAACACGATTAACTAATGGGTTAAACATGATGATCTCGTGATTAATTTTTTGTCGACTCGTAGCTCGAGTCAATTCAAATTTTATTCATATAACCTCTCGATTGCGAACCACCAAGAATTAATGGTATTAATAACGGATCTACGGCAATGATTTCAAATAAGATTGTGGATCGCCGCCTTAATCTTTTCATTAAGGAAATTCAATACATCGTTAGTGAAGGTATTCATAAAATAGATACGCTTAAGGTGAACAACAATATTGGAGTTTGAATTCTAATTTTCATTCCTCGCAGAGAAACAAGTTTTAGCAAGCTAAGAAATTTATGCGTTTCCCTGTAACAGGTAGCACATTTTTGAGCTTACTACTATCATGGATCCGTGGAAAATAGCTAAATATTCTGGTGAAATCTCGAGCCAGAAAACATATGTCCTCTCGGATACATCACCGAGAGACGTAGATATCGTGAAAACCTGGATGCATGTATTTGGTATCCTACACTACGAGTTGATCAGCTGCCCAGAAGAGTCGGACTATGAGGTGACTGAAACTCAGGCGCAAAGCTCAAATACATAGATCAATCAGAGCTGCATAAAATAGCCATGCGACTGAGGCTCATGCCGTATAATAACATGTTAGGTTGGGCCCTGGAGAAGTTGATGTCTCAACTAGGAGCATCCACAATTCACAGAAAATTTTTGTTGGGTCCTTTCAACCAAAACATATACAGGTGATGTACAAATTATCCTTAGCATTCAAACATATTTATAATGTCAATTTATTAAAGGAGTTCGATGAATAATAGTGCACAAAAGGTGGAAATAATTACACCAACTTAATCAAGAACTGGTGGGAACGCCCTGAGAAATTTAGAGTAGAAACCCATGGCATATATGCCACTACATCATTAGACGCTCATATGATGTATGTGGCCATGATGATATGTGGAATTTTTGGGAAAGAAAACTCTCCTCACTTCCTGTTATCATGGGTATTGATCATGCATGAAGTTGCAAAAGGTTTATCTTTCAATTGGTCCAAGATATTATCAGACAGTTTGGCCAAGGAAATCACAGAATATCGGTCCTCAAAAGCCAAAGGGAAACCTTCCTCTTTCTATATGTCGGCATACATTATGGATGCCATTTGTTTTATGACACTGTTTCCTTTGATGAGTTGGATCTGGACTTCGACCAATGCTGAGCCCATACATTTCTATCACTCCAGGTTGTGGGAGGATAAAGAAAAAGATTTATTCTATGAAATTTGCAACTATGTGGTGGTGTCGATGTGTATCACTCTCTACGGTTTCCCACCTCCCAGGATTTCATACAAGATCATGACCATCCCGGGGAAGATAGTGGACTGGTACATTGAGGAACATTTCTCCTACATCATGGTTTTTGGGTGTTTAGCCCCCCCACATGCTTTACCAAAGTTTCTACTAGATTGACTGGTGTGCCGAGAGATAGCCTGTCAAACTGTAATAGGGGGAATCAACAATGAATTAAAAGCGGTGTAGAAAAAGGTATGGTCGAACTTCCCTTTACAAGTTGGTATGTTCTCATTGTTTGATTTTGGCCACTCGAAAGTGGAGGTTGCTGCCTTAGAAGACATTAAGCTAGTTGATATTGAGTTCAAGAAGCATGATCCCCATAATATCGTGTCAAGTAACCTATCTCTATATAATTTAAAGAGATACGAGCATGAGGATTCCCCACAGGATGAAATATTCTATGGAGAAAGGTCGTACAATAAGTTTTTGAGAAGAGTCCAAACTCTGACTCCAGAGAAATTAGCTGAGTTCTACAATTTCCAAAAACACAGAAGAAGTAGTTTGCCTAAAGTTTTACAGGGAGAAACCCAAACACCTCCATCTACACAGGAAGTTGTGGCTTAGGGTTTAGAAACAAGAATTTCCAGTGGTAAATACACTCAAGAGAATGTGAAGAAAGATGAATTTTTAGCTCAAAGGGTGGATACTACATCATCAAATCCACCTGGTGGTCAAACAAAGGCTCAAATTGAAGCTTTGTTAAAAAAGGGATAGGAAACACCACCTTCCACACCAAATAAATCTACTACTAACACAGTAGGGAAACAACCATCCACCGAAATAGGTAGACCTATCAAATCAGTAACACATTTATAGTCCAGTCAGGGAAACCCAAATGCCGAAGTCATATTTATAGAATATCTCACTCCAATTACAGCTGAAGAAATGTCTCCTTCAGACTTCTTTTTCAACAAGAAGAGAAGGGTTATAGTTAAAACAAAAACACATAAAAAGGATGGTGCAATAGTTAAAAGGAAGAGGATGGTGTATGATGGACATGGCTTATGTGAGACATATTTTGCTTTAGAAATGATAGGCTCATTAGGAGCTTTTTCCATGGAAAATCAATTTTTAGTGGGGATCCTAGCGGAACAATTGAAACAAAGAGATAAGTTGGTAACTCAGTTGAAAATCCATATGAATTCCATGGAACAAGAGGTAAGAGATGAGATGAATAATGGTTTTGAAAAAATCAGAGCCTGTGACAAACAGGAAATTCAACAACTCAAAACCAGTCATGATGAAATGCATAAAAATTCACAGGCTAAGAGAGAATTAGTCATTCAATAGGGAGAGTTGGTCAAACAACTGCAGGCTAAAATAGACTTGGCTGAGAACACAATAGTGAATATGGCAGTTTTCCAAGCTCAGGCCTTGGAGGTGCACAGAAATCTAGAATCAACCCAAAAAAACCTTTTTACTAAAGTAGAAGTTGTTCAAAGATGTTATCAGGTGGTAGACCATTCTCTAAATAACATTTATATTAAGGAGAGAAAGGCCACTTCAGCTCGAGTTACATTCTAGGAGGCCATTTTAATAGAATCAAGGGATGAATTAGCAAGGGCCTCTCGATTGTCTCTTTCCGAGCAAACCCAAGGTGAAATAACACTGAAGACCTGGGAAGCGAATCTGGATGAAAGAAAAATATTAGCCAGGGAACTAAAGAAAGCTTGTGAAGAAGAATTGTCTTCAATCGACAAAGAGTCATTTGACATTGAAGGGGATAGTATCTTTGATACCCTAGGGAAAATTGATATAGCAAAAAATCAACTTAATTCCAAGAAAAGCATGGAAGAATCCCGAACAAGAATGCAACAATTGAAACAAATCGACCTTATCCAGATTAATAAGTGGATAGTCAATTTTAGTTTACAACTACATGCTATATCTTTGGAAGAAAATAAAATGCAGGATAGGTTGCCTCATATAGAAAATATGCTATATACTTTCGAGGCGAATGACATAACAGAACCTTCCAGGTTAGTGGTGCAGTTCGTAGGCAAATGTGTTCAGTGTATCGAACAAGGGAAATCCAACACATCTGGAAATCAATGAGACAACGTGTGCATACCATTTATATAGGTCATGATTAGAGGCCATTTGTTTCCAATATGGAGGACAAGAAGAAGAAATGTCTCTGGCAGTAGGTGAAGAGACAGAGGAGATGAAAATGAAACACTTCAAGTTTTACATATTGTAATATTTACTATTTTTGAATTATGAGAATTCCAACCGCTTAGGGTTGAGATCATTTTGTATAAATGCATAGTTTGAAGACTTGACATAGGTTGCTTCTTGCTGGATGTAATAGATAAAAATCTCCTTTTGTGAGAATTAATACAAATGCAGACAGAGATTCCAATCTTTTTGCAATTTGAGTTATGTGTTTCTCTTGTATCTCGTATCTCTATATTTCTTTATGTCATTCCTTGATAAGTGAGTGGTTGCAATTTAGTACTACTACTATTGTAGTCACATTTTATCAATTGTTTGATAAGCAAGTAGTTTTTCCTCTGTATTTGTTATAAGTAAATACAAGACCTATGAGCTACTTGGATTATTGTATCTCATATACTTTCAATGGTGCATTCTTTTATTTCTTCTACTGTGAACAAGGTAATATTCATCTTGCATTGATGCCTCATTTTGTTTAACAGTTTTGTAAGTTTCCCCCACATCATTTGATTTTATAAATCGACTCATACGACAAAATACGACCTCTGTCTTGTTCCATCATTAATTTCATTTGAGGATCAATTATTATATAACTAACGGAAAAAAAAAAAATCAAATTTCAAAAAATTCCTTTATATTTATGATGCCTAACATTATCCTTTGAGTCTTAAGTGTTATCTCAGGAACAACATCTTTTTAGCACCGTTGTCGGGGAAGGAGAAACGAAGTTATTTTCCCCTGGGAGAACGACGTGGTAAGTTTCTCTCTTTGATAGTGAACAAATATTGAATACAATAATAAGGCTAATTTTTATCTTTCATTTGGTGACTCCACTACAGATAAACTAGCATTCGGTAGAAAGAATACCAGGAAGAACCCAGACGATCAGCAGACTATACTCGTATCTGATCCCGAAAAGTTGTTAAAGCCCAAGGGATACCTCAATTCTACTACCTCATCTTCAGGTAAGAATTACCAACCCAAAATAACTCAAGTTAATACTAAGGTCTCGGTCAAAGGGTTCACTCCCAAAGAAAACTTTAAGCAAACACCCTCTACGGAGGCTTCAACTAGCGAACCCAAAATAAAGATTGAGATCGACCTTTCTGGTACTCAGAACAGTCTGAATAGAAGAGCCTCATCTATACCCACTATCATTAATTTTTTGTCTATCCCATCCTCTCTAGAAGTAAAGGTTTCAACCCTTCTAAACCCTGAAGAGAATATTGTACACCCTGATTCATCTCCTATTGGTTCGCCTATCTATACATCCTGCAAGTCTGAAGAAACCAGTACGCATTTTCCTTTCCCACCTCTCCTATACTTTTCATCTTCCAACAACCTTTTTCCATATTTTCCTTCACCACATCCAGAAGAAGTTGAAAGGTCACCACTTTGGTCTCTTGATATTTTTGAAAATCCTCTTTTTAACTCTTAAAGTTCATCCCCTTGACTCTCAATGGCCGCTAGTGGAGGAGGTGGCACTGGAGGTGGAGGAGAAGGTGGTCAAGGACCACCCCTATCCCCACCCCATAAAATGTTTTCCAAAGTGGCGGCTAGATATTCTCCTTTAGTCCTTCCCCCCGTCCTTCATGATTTACCAGAAAATTATATGAAGAACTTACCGAAATTCATGGGAGAAGGAGATTTAACTACCACAGAACACATAAAATTTTTCAATCAATTCATTGATATCCTTGGCATTGAACATGAGGAAGTTTACTCGAGACTTTTAGTGAAAAAATTTGAAGGACAAGTAAGAATTTGGTTTGGAGGGCTCCCAGTAGGTTCTGTAAGGTCTTACGATGAGTTAGAAAATGCTTTTTTAAGAGAGTGGGGGGGGGAAGAAAGACCACATGTAATATCTGACAGAATTTGGGGCTCTAAGGAAAAATAAGTATGAGTCATTCCTAGAATTAACCCATAGGTTTAACAAACTCTATCATAATATTCCAGTAGAAGTTAAACCCTCACAACCCACAGCTAATGTGACTTTCGTAGGGGCTTTCGAGCCCGACTTTTCCCTACTCTTAAGGGAAAGGAGATATGTTACCCTCACGAGAATGTAGGATGACCCCATAGAAATCGATTTGAATGTGATGGAATTGGGTAAAATAAAATCCAAGGTGGAGACAAGAACCAAGGAAACTAAACGCTTAAGGGAACAAGTATGACCCTCCGGTTCTGGGACGTCTTTGGAGGAAAAAATGGATGACATGGCTAAGACAATCAAAGAGTTATCAAACAAAATCTCTAGAATGGAACTAGACCAATATAAGTCATATCCTTTTGCTAGAAAATATTTCAAAAGGAATCCCAAACCCCAGATCCAGCAGAGACAAGTGAACAACGAAGACCAAAAGATTAAGACCCCTTTTAAAAAACAAAACTTCATGCAAAGTGATGATATGCAAGACAATGAGGGGTTAGAGGAAGATATAAATAATCTCAATGATGATGACCAAGTACCTCACCTAACCAGACATAATTACGAAATGTCTTTAGACCAAGAACCCCTGTTTGGAAATGAGGAAAGTATAAATAATCTAGGAGAGTATGATTATCAAGGAATTGTCGACTCTATAATGGTCGAGCTTCAACAGAAATATAATTTAAGGCCTAGAGATAAAAATTCTACAACTGTTCCATCGAATAAAATCTTTTCAAGGAGTAAAACTAATGAGGTAGCTCAACCATCCACTAAAATGTGAGTTGCCAAAACAAAAATAGTTGAAACGCAAGTTTCCAAAACAAAGACAGCCGAAACAAAAGAAACGTAGACTAATAGGCCAGAAAAAAGGGAAACAATGATCCCAACCAGAGAAGTCAGAAAGACAATTGGAAGTTTCAACCTGGAAAATGAAATTAATAAAATCAAAATTCCCATACCTCTGGTTGAAATACAAAAATATTCGATGTATAGAAAGCAAATTGCTAAGATGATAAATTTTTCGAATGCTGAAATTCATGCAAATGTCATTAATTTAGAAGATGATAGACCTACTATAATGTTTGGTCCGCATATTGAAAATGTTAAACATTCTTTCACTCCTTTTTATATTACTCTGACTATGCATGATCACTTACTCCATAACTGTATGTTGGATTCAGGAGCATCCCACAACTTAATGCCCAAAGTTATTATGGAAAAACTGGGTTTCGCGATTACTAGACCATACTGAGATCTGTATTCTTTTGATTCGAGAAAATTCAAATGTCTTGGTATGATTAAATATTTGGTAGTTAATCTTGCACAGATTCCTGTAAAGAGTATTCTTATAGATGTAGTCAGTGTTGATGTCCCTGCAAAGTATGGAATGTTGTTATCTGGGTCTTGGGGTGCCAAACTTGGAGGATCACTTCAACTGGACATGATGTATGCTACGATCCTGATTTCCAGTGGACAGTTCACTCGTCTATACAGAGAGACAAGGTTGGAATATACCATAAGTTACCCACATAACCCAAATAATTACTCGGTATATGTCACCGATCAAGATTTAGGATACTGTATATTATCAATTGATGATGGTTTTGATGAATTTATAGAAGAAAATTGTATAGAAGAAGAAAACAAAAGAATAGAAAGAAAAAAAAAACGTAAATAGTACAGGAGTTTGCAAAATGTTTTTTGATGGTGCTTTGTCTTGGGAAGGAGCAGGAGTTGGAGTGTTGTTTGTGGCACTTGGGGATGAATTCATTATTCCTTTCTCATACAGATTACAATGGGAAATTTATTAAACAAATAACGTTTGCGAGTATGAATCTCTCGTCTTAGGATTAGAGGTTGCCAGGAAGTTTAAAATTGAAAATCTAATAGTCTATGGTGATGCAGAACTAATTGTAAAACAGATAAGGCAATAGTATCAAGACAAACATCTGAGGATAAGGTCTTACAGGAACTGCGCCTGGGATTTGATAGAAATTTGTTTCTCATCGTTTAATATTCATCATATTCCTAGGGTAGAAAATCAACAAGCTGATTCTCTAGTGAAAGAGGTTGCTATGTTTATTCCACCTACCGTCCTGAAGCTAAAGTATCACATAGAAATGAGGCATAGGCCTTCAATACCAAATAATTTTCAATATTGGTAGGTCTTTGAAGACGATGAGAAGATCAAGCAGTTTCTAGAAATGGTGGATGAATTTTATGAAACACACATCGACCAAGAAAATCAGAATGACCCTACTTGGATCATGCAGGAAGATGACGATCCTCGGAGGTTCCAGGATAAGATCACTAACCACCGCATGTTGGTGCTGAAAAAAAACCAGATCCCTAAAGGTCTGATTCCTTTAGAAATATTATTTTATCATGATGACATACCCCTAAAGTCTACCTTGCAACCTTAGTCCGAGGAGGTTGAAGATTGTAATATAGGCACTGAGGAAACTCCTAAACTGGTCAAAATATCCAAATACCTTCCACCCAAAATGAAAAGTAAATATGTCAAGTTACTCAAACTATACAAAGATGTCTTCTCTTGGTCTTATGATGAACTGAAAACTTATGATACCACTTTCATAGAACATAAAATCCCTTTAAAGCAGGGTATCAAACCTTTCAGGCAAAAGCCCAGACAGATAAATCCTATACTCTTGTCTTTGATAGAAAGGGAGGTAAAAAATATCCTCGATGCAAAGATTATTGTTCCACTCAGATATTCCGAGTGGGTAGCCAACTTAGTTCCAGTCAGGAATAAGAACGGTGAAATCAAAATCTACGTAGATTTAAGGAATCTAAATAGATCATCCCTTAAAGACAATTATATGCTCCCTAAAATGGATCACATTCTGGAAAAAGTGGTTGGGGCCAACATAATGTATATGATTGATGTCTTTTCAGGTTACAATCAAATTATGGTCCACGAAGATTATAAATAAAAAACTGCGTTTACCATTCCATGGGGTACTTTCATGTACGATAAAATTCCTTTCCATTTGATGAATGGGCCACCTTCCAACAAGCAATGGACATCACCTTTTTTGGTGAGAGAGATAAGTTTGTCATTATTTGTCTCGATGATTTACCTATTTTTTTCTAACTCTGATGCAGAGCACTTGGTACACCTCAAACAGACATTAGAGAAATACAGGAAATTCGGTCTGTCACTCAACCCTAAGAAATCCCATTTTTCAATGCAAGAAGGTAAACTCTTGGGCCATATAGTATCCAGGGAAGGAATCAAAATCGAACTGAAAAGGGTTGAAGCTATAGATACCATCAATATTCCCAGGAACATAAAGGAACTCCAATCTTTTTAGGAAAAATATTTTTTTTAAGAAGATTCATTCCAAATTTCGTTGAAATTGTTATATTGATTACAGATATGCTGAAGAAAAAAAACGAGGTCAAATGGACATCTGAAGCTAAAGAATCCTTCAAATGCATCAAGAAAGTTATAGGGGAGGCACTGGTGTTGGCCAGCCCAAACTACATGAAAGAGTTCATGATCTTTTCATTCACATCTGAACATACTATCGCAGTCGTGCTCTTATAGAAGAATGATGAAGGTTTTGAGCAGCCGATATAATTTTTCAGTAAAAACCTCAGAGATGCATATTTCAAATATGATATATTGGAAAAATAGGCATACACAATGGTGAAGGCCCTCAAAGATTTTAGGACTTACATACTGCATTCTAGAATAATTTCCTATGTACCAACCAACTCTGTTAAAGATATATTAGTTCAACCAGATAGTGACAGAAAGAGGGGTCGATGGCTAGCCAAGATTCTAGAATTTGACCTTGAGATAAAAACGACTAAACTAGTCAAGGGCCAAGGCCTAGCAAAACTATTGGCTGAATCAAATTTCAGGGAACTTGGGATAAACCATCTGGAGTACCATAGATACTTTTCATACATAGAAGAACTTGATGACCAACCACCTACAAGATAGATCCAGGAAAAATTTTCTTCCATGGCTTGGTATAGTGACATAGTCTCATACCTTCTGACTCTTCAGTGCTCGAGTGATATGACTCCTTCTAAGGTGAGAACATTGAAGCTACATGTGGTAAAATATTGCATCATTGATATCCAACTGTATTGGAAGGATCTCCTAGGATTTTTACTAAGTTGCTTAATAGAATCCGAAATGGAGAATGTCATAAATGAATTCCATGAAGGAGTGTGTGGAGGACATCACGCCTAGAGGGAAACGACCTATAAAATCCTAAGATATGGATACTATTGGCTGAAATTATTTACTAACGTGAATAATAAATTCAGAGCCCGTAACTCATGTCAACTATTCTCAGGCAAACAAAATCTTCCCACACTACCCTTGATTCTAGTCAAAACATAAGCTTTGTTTCAACAATAGGGTCTGGATTTCATCGAAGAAATACATCCTCATTCAAGTGCACAACATAAATGGATCTTAACCATTACATACTATTTCACTAAATGGGTAGACACCATTCCAACACGAAATTCTACTGACTCAATGGTGATCAATTTCTTAGAACAAAACATTTTATCAGGATTCGGCTATCCTTGGAAGATAGTTACTAATAATGCCCAAGCTTTCAAATCCATGGCGATGGTCAGTTTTTGTCAAAAGTAGAACATTGTACTAGGACATTCCACAACCTACTATCCTCAAGGCAATGGATTAGACGAATCATAAAAAAAAATCCTAATCACCATAATAAAAAAGGTGTTGACTGAAAATAAGAAAGCCTGACATGTTCATTTCAAATACGTTTTGTGGGAAAATCAAATCGACACTAAGAAATCAATAAGAATTTCTCATTTCCAAATGTTGTACGGTACTGATGTAGTCCTTCCCATAAATGTCTCCCTGCCCATGATAAAGCTTTGGGAAGACATGAAGGAAGAGACAAATGATGTTACCATAAGAAGAAACTAGTTAATTGAAGTCTAGCAAAATAGGACTGAGGTGGATGAGAAACTTTAGAAATTTCAAGATAACATGAAAGCCTCGTTTGATAAAAAAGATAAAGATAGGGAATTTCTCCCTGGTGACCTAGTGTTGAAGTGGGATACTAGAAAAGAAGATGTAGGAAATCACAACAAGTTTGATCACATCTGGTTTGGACCATTCAGGATCGTGGCTTTCGAAGGAAAGAATTCATTCTTATTTGAAAACCTCGATGGGAAAATTCTTAGCACACCTATCAACGGGCATTACCTGAAACACTCCATGCAATAATCAGATCCCAAATTCCCATTGTACATACTGGTTTGATGTTCATGTTTTGATTTTCTATTTTTTGGTTCTTTGGTAAGTTTTACTGTCATTGTAAATAAGACCAGGTTTGTTGATTTTATAAAAATAGAAATATAAAAAAAAAGTAACTTATATCGTTTCTTTTTCTGCAGAAGTTTCTGACATTTCTCATTTTTATTTTTAGGAAGAATACTTACTGATAATCGAGAGATAAATATGTATCATAAACAAACACCCACTTTCCATAACATTGGTTTTCTCTCAAAATAGGTGACAAACAAATGGTTTACTTGATTGAAAATATAAAGAAAATCCAAGGTATGAGCTTTTACCCTACTAACCCGAATTAAATTTTCAAGGAGATCTCACTAAGTGCGGAAAAAGTCTCATTCATATATATATATATATATATATATATATATATATATATATATATTGTCACCTAAACAACAACCAGAGAAATGTAAAATTACATCTTAATCCTAAAGGTTTTCTCTGAGTAAAATAATTTAAATAAAAAATGAAATAAAATTTATAGAAAGAAAATGAGAATAAAAAGACCTTGAAAAAAACCCAAGAATCAAATAACAAGATCGTGTGGGAATGACCGTATTCGCAGCAGAATATTTTGAGTATTCATTTTTTTTTATCCTGTCCATCCTCGAGTTTTATTTTCCTATGATTCTCACTACATTCCCTTAATATTCATAGAGGGAAAAGACTTCACCTTCACTCTGAAAACTCAGAAACATGTCTTCAAAGTAATGTTGGGAAAAAATTTATATGTCCCTTTCAATTTAAATGAAAGAAATTATGTTTAGGCTAATCCTAATAACTTCAGCTCTCTTATCTAGTTTTAAACTGGCTAGTTCGCTCAAGGTTGATCCCTAAAATTTAAAATCCCCTATAAATTCTCCTCAATAGGTGAACATGTATGGAACGTTGGAAGAAAATAAGTTTCGGAGAATACTAAAAAATTATGAAAGACCTTTCCTTTGAATATCTTAAACATATATCATCCCTTGTATGTTACATACAGATTGATTTCCCCCACTTCATGTATCAAAATATAAGACAAATGGTGAAAGGAAATTCATAAAATGATTGCCCCCATCTAGTCCAAGGAAAGTGGTGAAAGGAAATTTGAAAGATTGATAGCCGCCATTTTGTCCAAAGAGAGATGATGAAAGGAAATTCATTAAATGATGTCCTTCATCTCATCATTTAAATGAAAAATTACTAATTGAAGTGGTGAAAGGAAATTCAATGGGAGAAATAGATAAATTCACCAGGGTATTGAGCAGGCTTGCTGGCAGTGAAGAAATATCTATGATATCTGTGTGGCTGTCATACGTATATACATGATATAATCTGACATCTAATTCTTTTTCAGTGAGATTTACATTCTGAACCAATGAGGGATCCCCATAAAACATGACACATATACTTAACCTTGATGCAAACAAAATCGATCAAAGCTTGATATTTCAACTAGAGATACTTTTATTATCTTAAACAAATCTGAATACAGTTATAAGAAAGAGGAATTTCAAATATCTTAACTAAAGGTCATGATTTGATGTGTTTTAAGGTTATCTAAGTTTCGGTTGAAACTCTTTTTCTCAATATGATCCTTTTCCGAATGAGTTTCACAGAAAGGCAATAATGACTCCATTTACCCAATAAAGACACTTGGTCTACTATTCTTCTGATCTCGCAGGGAGACGCGATCCCTAGATGAAGCTTATGCTGGAACACATATATATTTCTTACATTTAGATCTTAAATAGATTCCTTTCCTAGTTAAAATAAGAATTAAGCACGCTAGATTATCACCATTGATGAAGTCTTATATATAATCAAATGATCCTAATCTCTTCGGAGTTATGGAGCCACCTACTCGTTAAAGAATTAAATCACTAGAGACTGTTTTGGAGTTTCAGGATTCAGAGTTTCACGATTCAAGCATTTCACCATGTCACATCTTCAAAATCCTGATACGCGAAAAGAGTTCGACAGATCCTAGTCACCATACATGTATACCTTCTTAAGTTTTAACACCTCGCTAAGGGTAGTGACCTGTTGAAAATCCAATAAGATTTTTTTGTCTATGCTCGAAGCATGTAAATACCAAAAAGATAAACCCCATTTAAATAATTTAATCTTGATTAACAATTAATTAATAACTTTGCACATTCGGAGTTCATATATTCGTCATCCATTGCATTCTAATATCATGAAGTACAAAACCCTGAAATACTTGAAGATAAAAATGATTATTCAATGGATAGGAGGTGTTGAGCAAAGTCCAAACTCTGACTCCAGAGAAATTAGTCGAGTTCTACAATTTCCAAAAACACAAAATAAGTAGTTTGCCTAAAGTTTTACAGGGAGAAACCCAGACACCTCCATCTATGCAGGAATTTGTGACTCAGGGTTTAGAAACATGAAGTTATAGCAGGAAAGACACTCAAGAGAATGTGAAGAAAGATGAAGTTTTAGCTCATAGGGTGGATACTACATCATCAAATCCACCTGGTGGTCAAATGAAGGCTCAAATTGAAGATTTGTTAAAAAAGGGATAGGAAACACCACCATCCACACTAAATAAATTGGCGACTAACATAGCAGGGAAACAACCATCCACCGAGATAGTTAGCCCTATCAAATCGGTAACACCTTTACAGTCCAGTCAGGGAAACCCAAATGTCGAATTTGTATTTATAGAAGATCTCACTCCAATTACAGCTAAAGAAATGCTTCCTTTCGACTTCTTTTTCAACAAGAAGAGGAGGGCTATAGTTAAAAGAGAAACACATCAAAAGGATGGTGCAACAATAAAAAGGTAGAGGATGTTGTATGATGGACATGGCTTATGTGAGATAGATTTTTCTTTAGAAATGGAAGGCTCATTGGGATATTTTTCCACGGCAAATCAATTTTTAGTGGGGACCCTAGTGGAACAACTGAAACAGAGAGATCAGTTGGTAAGGCAATTGAAAATCCAAATGAAGGCCACAAAAAGAGAGCTAAGAGATGATACGAATAAGGGTTTTGAACAAATCAGATCCTGTGACAGACAGGAAATTCAACAAATCAAAACTAGTCTTGATGACATGCATAAAAATTCACAGGCTAACAAAGAATTGGCCATTCAACAGGGAGAGTTGGTCAAACAACTACAAGATAAAATAGACTTGGTTGAGAAAATGGCAGTGAATATGGTGTTTTTCTAAGCTCAGGCCTTGGAGGTGCATGAAAAGATAGAATCAGCCCAGCAAAACCTTTTTACTGAAGTAGAAGTTGTTCAAAGATGTTATCGGGTGGCATACCATTCTCTAAATAACATTTATATTAAGGAGAGAGAGGCCAATATAGCTCGAGTTACATTCCAGGAGGTTTTTATAATAGAAACAAGGGATGAAGTAGCAAGGGCCTCTCGATTGTCGCTTTCCGAGCAAACCCGAGGCAACATAATACTGAAGACCTGGGAGGCGAATCTGGTTGAAAGAAAAATATTAGCCAGGGAACTAAAGAAATATTGCGAAGAAGCATTGTCTTCACTCAATAAAGAGTCATTGGACGTTGAAGGGGATAGTATCTCTGAGGCCCTGGGGCAATTTGATATAGGAAAAAATCAACTTAATTCCAAGACAAGCATGGAAGAAGCTCGGATGACAATCCAACAATTGAAACAAAATGACCTCATCCAGATTAATAAGTGGATAGTCAATCCTATTTTACAACAACATGCTATATCTTTGGAAGCAACAAAAATGTAGGATAGGTTGCCTCATATAGAAAATAAGCTATATACTTTTGAGGCGAATGACATAACAGAACCTTACATGTTAGTCGTTCAGTTTGTAGGCAGATGTGTTCAGTGTATCGAACAAGGGAAATCCATCACATATGGAAATAAATGAGACAACATGTGCATACCATTTATACAGGTCATGATTAGAGGCCATTTGCTTTCAAGCTGGAGGACAAGAAGAAGAAACGTCTATGCCAGCAGGCAAAGAGACATAGGAGATGAAAATGAAACTCTTCAAGTTTTACATATTGTAATATTTACTTCTTTTTGAATTATGAGAATTCCAACCGCTTAGGTTTGAGATCATTTTTTTATAAATGCATAGTTTGAAGACTTGACACAGGTTGCTTCTTGTTGGATGTAATAGAGAAAACTCTTCTTTTTTGAGAATTAATACAAGTACAGACAAAGATTCCAACCTTTGTGTTGTTTGAGTTATGTGTTTCTCATGTATCACATATCTCTAGCTTTCTTTATGTCATTCCTTTATAAGTGAGTGGTTTCAATTTAGTACTACTACTATTGTAGTCACATTTTATCGGTTGTTTGATAAGAACACAAATTTTCCTTTGTATTTGCTATAAGTAAATACAAGACCTGTGAGCTACTTGGATTATTGTATATCATATACTTGCAAGGGTGCATTATTTCTTTTCTTCTATTGTGAACAAGGGAAGATTCATCTTGCATTGATTCCTCATTTTGTTTAACCATTTTGTAAGTTTCCCCCAAATCCTTTGATTTTATAAATCGACTGAGATGACAAAATACAACCTATGTCATGTTCTATCATTAATTTCATTTGAGAATTAATTCTTATATAACTAATGGAAGAAAAATAACCTTTCAAAATGTTCCTTTATATTTATGATGCCTAACATTATCCTTTGAGCCTTAAGTGTAATCTTAGGAACAACAAGAGTCACAAGGAGAGATGTTCTTGTTTAACTAACTAGTTATGTTATGAATGTTAAGATCTAAATGGGAGTCATAAGGGGTCCCACCTACTAGTTATTACTTATTTAAAACCATTATTATGATTTATTACTTTTCCTCCTAACTAAAAATTTGGTTGAGTTTTTAGTTAACTTAACTAATGAGGTAGTTCAACTACTTCAACCAAATCTAATTTGCTTGAAGGAAAAAGGAAAGGGAGGAAGAAGAGGAGGAGAGAAGGAGAAGCATACTAAGATTTTCTCTTTGAGTTTGTGTTGAGATAGTTCAGTTTTCATTCATTCCTTAATTGATCATAAGTCTAATTCTTTTTTATGATAGTAGGGTCTTATTGTAGACAACAAGATTCAAGGCTGAATTACATCATTCAGACACTTGTTTTCCAAAGGTGTTGATCTGTCTTTGATAGTCTGTGTAGACTTGTGTATTTGTGAATTATTTTTCATGACTGACAAAGGCTATAATGCAGATTCAAGTGGGCAGAACTCTGTGGCAAGCTGATCCAGCTTTTAGAGTTCAGTTTTTTATTTTTTGTTAGAGGTCTTTTTGTATGTTTCATCGGGGACGTCTAAGTTTGACTTTGGTCCAAAACTTCTTCAAGAAATTTTGTAAAAAGAATGAATCTTTGATGAATTGGAATGAAATAAAGGATTGTTTTATGTCTTACCTGTCTTGATTATCATCTTGGTGTATTTACTTCTATCTCTACTTTTATTTTAGCAACTCTTATATTCAGAAAATCATATAAATAATGAATTTTCCAGCAAGCTTTTATTTATAAAAAGACTAGCCTAAGCACTTGTAATCAATACTTGTGAGTTAGGATATTATTTTTGATGGCTATAAACATAGGGTGACATTCCCGTCTATTTTTCTTTAGTGAAGCAACATCTGAAAATGCTTGAGTAAGATCATTTCATATCTTTTCCTTGACATTTATTTGGTGACCATACTTGGGAGATATTTGATATCTCTCTAGTTAATTTTTTTATGCTTTATTAGCATCGAATACATCTATTTTTCTGATATTGATTCTTTGACTGCTTTATTTCTTAATGACTGTGCATGTTGCAAGGCAACCCAATATTGAGACCGGTCTTCAAGACCAGACCAACATTTCTTTGAATCTGTTTAAATGCCATTTTAGACACTTCCAATACTTGTGTTGAGATTAATCATTCATGTGTATAAATTGAGCAAGATATTAGTGCCTAAGAACATCAGGAAGCTAGACGTAGAATTCCTAGAAATTAGCAGTAACATTCTTATTCCTTCAGTTTTGGCCTTTCTTTCATGTCCTTAGACTCTTGTTTTTCTAGAAGAAGAAGAGTCTTATCACCTAAAACTAATCCTATTGCTGAAATAGGAAGAAGGAATGTTGTGTTGTCAACCCAACAAAGTGCTCTAAGGATAACTTTGTCTGATTCTTCAAGTTCGTCTTTCTCCCCCTTACCTATCATCCACAAGATGGCATCTAGTGGTGGATCTGGTGGCACTGGAAGTGCTTTCTCTTCTCAGTATTCAGCTTCATCGGTGATTGGTAGCTTATATAGCCACCATATCCCTTTCCAATCTACCACAAATCCCACCAAAGTCATTAAAAGTATTGGATTTTTTAGTTTGAAGAAGACGTTACAACCACACTGTGGCATGTGTCCTCTCCTCTTAACCTAGCACCTTCTACTTGACCTCTTCCTAAGTTCAAAGAACATCTTCCCAGGTTTTTGGGAAATAACACTGTCACTACAAATGAACACTTGGTGGCATTTTCTAATGCTTGTCACAATATACAAGCCAATGAAAATGATACTTGCATGCGCTTATTCGTCAATTCCTTGGAAGGAAATGCCACATATGATTTCTTTGACCTTCCTCCTAAGATTTTGTCTACTTGGGAGGATATAATCTATTGGTTCAGATCCACTTATGGTCAATCCAAAATACCAACCAATAAGTTACGAGAATACAATAACATCTCCTATAAGGATGGTGAGACCATCAAGTCCTTCAACTTGTGTTTTACTAAGTTATACAATCAAATCCCTGAACTCATTCGACCTCATAACCAAGCCACTTTCATGCATTACTACAATGCATTACCTTCCCCCTACCGTCATAGGATTGAGGAAAAGGAAATTGATAGTCTTAGTTCCACTCTGCATACTTGTTTATAATATGAAGAACAGCTTGAAAGAACAGGTCTTCCCTAGGGAGAGTCGGTTAAATATAAATATATGTCTTCCCTCCTACATCTAGTAAAATATATGACTAATCGTATGATAGCATACGAGTGAAAAGGAAATTCCTCCCCTCTCACCCCTGGAGCTTCATCCTCTTCTGCACCCCACTTTAGAATCCCAATTGAAACTGATTTTCATCCAAAAGCTATCTTGCCTCGAAGTTGGTCTAAATTCTTTGAGGAACAGCAAGAGGAAGCCACATGCGAGGTAAGGAAGAGTTCCATAGATAAGATCTTTGGTAAAAGACTAGAAACTACCATCGTTGTCCTATATTTTGTAGATCCGGAGGATTTCATTATCATCAATAATAGGAACAAGTCCTATGCTCCCAAAGGAAAGTTTGATCCTCCCCGTAATTCTTCTAGCCTGAGCTCATCCTCACCCACTGCTATTGTTCAGATTCCTAAAGTTCCTGACATTCAAGTAAATACCTCCCCTCTCCCCTCTTCCAAATATAATATCCTAAATCAGTTGGCCAACATCAAAGAAGATGCAACCCTTCTGGACATGGTTGTCGTCCTCAAACAACAAAGGCATCTAAAACAATTCATGGAAGGAAAATCTTCCATTGTAGCCAACCTCTCTGAAGAGGTGAACGAACATGACTCATCTGTAAATAAGGTAGGTGTGCATAACTTTAGGTACCCTGTAAAAAATCCCCCTTTTTATATTTCTGTAAATATCATGGATAATATTGCCCATCATTTCCTCATTGATGGTGGTTCGGGCCCAAGTCTGATGTTGAATATTATTATGGAAGAGCTAGGCTTATCTTGTACAAACGAAAACACCAGAATCATGCTCTCCTATAATAGTCTACAACAAACAGCCATAGGTGAGATTAAATATGTTACCTTAGTTTTGTGTGCACACCCTAAAATAAGGACAACCATTAGCATTCGGGTAATTGATATGCCAGTAAGAAATTACTCAATAATCGTGGGAAGAGATTGGCAAGCTTTAACAGGTGGATACCTCTCACTCGACATGACACATTTATTCGTTTCTGGGAATGGTAAAAATATTATAGTCCTTAGAGAGGGAAGGATTTCAACTTACAAAGAGAGTGTCCCAAAACCTAATGTGAACTAATAGAATAAGACCTAAGAGTTTATTCCATCTTTGTTGAGGAGGATAACATTCCCTTGGAACAAATTGATTTAGATGATTTTATGTGGCACATGCACTTTTATGGTTCATGCTCAAATGAAGGAAGTGGAGTTGGCATTGTCTTGATTTCTCCTGTAGGGAAAATTCATAACTTTTCTTATAGGTTGGAGTTTGCTTGCACCAACAATGTCACTGAATTCGAAGCTTTATTAGTAGGCATTGAAAACGCCTATAATCTTGGTTGTGGTCACCTTTCAGTCTTTGGGGATTCTGATCTTGTTGTGAACCTTGTACGTAAGATTTACTCCCCTAGCAACAAGTTGATGAAATGATATACCCAAACTATTTGGGTGCTTATCTCGAACCTATTATATTTCAAAATCACTCATGTCAAGAGAGAATTGAACTCAATAGATTATCGATTAGTTGTTTTTGCAGCCTCTCCTAATTGGAAACTTTTTCCTCACAGACCTGATCGTACTTTCCAATATCTATATCACCCACATATCCCCGACAATATAGAATCTTGGAAGGTCTTCCCTAACGATGAGACAAATTATGCAGATTCTCACAAAACCACTCTTATCACTAATTGGGGTATCATGACTTATGAACGTATGCTTCTTGGATTACATGATGCAAGTACCACTTTCAAAACACCTATACAAATAACTCTTGGTGAATTGATCAGTATTCATATCTATCTTGATGATGTAATTATATATGTTAAAGGGTTGTTAATTACCTCAGAGTTTCAAGTGTTATTTATGGGTCCCTTCAAAATTGATTTGGTCCTGGATACTAACTCTTACATTCTAAAGGATTTATAGGAGAAATTGTTTTTCTACGACACTAACGGGTCTCACTTGAAACATTACATGGGACCAACTTGAAAAGTTCTAACGTTGTTTAGATTTTCTGTATATTAGTAGTCTAGTTAGGTTTTCATTTTTCCACAGTATTTTATTTCTCCTTATGCTAGTTTGATTTTCGCTTTCTATTTTTAACAATTTCTTGTTGCTTTTAGATTTTTGGCATTTTATCTTTGTTGTTTTAAATTATGCAATATTAATTTTGTTATGGTTTTCATTGCTTTTTTATCTTTTAATTGATTTAGGTCAAGAATAAGATGTTGGATCATTTTTTCCATAGTGACACTCCTGCAAGATGATGTTAGTCAATAACAACCAAGATTACACATTTTTTACGAGGTTTCCCTGAAGGCACTTGAGTTTGCTATCTGCTTTCACTGCTGTCTAAAAAAAAAAATTGGTTATCTCTCGCTTTTTCTTTCCTTTTCTTCATCCATTTGAGAATTTAACAGAGCAAGTCCATAATTTTTCTCCTTGAAGAAAAGATCGGGTTCTGGTTGAACAATTATGCACACAGTGGTAAAATCCCTCATACTTAACATTTTTCATGAGTTATTCCCAAATTCCTGGTCATCTTTCCATTAAATCTGCTCACTTCCCCCTGTTGCATAATCTTCCTGGTTATATCTCCTTGACCTGTTGTTCTTGGTCTGTGAAACCATGAGTTCTGAGTTCTAAATCTGTTAAAAACAAATTTCCCTATGGAGTTGCCATTTTGTTGACAATTAAAATCACAATGAGGTTCTATGCCCACAACGTATTACTAAAGCCTATTATTATAGTCTAACGATATATCTATAACACTAGTAGGTGGGACCCCCTTGTAGATTGGAGGATCATATCTGGCTCTTGTTTGATGTTATGTTGTTGTTAGAAACTACTTACAAGTTTGAGCATGATTGATGTTCAAATGTTGGTTCTATTCGCAACAAATGGGTGATGGAGAATTCATATTATGTGTGAGTGTCTTTACTTTAAACCCTCATATCCATGTCACAAAGGCTTATGTGAACTGTTATTTTTATTGTGCCATGATCTATTACATATTACACCTACACGAAACATGTGTTAGTCATGAAAAAGGATAAAAGAAATATGGACAAAAATCTAAGCAAGGAATTAAAACTATGCTATGTTATTCTACATTATATGCACTGGATTTAAGGGATTGTTGTTAGTCCTAGCTAATGGGGTTAATGGATATATGATTTATTGAGTTATATGTGCTATGGTTTAGTTGGAAATGGTTAAATGTGGTATGGGGTGGCTCATTTGACAAGTGATGGATGTTAAGTTCAATGCATGGATTAATTAAGTGGATTAATGGAGGGATGGTTGGCATGTACTAAGGAATTGAATGATTGGAGGACGGAGGAGATGTGCATTTATTGCACATCACTCCATACCCCTTCCACCAGCCATCACCCTATCTCGACTATTGTTAAATTGTGTTTCACTTTGGCTAAGCTCTGATTTTCAAGAAGAGGAAGAATCCCTCGGACAAGCTCGCATTTTTAAGGTTTCCTTGGTTACAGGTATGTATTTTCGCCATCCATGAACCCGCTCTGGTTATGAAATAGATATTGGCTCGGTGATGTATGGGTCTGTGATTTTATCGAGACTAGAAACTTTGTAAATTTTGTTATCTCTCTGGAATAGATTGGTTGTGTAGTTCTCATTGCAAATAAAAAATGATTGTTGAAGTCACAGTTTTATTGATTATTCTGAGTAATAAAAGCCATGGAGGCTCTATGTCATCTTTACTGAGTTTTTCTTAGAGGGTCCACCTGGTCCAGACTTGGTCGGCTATCCTCTCACAGTTATTTTCACCCCACCTGGTCGCATTGATGTTATGAGTTGTTGGGTTTGATCTTGAACCACCTGGTGTCAATGTGTATCGTTTCACATGGGTATGGGCTCATTATACTATTGGTGTCTACGTATTTGGTTGATGGCTATGATGCCGAGGGGATTTTTTTGAGGTTGACTTCTATTTCATGGCTTTGTTTATGTATCAGTGTTACCCGGGTTGATTGGGGAAAATCATGAGGGTTATGCTCTGCGTGTTCTGGTTTTATTTATTGGCACGTGAGGGACCTCTGATCCTCTGTTCATAATCTCTCTTGCCTATTGAACTCTCTCCTTGTCTTGAAAATATACGGGTGATATGGTTTGTGGGTCCACCATTGTCCTGAAGGTTCTCACCTGTTGTTGATGGTTGGTTCCAACCTCCCTGTGTCGGTTACTTAGGGTCCACCCTTGATTATTTTAAGCTCGATTTTGTTAAATGAATCAGTTGTTTTCGGTTGGATGCATGATCGACTATTATGATTTGGTGGAGTATCATCGACAGTGGTTAATTATTGGTTTCCCCCTATTAATAGCTTTGACAATGATTTTTTTTACTGGTTATAGTCACTGTGTTATTTTATTATGGAAATTGATTCGATAGTTCGGCATGGTTTTATGGTTGACTAGGAATACACCTCTTTGCTTCTGCATCGGGTTGTGTGTTTCCTACAACATGATATTGATTGAAATAAGGGTTGTTGTTTCTCTGTGTTTTAATTTCCAAATGGAAATATTGCAATCGTTATAGTTGTGTTCGACTATCCACTATATATGTTATGGATATTGTTTGATTACACCATCAGAGATGAGCACAGATTTTTAAAGAGTATGTTTTTATTGCAATTCGATTGATTTAAGAAATGGGATTGGGCATATTGTTGTTGCCTCCTTGTATTAGATTGATAGCCCAACATCGTTTGATGTTTAGATTTGGAGTAATTAAACATGTACAGTCACATAAATGCTCTTGCATTTTGTCGAATGGTCTATGCATCCTACAACTTCGTATGAGTTGAAATGGTGATTGTTGTTACTATGTGTTTAAATGGAAATTTGGGGTTATTATATTTATAATTGTGTTTTACTGTCCACTATGTATGTTTGGTGAAGATCATGCATCGTAGCAGAGATAGGCATGGGTTTTGTGACAGTATGGTCTCATTACAATTTAATTATCAAATTGAATTGAGGGATGAAATAGAGCATGCTTTTTGTGTCTGTGTTTGATTAAGAAAATAATTCATGGACAATGGTTGATTTTTGATGCTGAACAGAGAGGAAATAAGTGATTGTGTGCTCATTTGGAAATTGTTTTAAGATATTAATGAACAATTGGAAAGAAACAAAAATTTTCTACGGGTTGTTGTGGAAGGAATATTGTCTTGTTTTGATGAAACTGTGCTAAATATTTTATTATGAACAGTGATAAAGTTAATACACAGAGTTGATTTAATTTTACACAGTAGTTGTTTAATTGATCACAATGATTATTTGGTTGGTATTGGATCTTTTGTGTTTGATATAGAATGGTTTTATGGATTACTTAATTAATTTTATGAACAATATATGCTCTCTTCCCCTACCATTATTTCAATTTTCGCTAATTACAATCCCCCTCGCCTTCCCATATCCATTTTTCACTCCTTGTTCCTAAAATTTAATTACAGTTAAGAGAATTTTGTATTGCAACAGTTTGAAATCACAGTTTCTTGGATGGATTACAATGACATTTTCCTTGGTTTACATTACAGTTTATTGTTTGTTGTCTGTGAATAGTAACCAGGATTATTTCCCCCCTTATCTTATCATTTTCTACTCAATACAAACCCCTCGCATATCCCAGGACCTTTTGTTCACTACCTTCTCATCAACAACAGTTAAACAATTTGTATAGATTGGATTGCATGAGTCTAATATGTTGTTGATCCAAAATCTATTTCATATTTTTAAAGGAGTTGTCATGTATGGTTGTTAAAGGAAATATTTTCGAATCAATCATGCATGCAGGAATGATATTTTTCAGCCGAGGCAGCCATGGCAGAGGCAACTGAGGTAGAGGTAATTGGAACAGAGACCCAAGGAGGCCAAGATTCTCCATACACTTTGATGTTGACTCGCAAGAGTTAGGCCAGTTGTTTCAGGATGGGTTTTTCAATTGGATTGGGAAAGGAGTGGTCCAATAGAGGCCTAAATGACCTCCCTTCCAATCTCCACAAGACCATGTTGTTCTCGTTCCCCCTCATGTCTCATTGCAACCCGATGTTCCTTAAAACAACGAATGGCAAGATATTGTCCACCCGACAGTCTCCCAACATCGTGGCTGGCCCAATTTGTCTTTACCAGCTCCCTCACGTAACAATCTTATTGTCCAAGATTCCCCTAGCCACTCACCAGTGCAGTCCTCCCATGATAGAAAAATATTGAAAAACGAGGCCCACCATGCCCCTAACAAAGGAAAAGCCATTGCTACCCCTTCCTCTCGCTCCAATGGCTATGATAAATCTGTGTCCTCCCGGATGCATTTGAGGGACGATTGTTATCATGTGATCAACAAGATTAGGCCTAAAGGCTCGACAGAGCCAAAGGAAAATTCATACAAATCAAAAGGTGACAGTAGAAACAAGGGAAAGATTGCATCTCATAGTGGAAAACATGGATTTTGATTTTGATTTTATTTATTGTTGATGACAGTTGACTTCGGAATTTTTGGACAACATGTTTTTTTTGGATATACGAGTAATTTATTATTTAAAATAATGTCAAATATCAATGAGATAAATTTTCAAACATGCATGTGGTTATGGGAGTTGTTGGAACACATATATATTTCTAACTTTTAGATCCTAAATAGATTCCTTTCCCAGTTAAAATAAGAATTAAGTGCGCTTGATTCTCACTGTTGATGAAGTATTCTATCTAATCAAATGATCCTAATCTCTTCAAAGTTGTGAAGCCACCTACTCGTTAAATAATTAAATCACTAGAGATTGTTTTGGAGTTTCGAGCTTCAGATTTTCATGATTCAGGCGTTACACCATGTCACATATTCAAAATCTCAATACGTGAAAAGCGTTCGACAGATCCGAGTCACCATACACGTATACCTTCCTAATTTTTAACACCTCACTAAGGGTAGTGGCCTATTGAAAATACAATAAGGTTGTTTTGTCGATGCTCGAAGCATATAAATACCAAAAAGCTAAACCCCCTTTAATCTCGATTAACAGTTAATTAATAACTTTGCACATTTGGAGTTCGTATATTCGCCATCCATTGTATTCTAATATGTATTCTAATATCATGAAGTACGAAACCTCAAAATAATTGAAGTTAAAAATGATTATTTAATGGATTAAACATGATTAAATTTAATTAATCACTACGCGATTTCATGTTTCAAGGATACTATCTCGAGCTACTATCAGAATCTTGAAGTCTGAAAATCCAAAAAAAAACACTTACCAATAAACACGATTAACTAATGGGTTAAACAGGATGATCTCGTGATTAATTTTTTGTCGAATCGTAGCTCGGGTAAATTCAAATTTTATTCATCTAGCCTCTTGATTGCAAACCACCAAGAATTAATGGTATTAATAACGAATCTACGGCAATGATTTCAAATAAGATTGTGGATCGTCGCTTGAATCTTTTCATTAAGGAAATTCAATACATCACTAGTGAAGGTATTCATAAAATCGATACACTTAAGGTGAATAACAATATTGGAGTTTGAATTCTAATTTTCATTCCTCACAAAACAACAAGTTTTAGCAAGCTAAGAAATTTGTGTGTTTCCCTGTAACAGGTAGCACAATTCTGAGCTTTCTAATATCATGGCTCCACAGAAAATAGCTAAATTTGCTAGCGAAAGCTTGATCCAGAACACATATGTCCTCTCAGATACATCACCAAGATTCGTAGATACTGTGAAAACTTGGACGCAGGTATTTGATATTCTATACTATGAGTTGATCAACTTCCCAGAAGAGTCAGACTATGAGGTGACCGAAATTCAGGCGACGAAGCTCAAATACATAGCTTAATCAGAGCTGCATAAAATAGCCATGCAGCCGAGGCTCATGCTGTATAATGACATGATAAGTTGGGCCCTGGAGAACATTGACGTCTTGACCAGGAGAATCCACAATTCACATAAATTGTTGTTCGGTCCTTTAAACTAGAACATATATAGGTGATGTACAAATTATCCTCATCATTCAAACACATTTATAATGTCGATTTATTAAAGGAGTTCGATGAGGAAAAGTGCACACAAGATGGAAATAATTACCCCAACTTAATCAAGAATTGGTGGGCATGCCCTGAGAAATTCAGAGCAGACACCCATGGCATATATGCCACTACATCATTAGATGCTCATATGATGTATGTGGCCATGATGATATGTAGAATTTTCGAGAAATAAAACTCTGCTCACTTCTTGTTATCATAGGTACCGATCATGCATGAAGTTGCAAAAGGTTTTTCTTTCAATTGGGCCAAGATATTATCAGACAGTTTGGCCAAGGAAATCATAAAATATCAGCCGTCAAAATCCAAAGGGAAACATGCCTCTTTCTATATGTCGGCATACATTATGGATTCCATTTGTTTTATGACACCGTTTCCTTTGATGAGCTCGATCTGGACTTCGACCAATGTTGAGACCATACATTTCTATCACTCCAAGTTGTGGGAGGATAAAGAAAAAGATTTATTCTATGAAATCTACAACTATGTGGTGGTGTCGATGCATATCACTCTCTATGGTTTCCCACCTCCCAAGATTTCAGACAAGATCATGACCAACTTGGGGAAAATAGAGGACTGGTACATTGAGGAACATTTCTCCTACACCAGGGTTATTAGGTGTTCAACCCCCCCACATGCTTTACGAAAGTTTCTACCAGATCGACTGGTGTGTCGAGAGATATCTTGTCAAATTGTAACAGGGGGAATCAATAAAGAATTAAAAGTGGCACAGAAAAAGCTATGGCCGACTTTCCCTTTACAAGTTGGTATGTTTTGATTGTTTGATTTTGGCCACTCGAAAGTGGAGGCTGGAGCCTTAGAAGACACTAAGCTAGTTGATATTGAGTTCAAGAAGCATGATCCCCATAATATTGTGTCGAGACACCTAGATATATATAATTTAAAGAGATACAAGCATGAGGATTCCCCACACGATGAAATATTCCAGGGTGTAAGGTCGTATGAGAAGGTGTTGGGCAGAGTCCAAACTCTAACTCCAGAGAAATTAGTCGAGTTCTACAAATTCCAAAAACACAGAAGAATCAGCTTGCCTAAAGTTTTACAGGGAGAAAACCAGACACTCATGGTTTAGAAATAGGAAGTTCTAGTGGGAAAGACACTCAAGAGAATGTGAAGAAAGATCAAGTTTTATCTCAGAGGATGGATACTACATCATCAAATCCATCTGGTGGTCAAATGAAGGCTCAAATTGAATCTTTGTTAAAAAAGGGACAAGAAACACCACCGTACACACCAAATAAATCGGCTACTAACATAGCAGGGAAACAACCATCCACTGATATAGGTGGCCCTATCAAATCGGTAACACCTTTATGTCCAGTCAGGGAAACCCAAATGTCAAAGTCGTATTTATAGAATATCTCACTCCAATTACAGCTGAAGAAATGCATCCTTCCGACTTTTTTTTCAACAAGAAGAGGAGCATTATAGTTAAAAGGATGGTGCAATAGTAAAAAGGCAGAGGATGGTGTATGATGGACATGGTTTATGTGAGACATATTTCAATTTAGAAATGGAAATCTCATTGGGATCTTTTGTCACGGAAAATCAATTTTCAGTGGGGATCCTAGTGGAACAATTGAAACAGAGAGATTAGTTGGGTAGCAGACCATTCTCTAAATAACATTTATATTAAGGAGAGAGAGGCCACTGCAGTTCGAGTTACATTCCAGGAGGCCATTTTAATAGAAGCAAGGGATGAAGTAGCAAGGGACTCTCAATTGTCTCTTTCTGAGAAAACCCGAGGTGAAATAATACTAAAGACCCGAGAGGCGAATCTGGCTGAAAGCAAAAGATTAGCCAGGGAACTAAAGAAAGATTTTGAAGAAGCATTGTCTTCACTCGACAAAGATTCATTGGATGTTGAAGGGGACAGTATCTATGAGGCCCTAGGGAAAATTGATATAGCAAAAAATCAACTTAATTCCAAGACAAGCATGGAAGAATCCTGAACACTAATCCAAATTAATAAGTGGATAGTCAATCCTAGTTTACAGCTACATGATATATCTTTGGAAGAAAATAAAATTCAACATAGGTTTCCTAATATAGAAAATAAGTTGTATACTTTCGAGGCGAATGAAATAACAAAACCTTCCAGGTTAGTGGTCTGGTTCGTAGGTAGATGTGTTCAGTGTATCGAACAAGGGAAAGCCAACACATCTAGAAATAAATGAGACAATGTGTGCATACCATTTATACAGGTCATGATTAGAGGCCAGTTGTTTCTGAGATGGAGGACAAGAATAAGGAACATCTCTTCCAGTAGGTGAAGAGACAATGGAGATGAAAATGAAACTCTTCAAGGTTTTCATATTGTAATATTTACTGTTTTTGAATTATGAGAATTCCAACTGCTTAGGGTTGAGATCATTTTGTATAAATGCATAGTTTGAAGACTTGACATAGGATGCTTCTTTTAGGATGTAATAGAGAAAACTCTCCTTTTGTGAGAATTAATACAAGTGAAAACAAAGATTCCAACCTTTTTGTAGTTTGAGTTATGTGTTTCTCTTGTATCTCATATATCTATATTTCTTTATGTTATTCCTTGATAAGTGAGTGGTTGAAATTTAGTACTACTACTAATGTAGTCACATTTTATCGATTGTTTGATAAGCAAGTAGTTTTTCCTCTGTATTTGTTATAAGAAAATACAATACCTGTGAGCTACTTGGATTATTGTATCTCATATACTTTCAAGGGTGCATTCTTTCTTTTCTTCTACTGTGAGCAAGGTAAGATTAATCTTTCATTGATGCCTCATTTTGTTTAACAGTTTTGTAAGTTTCCCCCACATCATTTGATTTTATAAATCAACTCATGCGAAAAAATATGAACTATGTCCTATTCTTTAATTAATTTCATTTGAGGATTAATTATTATATAATTAACCGAAGAAAAAGCACCTTTCAAAACATTCATTTGTATTTATGATGTCTGACATTATCCTTTGAGCCTTAAGTGTTATCTCAAGAACAACATCTTTTTGGCGCTGCTATCAGGGAGGGAGAAACAAAGTTATTTTTCCCTGGGAGAATGACATGGTAAGTTTCTCTCTTTGATAGTGAAAAAATATTGAATACAATAATAAGGCTAATTTTTATCTTTCATTTGGTGATTCCACTACAGATAAACTAGCATTCGGTAGAAAGAATACCAGGAAGAACCCAGACAATCAGAAAAATACGCCCGTATCTGATCTCCAAAAGTTGTTAAAGCCCAAGGGATACCTCAAGTCTACTAACTCATCTTTAGGTAATAATTACCAACCCAAAATAACTCAAGTTAATACTAAGGTCTCGGTTGAAGGGTTGACTCCCGAAGAAAACTTTAAACAAACACCCTCTATAGAGGGCTCAACTAGCGAACCCAAAATAAATATTGAGATCGACCTTTCTGGTACTCAGAACAGTTCGAATAGAAGAGCCTCATCTATACCCACTATCGTAAATTTTTTGTCTACCCCATTCTCTCTAGAAGTAAAGGTTTCAACCCTTATAAACCCTAAAGAGCATATTGTACACCCTGATTCGTCCCCTGCTGGTTCGCCTATCTATACATCCAGCAAATATGAAGAAACCAGTCCATGTTTTCCTTTCCCACCTCTCCTAGACTTTTCATCTCCCAATGACCTTTTTCCATATTTTCCTTTGCCACATCCCGAAGAAGTTGAAAGGTCACCACTTTGGTCTCTTGATATTTTTGAAAATCCTCTTTTTAACTCTTAGAGTTCATCCCCTCGAATCTTAATGGCCACTGGTGGAGGATGTGGCACTGGAGGTGGAGGAGAAGGTGGTCAAGGACCACCCCCATCCCCACCCCCTAGAATTGTTTCAAAATTGGCGGTTAGATATGCTCCTTTAGTCCTTCCCCCCATCCTTCATGATTTACCAGAAAATTATATGAATAACTTACCAAAATTCATGGGAGAAGAAGATTTAACTACCACAGAACACATAAACATTTTCGATCAATTCACTGATATCCTTGGCATTGAACATGAGGAAGTTTACTCGCGACTTTTAGTGCAAAATTTCGAAGGACAAGTAAGAATCTAGTTTCGAGGGCTCTCAATAGGTTTCGTAAGGTATTATGATGAGTTAGAAAATGCTTTTTTAAGACAGTGGGGGGGGAAGAAAGACCACCTGTACTATTTGACATAATTTGGGGCTCTCAAGAAAAAGAAGTCTGAGTCAGTCCTAGAATTCACCCAGAGGTTTAACAAACTCTATCATAATATTCCAGTAGAAGTTAAACCCTCACAACCCGCAGCTAAAGTGACTTTTGCAGGGGCTTTTGAGCCCGACTTTTACCTACTCTTAAGGGAAAGGATATATGTTACCCTCAAGGGAATGCAGGAAGACCCCATATAAATTGAGTCAAACATGATGGCATTGGGTAAACTATAATCCAAGGTGGAGACAGGAACCAAGGAAACCAAACGTTTCATGGAACAAGTAGGACCCTCCAGATCTGGGAGGCCTTCGGAGGAAAAAATGGATGACATGGCTAAGAAAATCAAAGAGTTATCAAAAAAAATATCTAGAATGGAACTAGACCAAGATAAGCCTGATATTTTTCTAGAAAATATTTCAAAAGGAATCCCAACCCCCAGATCTAGCAGAGACAAGTGAAAAACGAAGACCAAAAGATTAAGACCCCTTTTAAAATAGAAAACTTCATGCAAAGTGATGATATGCAAGACTATGATGGGTTAGAGGAAGATATAAACAATCTCAATGATGACGACCAAGAACCTCACCTAACCAGACACGATTACGAAATATATTTAGACCAAGAACCCTTGTTTGGAAATGAGGAAAGTATAAATAATCTAGGAGAGTCTGATTATCAAGGAATCATCGACTCTATAATGGTCGAGATTCAATAGAAATATAATTTAAGGCCTAGAGATAAAAATTCTACAACTATTGCACTGAAGAAAATCTTGTCAGGGAGTAAAACTAATGAGGCAGCTCAACCATCCACTAAAACGCGAGCTGCCAAAACAAAAACAATTGAAATGCAAGTTTCCAAAATGAAGACAGCCAAAAAAAAAGAAACACAGACTAATAGGCCAGAAAAAAAAGAGAAACAAAGAGAAGATAAAAAGACAATTGGAAGTTTCAACCTGGAAAATAAAATTAATAAAATCAAAATTCTCGTATCTCTGGTTGAACTAGCAAAAAATTCAATGTATAGAAATAAAATTGCCAAGATGATAAATTTTTCAGATGTTGAAATTCATGCAGATGTCATTAATTTAGAAGATGATAGACCTACTATAATGTTTGGTCCGCATATAGAAAATGTTAAAGATTCTTTCTCTCCTTTTTATATTACTCTGACTGTGCATGATCACTTTCTCCATAATTGTATGTTGGATTCTAGAGCATCCCACAACTTAATGCCCAAATTTATTAATGAAAAACTGGGTCTAAATATTACTAGACCATACCAAGATATGTATTCTTTTGATTCAAGAAAAGTAAAATGTCTTGGTATCATTAAATATTTGGTATTTAATATTGCACATATTCTTGTAAAGAGTATTCTTATGGATGTAGTCGGTGCTCATGTCCCTGCAAAGTATGGCATGTTGTTATCTAGGTCTTGGGGTGCCAAACTTGGAGGATCACTTCAACTGGACATGATGTATGCTACGATCCCAATTTTCGGTGGACAAATCACCCGTCTATACAGAGAGACAAGGTTGGCATATACCGTAAGTGACCCATAGAACCCAAATAATTACCTGGTATATGTCGCCTAACATGATTTAGGAAATTGTATATTATAAATTGACGATGGGTTTGATGAATGTATAGAAGAAAATTTTATAGAAGAAGAAAACAAAAGAATAGAAACAACAAACAAAATCGTAAATAGTACAGGAGTTTGGAAAATGTTTTTTGATGGTGCTTCATCTTGGGAAGGAGCAGGAGCTGGAGTGTTGTTTGTGGCACCCGGGGATGAATTCATTATTCCTTTCTCATACAGATTACAATAGGAAATTGATTATACAAATAACGTTTGCGAGTATGAAGCTCTCATCTTAGGATTAGAGGCTACCAGGAAGTTAAAAATTGAAAATCTAATAGTCTATGGTGATGAAAAACTAATTGTAAAACATATAAGGAAACAGTATCAAGACAAACATCTGAGGCTAAGGTCTTACAGGAACTGTGCCTGGGATTTGATAGAAACCTTTTTCTCATTGTTTAATATTCATCATATTCCCAGGGTAGAAAATCAACAAGCTGATTCTCTAGCGAAAGCAATTGCTACGTTTATGCCACCTATCATCTTGAAGATAAACTATCACATAGAAATGAGGTATAGGCCTTCAATACCAAATAATTTTCAACATTGGAAGGTCTTTGAAGACAATGAGCAGATCAAGCAGTTTCTAGAAATGGTGGATGAATTTTCTGAAACACACATCGACCAAGAAAATCAGAATGACCCTACTTGGATCATGTAGGAAGATGAAGATCCTCAAAGGTTCTAGGATAAGATCGCTAACCACCGCATGTTGGTGCTGAAAAAAATCAGATCCCTAAAGTTTTGATTCCTTTAGAAATATTATTTGATCATGATGACATACCCCTAAAGTATACCTTGCAACCTCAGTCTGAGGAGGTTGAAGATTGTAATACAAGCACTGAGGAAACTCCTAAACTAGTCAAAATATCCAAATATCTTTCACCTGAAATGAAAAGTAAAAATGACGAGTTACTCAAACGATACAAAGATGTCTTCGCTTGGTCTTACGATGACTTGAAAACTTATGATACCACTGTCATAGAACATAAAATCCCTTTAAATCAAGGCATCAAACCTTTCAGGAAAAAGATCAGACAGATAAATGCTATACTACTATCTATGATAGAAAGGGAGGTAAGAAATCTCCTCGATGCAAAGATTATTGTTCCACTCAGATATTCTGAGTGTGTAGCGAACTTAGTTCCAGTTAGGAAGAAGAATGGTGAAATCAGAATCTGCATAGATTTAAGGAATCTAAATAGATCATCCCTTAAAGACAATTTTTCACTCCCTAAAATGGATCACGTTCTGGAAAAAATGGTCGGGGCTAACAGAATGTCTATGATTTATGGCTTTTCAAGTTGCAATCAAATTGCGGTCCACGAAGGTGATAAATAGAAAACCACATTTACCACTCCATGGGGTACTTTCATGTACGATAAAATTCCTTTAGATCTGAAGAATGCAGGGGCCACCTTCCAACTAGAAATGGATATCGCCTTTGTTAGCGAGCGAGATAAGTTTGTCGTTATTTATCTCGATGATTTAACTATTTTTTCTAACTCTGATGTAGAGCACTTGGTACACCTCAAAACATACATTCGAGAAATGCAGGAAATTTGGTATGTCACTCAACCTTAAGAAATCTTGTTTTACAATGCAAGAAGGTAAACTATTGGGCCATATAGTATCCAGGGAAGGAATCAAAATCGACCCGAAAAGGGTTCAAGCTATAGATACCATCAATATTCCCAGGAACAGAAAGGAAATCCAATCCTTTTTAGGAAAAATAATTTTTTTAAGAAGATTCATTCCAAATTTCATTGAAATTGTTAAATTGATAACAGATATGCTGAAGAAAGAGGGGTCAATGACTAGCCAAGATTCGGGAATTTGACCTTGAGGTAAAACCAACTAAACTAGTCAAGGGCTAAGGCCTTGAAAAACTATTAGTTGAATCAAATTTCAGGGCACTTGGGATAAACCATCTGGAGTACCATGGATACTTTGCAGACATAGAAGAACTTGATGACCAACCACCTACAAGACTGATCCAGGAAAATTTTTCTTCCTCGGCTTCGTATAGTGACATAGTCTCATACCTCCAGACTCTTCAATGCCTGAGTGATATGACTCCTTCTAAGGTGAGAACGTTGAAGCTACATGAGGTAAAATATTTCATCATTGATAGCCAACTATATTGGAAGGATCCCCTAGGATTTTTACTAAGTTTCTTAATAGAAGCCGAAATGGAGAATTAAATAAATGAATTCCATGAAGGAGTGTGTGGAGGACATCATGCCTGGAGGGAAATGACCTATAAAATCCTAAGAGATGGATACTATTGGCCGAAATTATTTACTGAAGTGAATAATAAAGTCAGAGCCTGTAACTCATGTCAACTATTCTTAGGTGAACAAAAGCTTCCCGCACTACGCTTGATTCCAGTCAAAATAGAAGCTTCATTTCAACAATGGGGTTTGGATTTCAATGAAGAAATCCATCCACATTCAAGTGCACAACATAAATGGATCTTAACCGCTACAGACTATTTCACTAAATGGGTAGACGCCATTCTAACAACAAATTCTACTGACTCGGTGGTGATCAATTTCTTAGAACAAAACATTTTATCAAGATTCGACTGTCCTTGGAAGATAGTTACTAATAATGCCCAAGCTTTCAAATCCATGGAGATGGTCAGTTTTTGTCAAAATTACAACATTGTACTAGGAAATTCCACAGCCTACTATCCTCAAGGAAACGGATTAGACGAATCATCGAACAAAAGCCTAATCACCATAATAAAAAAGGTGTTGACTGAAAATAAGAAAGACTGACATGTTCATTTGAAATATGCTTTGTGGGAAAATCAAATCGGCACTAAGAAATCAATCAGAATGTCTCCTTTCCAAATGTTGTACAGTACTGACGTAGTCCTTCCCATAAATCTCACCTTGCCTATGATGAATCTTTGGCAAGATGTGAAGGAAGAGACGAATGATGTTACCAAAAGAATAAATTAGTTAACTGAAGTTCAGCAAAATAGGATTGAGGTGGATGAGAAACTTTAGAAATTTGAGGATAACATGAAAGTCATGTTTGATAAAAAAGCTAAAGATAGGGAATTTCTCCCTGGTGACCTAGTGTTGAAGTGGGATGCTAGAAAAGAAGATGTAAGAAAGCATGGCAAGTTTGATCACATTTGGTTTGGACCGTTCAAGATCATGGCTTCCGAAGGAAATAATTCATTCTTATTGTTATAACCCTAAATTGCACCACACATGCTTACCTGGCATCAGGCCAACTCATATCCCTTCCTTGCCAAAGCCATGTTGAATAAACTCTTGAAAATCCTCTTAAATCAAGTGACATGCACCCTAACTCACTATTGCATGCGTTGGAACGCTGACAGGCCTACTACCGCACACGTTGGAATGCTGGCTGGCCTACTACAACCCGCGTTTACCTAACAAAGCACAAAAACAGGAAAGTTTCCGACGGGACAAAAAGCTATGGGTCAGTTAACTAAAACTCCCAGCCATGCATGGCCGAGAGTTTGTCCAAAACCCTAGCTCCTTCCAGCCTATAAAAGAAGGGGTAGGGGTACTATTTGGAGGAGGAAAAACATAGCAAAGAAACTCTGCCCAATTGCCGAATCCGTTTGTCCCAACCCTTTAGCCTTTCCTCAAGCTTAAGGAGAATTCAAGCAAAGCAGTTGGAGGAAAAAGAAGAGGAGGAGCCCAAGATCAGGACCAAGGAGCGGTGGCCGATCTCTATTATTATTGTAAGTTGATTCATCTTGAGATTAATAAAATAATACATTTCCCATCCCAATGCATGAGTCATATATGATTTATTTGATTTATGCTTAATATCTAACCCTCAAGTAGAAAAATAGCATGCATGCGTAGTGTTTTGTCTTGATTGCAGGATTGTTTTTGGAAGGAGTAGCGCAAGCAAGCGGACAAAGCGCAACGGAGGATCTACACCAAACATCAGTAAAAAGGTTAGTAGGTCCTTTCCACACTTGTATGTGAAAAAGGGGTTTTAGTTTTGGGGTGATAGGATAAAGGTCATTTCTTAAAGGTCAAAATATGCATGCAAGTTCAGCCCTAGCTTGCTAGTCCGTAGGGTATTATTTCCCAACAACAGAATTGGCGACTCCACTGGGGAAGATACTCTTAGGGTTTCCGGATTTAGTTGAGGTTTTTGGGTAGTTTGAAGGATTATATTTTTTGTTTCTTTGTTTGTCTGTTTTCTGTTAGGTCAGAGCTAGCAGGGAACCTGGTTCTTTATACCAGTTTTTTCCTTGACTGTTGCTTGACATTAATTATCGGGACACACAGAGGTACACACGGCCTGCAGAAGGCCTGCACGCATGTAACCCGTGCCCTAACCTTCTAAAGCTCGTGTTTGAACGCTTTCTGTGGTGGTTTCAGTAGCGTGTAGGACTCAGAAAGATTGAGAGGCAGTCTCCCTATTCCAGGTCAGAATTATACATTCTCAGGGGGCTTTCTGGATCCTATCTGGGTCTTGTTGGTTCATAGTCTTGCCTCAGTTTGGTTGATTGCGTTTGTTATTCTTTGCAATTATTTTTCTGTTATGTTAAAGAAGAAGCATCCAAGCCTTTAAGAGACCCTAGTTATCAATACCAGAGACCTTTTCTAGGTCTGGGCTGCCTGTGTTTAGTTTGGTCTTAGTAGTCATACATACACGCGGCTTGTGCAAGTGCAGCCCGCAGGTACCTGCGCCCTGTTATAGCTCAGCACGCGCGCTGTTTCAGTGACAGTAGCGGGCTTGATTGGGTGCTTTTCAATCCAGGTGGGGCAGTCATCCCCTCCTATGGTGAGAAGTGTTCCTCTCAGGAGTTCGAGTCTAGGGTGGCACGGTCAGTAGGTTAAGGCCTCATACCCTTAGCCTGTTCTTTCTTAGTTGATTGTCGATAGAAAAGATAAAAAAGAAAAGATTTTGTTTTATGGTTTTTAGACAAGCGTAAGAGTCGGGGCTTTCTTGATTGTCGTTGGGCGTCTTTTCTCTAGTTCTTTGCGATCTGCGCTTTAAGCTAGAATTTTATTTTGTTTTCTTGGTTTTGTGCTTGTTGGCATTTTCCCTTTGTTGCTTCATTTAGCACCTAAATAAAATAAAAAAATTCTCTTTTTCATTTGCTTCTTTGTTTGAAGATTGTGTTGTTGCATCAATAGCTAGGAAGAAGTCTTTTTTCATAAGTTTTTGCAGTGCATTTAGAGCATAAGTAGCTCGCAGATTGAGCGACATTCCTTTATGTTTGATGCATGAAATCTTAGAAAATTCGAAAAGAAAAAGAAATCTTTCTTGGTAAAAAGTTGTTGGTTTTTGCATTGTTTGTAAAAGTTTTTGTTTCCAAGCATTTCTTATTTGTCTTGCTTTGAGTCTTTACACACCATCAGTTTCACCTTCATACCTTGTGACGTAAAAAATCCCATAAAAGCAACGCTAATTAAAATCTATTAGACTTTTTGTTTGTAGGGTTCATACACTAGCTCAGGACTAGGGCCTTGGAATAGGTTGGAAAGTAAACTCTCCAAGGCCACTCAAAACCAAATATTGGAGTCTGTGATAGGGAGTGTAGAAGTGCAGATTTGTGGAAGTTATCCCGGACCCCCCTCTAATACAGGGGCTAAACACAAGGTCGCGTAAGGAAAGGTAGTAGAGATAACCCCTCCAAAGCCGGACCAAGCGTAGTGGAGAACACATATCGAGGATTTGTTAAGGGATTCCGTCGTTTGCATTTTCCATGGGGCTTTGTGGGTCTCGAATCGATTCGAGGTCCTCAGTTGTCTTCTAGACCATTTACTCTCGATACCCTTGACAGGTTTCGGGCTTGATACCCTGCTCATTATGGTCTACCCGACTATCGACTATACCCGCCTGGTGACTATTCGCGTGCTGGCAAACTAGTTGCCAATATTTTCTAGGGACATACACGGGTGACTGCGGGGGTATACCGCGGTACCTAGGACAGACATCGGGCCACGCTTTGCAGAGTATACCCGGAGGGTGCTTCCGTTTTCGAGTTGCACTTGCACCGGTAAGTTGCTCTAGTGTTGGTTGTTGTAACTGTTCTTCAAAATAGTTAGTGTTTGCTTGTTTTATCTCATAGGGGATTTCTTTTAGTGTGTGTTACTTTTTGCACATGTAGAATACCTTAGCATGTCATGGATCTTCTCACACAGTGGACGATTCAGAGCTACGCCGGTCACGAAGGCTTATGGGATTGCCGCCGGTTATACTGGAGCCACCTCCGCCACCTTTGAGGCGGAAGCTAGACCAACAAGGGTCTTTCGAAGCAACCGGGTTACAAACCATTGAGCCTGAACAACTCCCGGAGGAATCAACCGCAAATCTTGTTTTGGTTGAAACCCCAACCACTGATACTTGGCCGCAAGTGATTGTGCCAATTCAATTTTACGAACGCCTGTCAGTGCCTCACACAGCTATGGCAACAAACGTTGTTACTTCATCTGGGAATTCTTCCATTCCCACCACTGTTATTACCACAGGAGAAGCTTCTCCTAACTTTCCCTTGTCGACGGTCCAGGCCACCATGGTCTTGGCCACAACTACGTCGCACAGTGGACCGACCCCATCTATCGCGGCGGCCACACCTCCCTTCACACCTAGTGCGACAGGCCCTCCGTTTTCATACGGTATGCCCAGTTCAGGTACAAGTCATGCACTCACTTACTCCACTTTACAGACTTTGGGTCTAGGGCTAGGGATCTCTAACACTCCTCTGCAAGGTCAACTTGGGGGAATTCCTGTCCCTTTCAATTCTTTTCCTTACACTAGAGGTCATATCTCTCCTTCGTCCCCTTCGCTTGGTGGATTGCATCAGCAGTCCGCCGGGTAGCCTGCACACACAAGTTCATTCGGAGTCGGGAGTCAAGGAACACCTGCGCAAACTCTGCCGGTAGGTTCGTCACCATTTGTTTGGAACAAGACGTTTGGTAACAACACTTTCGCATCCACTACTTTCCCATTAGGGGGAACTCCCATCTTTGGACAGTCTACTCTGATGCAGGATATTATTCCTGCATCGGGGGCACATATAGCAGGACCTTGGAACTCAGGACAAGGATCCGTTCCTTCCTCTGGAATGTCGTTCTGGGGTAATTCTTTCCACAGTTAATGGAACCCCGGACAGACTTCTATGCCTCTCTCATCAGGACCAGCATGGGGTAATCCTTCCCAAAGTCCATCAAACATGATGAATGCCCATCATCCTATGTCCTTCATGGGGAATAATCCAATGATGTCTCCACAGATGCAAAATCCTTACGCTGGTCAGGGCCATGGTTTCTACTAGAATTCGGGCCAGCAGCCAAACTTTTCCTGGCAACCTGGTGCCAGTCAAAGTCCAGGACCCTTTTTTCTAGGCTATCAGCAACAACCCAAACTACCATTCCTGGTGACGTTACACTTGCCATATTTGACATGGTTGTTAAATGATCCTATTTGTCACGATCCACGTTGGCCTCCTATGCCAACGAAGTTGCCTTCAGACATTCCAAAGTTCGAGTCCAAGCCTAACGAAGATCCATGTGATCATGTGACTACTTTCCATCTTTGGTGTTCATCTAACTCATTGAAAGATGACTTCGTCTAGTTGTTATTGTTTCAACGCACTCTTATCAGGAGTGCCACAAAATGGTACATCGAGCTTGACCGCTCACGATATTCTTCTTTTGGCGAGCTGGCGATGGCCTTCCTTAACCATTTCTAGTTACCTGTGAGATACGACGCTGGCACAGAGCTGCTGGCCAATTTCGAATAGACGACAACAGACCATATCTCTGATCATATCCGAGAGTGGTGACGCCGAAAGAGTCTAATCAAAGTACCGGTTCCACCAGCATTCCTGCTTGAGTGGTTCCTTAAGTCTTTAGTACCGCAATTATCCAAAGACGTCGCAAATTCTGGGGTTTTCTCCGAAGAATATGCCATCATGAGGGCTCAACAGTTTGAGCTCATTTATTCTCAGTCTGGTTTATTATACAACATCCTGCCGGATGCTCCACGATCAATACTGGATAAAACTAGACAGAGAGTCGGACCACATGACGATGGTATCGTTGGTTCAGTACAAACCAAGCCCGCTGAGCAATTGACAAAACAGTTGCAACAGTTATCTATACAACATTCAGCGGCCAGCCAGACTACTGCTTTGGCTGCTCCTCCTACCCAAATGTCGGAAGTACACTCCATGTAGACGACCAACCCTAAGGCCCCCCAGCAGCCTGAAGGGAAAAAAAAACAACGCAAGAAGGGTAAGGGGGATAAAAAACCCACTGATAATAATGGCGAGGGCACTACGAAAAAATGGAAGGCGAGGTATCCGTGCAACTTGTGCGCGGAAGACCACCTGACCCATCTATGTCCTCGACTTGCGGAGGTCGAGAATTTTGTCACATAGCAACAGCAAGTCGTGTTGACTAATCCCTTTCAGCATGGGCAAAATTTAACTCAAGCCTCTACAAGTGCCGAAGGGGGCAGCCAAGAAACCTGCCCTCCTCCAAACAATTCCTCTTCCGTGAACGTATATATGGTTAGGGGTGATGCCTTAATAATGACTAGAGCGCACGACTATAGTAAACCAAGCGCCTCTGAGAAGGGAAAAGAAGCCGAACTCCCATCTCTTCCTCTTCATATCGAGAAGACGTTGGGTGAAACAATGACACGCATTCCAAAGGGTGCATTTAAGAGAGCTTCTCACAATCCAAACGCAAGGGCTGCCCAGAATTACTCTGTGGTGGAAGATTTATCCCAAACCCCTTGTGCAATGTCCACTTTGGAGGTCCTCCAAAGTTGCCCTTCTCAGAGGAAAGCCTTGTTAACTGCTTTAGGCTCTACTGAGACTTGTAACCCAGGTACCATCATGTTAGATACGACCGACTTGAAGCCTCGTCTTCCTTACCACGTAGAATTTCAGATAGTAGTGGCTCATCCCACGAAAACTTTTACACGAAATATCTTACGTACGGTGGTTGATGAGGGCGCTTCAACTTGCGTTATGTCGTTAGCATGCTGGAAAGCCATTGGTCAGCTCGAGTTGTCTCCATCACCTACTCTCCTCACTGCGTTTGACGGTCGTTCTTTCCGACCACATGGCATCATTCCTTCTTTCCCTGTGCAGTTAGGAGGGAAGACTGTGTGTGTCGAGGTAGAGGTAGTCGATGCCCCCCTCGACTACAATATCTTGTTAGGTCGTAGTTGGACTTATGCGATGCAAGCAGTGGTTGCTACAGTTTTTCGAGTCTTGTTGTTTCCACACGAGGGTCGGATAGTGACCATTGATCAATTGTCCTTTTCTCGACCTGACCCAGCTTTGGGGGCATCCACGGTTCCCATGATAGATAATCCTCAAGCCGGTGTCGTTAACGTAGGAGTTGGTTTGTGCCCATATTTGATGGGTACTTTCAATTACCCACCTCCTCATGGCGATGTCAAGTTTATATCGACTCACCACAAGGTTGAGATTTTTCACGTTTCATCATTCCGCATGACTTACTTTGAGGATTCGTGGATTCTTCCTTCCCCATCAGACACGATGGATGAGACAGGGCACTCTGGCATGTCCATGCCCTTGTCGGCTGCTGAAGTAGCCTACTCTTTAGTCCAAAAAGCTTCAACTAACCCTAATCCGACTCCCGCACAAGAGTTGGATCCACTTCCAGAGCCTATATGGGCTCAGGAGTCTCTTGCTACTACCGATTCGTTAGACTTAGTCTTGACTTCTGACAAAGTAGTAATCGAAGCAATGACTAGTCTGGACAAACCTTGGGATGATCTTCATCACAGATCATATTTCCTCCCAGAGTTAAACCGAATCGAAGCAGGAGAATTCATTGTGACTATGACTGGAGATAGGTCTTGTCATACTAATCCCTTAGCTACACACAAGATCTATGCTGAGGCTAATATGGAAACCATCGCTGAAATGATACCTATCAATATCTCCAGAACCCCTGGCATCATAGACAATGTTTTCGTCGGAGCATACAGCTCCCCCGAGGAGATGCCAGGTATTGACCCACAAAGAGTCTATCATGAGCTAACTTTGTTGTTTTTCAAGCTCGCTTTGAGATCCGAAAGCAACATCCGGCGAGACTGCATTTATGCTTTTTGATCTCGTCCGGATTAACTGAGAAAAGTAACCATTATGGAGTCTTATTTAAGCCCTTTTCAGACTCCTTAAAGATGAAAAGATTGCCGAGTGACCTTGTTTCTTCACACTCGTTAAACTAGTCCAGAAGAACGTTCCTTAAACGGGTCTCCTTTTCAGCCCTTTTCAGACCCTCTAAACATGAAAAGATTTCCAAGGGATCTTGTGGCCTTTCACGCTCATTAAACTGAAATTTGAAGTCACATCTGTCCAGTGGTAGTTTACCCCTTTTTCGGTCTGGATGGTCAACTGTACGAACAAAGGAATACTCTATTGAATTCCCATTCTTTAGAAGAGTATCCTCAGGTATAATTTTATTCCTTTTTCGGGCCTGAGGGACTAAATTTACTAAAAAGAAACCCCCCCGGAGTCCATAGTTAAGCTCTTTTCAGACTCCCTAAAATTGAAAAGATTGTCGAGTGACCTTATTCTTTCACACTCGTTAAAATGGTCCAGAAGAACATTCCTAACGGAGTCCATAGTTAAGCTTTTTTCAGACTCCTTAAAATGAAAAAATAGCCGAGTGATCTTGTCCTTGTCACACTCGTTAAAATGGTTTTGAATTGACGTCTAATCGGTGCTAGTTTACCCCTTTTTCGAACCGAATGGACTATTGACGAAAAAGGTACCCCAATGGAGTTTCCTTTTATTCTTTTTCAGACTCTCTAAATATGAAAAACTATTGAGCTTACCTTCTCTGGGCTCGTTAAACTTACATCGAAGGACATTACCATTATGTGTTCTGTCAACCGCATTTGCATCCTTTACCCATCAGCCTAGTAACAGTTTTAGTTTGCGTCTTAACACCTTTGGCCACTGGAGGATTTTTCTCGAGTATCATTTCCTAGAACATCAGTCTTGTCCTTATGCCTTGAGCTTGTATGTTTGTTGTACTCGTTCCTCCATTGTAACGTAATACTCGTTTATTATTTTTCAAAATCATCAAAAAGAACAAAAAAATCAAATATACCCCAAAAAGAGGATGGGAAAAGTATTTTCTTTATTGGCAGCATCATGAGTCGCCCTTGGATAAAGCACATCTATCTGTTTGATTCATCAGAATTTGGGATGTAGTATGACCTTAGGAAGCTTTTCTCACTATATTGAGTTGTGTCCTCCACCATTTGGTTACTCTTCCAAACATATGGAGAGTTTGCGTTGCCTCCTGCTTCGTAGACTTATGATTAACAGATATGCTGCCTGAGTCTTATCACTTGTCGTGCTATTGTCCAAGGGA
>ML786963.1:187758-224943 GCA_009831015.1 Picea engelmannii
ATTGAGTTGTGTCCTCCACCATTTGGTTACTCTTCCAAACATATGGAGAGTTTGCGTTGCCTCCTGCTTCGTAGACTTATGATTAACAGATATGCTGCCTGAGTCTTATCACTTGTCGTGCTATTGTCCAAGGGAAGTTTGTCCCTAAGCCTGAGTCGGCCCCTCTGCAATATGTCTCTTGTCCGCATACCCGACCATCCTGAACATCCAATCAAGTCTTTGTTCGAAATCACTGAAGCCTTCAGTCCGATCATCACGATTATCAAGTCCATAACCGACGAGCCGTCGAAGACCTCTGGGTAGTGCAGTCGTACACTCATCTTACACTCCTACCCGATTTTTAAAAAGATTTTGAAGTTGTTGCTCGAGCTCTGAAGTACAACCATCAGGCCAAATCAACTTCTAGGAGATGGATACTTTATATGTATATCTTTCTGATTTCGAGATGTAGCTCCGATGTGTATCATTCGCGGCTACTCTTCATAGTTGTTTAACATGGATCTACAGTGTATTTGATTGGTAGTCATGGTTCTATTTTATCCCGAGCATGGGTATGCCCGCCTCGGTAAGAAATTTGATATTTTTTGCAGATGGCACCTCCTGATTCCTGATTCCTAGGCTCACTCATTCAGCATATCAGTCCAGATTGGTAAATAATTGGTAATGTATTTCAGCCATCAAATGCTCTTCTAACCTCACACATTAGGGGGCATCTGTTATAACCCTAAATTGCACCACACATGCTTACCTGGCATCAGGCCAACTCATATCCCTTCCTTGCCAAAGCCATGCTGAATAAACTCTTGAAAATCCTCTTAAATCAAGTGACACGTGCCCTAACTCACTACTGCACGCATTGGAACGCTGGCAGGCCTACTACTGCACGCGTTGGAACGCTGGTTGGCCTACTACAGCCTGTGTTTACCTAACAAAGCAAAAAAATAGGAAAGTTGCCGACGGGACAAAAAGCTATGGGTTAGTTAACTGAAACTCCCAGCCATGCAAGGCCGAGAGTTCATCCAAAACCCTAGCTCCTTCCAGCCTATAAAAGAAGGGGTAGGGGTACTATTTGGAGGAGGAAAAACATAGCAAAGAAACTCTGCCCAATTGCCGAATCCGTTTGTCCCAACCCTTTAGACTTTCCTTAAGCTTAAGGAGAATTTAAGAAAAGCAGTTGGAGGACAAAGAAGAGGAGGAGCCTAGGATCAGGACCAAGGAGCGGTGACCGATCTCTATTATTATTGTAAGTTGATTCATCTTGAGATTAATAAAAGAATACTTTTCCCGTCCCAATGCATGAGTCATATTGATTTATTTGATTTATGCTTAATCTCTAACCCTCAAGTAGAAAAATAACATGCATGTGTAGTGTTTTGTCTTGATTGCAGGATTTTTTTTGGAAGGAGTAGCGCAAGCAAGCGGACAAAGCGCAACGGAGGATCTACACCAAACATCAGTAAAAAGGTTAGTAGGTCCTTTCCACGCTTGTATGTGAAAAAGGGGTTTTAGTTTTGGGGTGATAGGATAAAGGTCATTTCTTAAAGGTCAAAATCTGCATGCAAGTTCAGCCCTAGCTTGCTAGTCCATAGGGTATTATTTCCCAAAAATACTTATTAGAAAACCTCGATGGGAAAATTCTTAACGCCCCTATCAATGGGCGTTACCGGAAACACTCCATGCAATAATCAAATCCCAAATTCCCATTGTACATACGGGTTTGATGTTCATGTTTTGATTTGATATTTTTCAGTTCTTTGGTAACTTTTACTGCCACTGTAATAAGACCAGGTTTGTTGATTTTATAAAAATAGAAATATAAAAACAAGTAACTTATATCGTTTCTTTTTCTGCAGAAGTTTATGATATTTCTCATTTTTATTTTCAGGAAGAATACTTATTGATAGTCGATAGATAAAGATGTATTAGAAACCAACACTCGCTTTCCATAACATTGGTTTTCTCTCAAAACAGGTGACAAGAAAATGGTTTACTTGATTGAAAATATAAAGAAAATCCAAGGTTTGAGCTTTTACCCTGCTGACCCGAATTAAATTTTCAAGGAGATCTCACTAAGTGTAGAAAAAGTATCATTCGTATATATATATTTTCACCTAAGAAACAACCAGAGAAATGTAAAATTACATCTTAATCCTAAAGATTTTCTCTGAGTAAAACAAATTAAATAAAAAATGAAATCAAATTTATAGAAAGAAAATGAGAATAAAAAGACCTTGAAGAAAACTTGAGAATCAATTAACAAGCTCATGTGGGAATGACCGTGTTCGCAAGAGAATATTTTGAGTATTCATTCTGTTTTATCCTGTCCATCCTCGAGTTTTATTTTCCTATTATTCTCATTGCATTCCCTTGATATTCATAGAGGGAAAAGACTTCACCTTCACTCTAAAAACTCAGAAACATGTCTTCAAAGTAATGTTTGGAAAAAATTTATATGTAACTTTCAATTTAACTGAAAGAAAGTATGTTTAGGCTAATCCTAATAACTTTAGCTCTCTTCTCTAGTTTTAAACTGACTAGTTCACTCAAGGTTGATCCCTAAAATTTAAAATCCCCTATAAATTCTCCTTAATAGGTGAATATGTATGGAACATTGGAAAAAAATTAGTTTCGGAGTATACTAAAAAATTATGACAAACCTTTCCTTTGAATATCTTAAACAAATATCCTCCCTTGTATGTTAGATATAGATTGATTTCCACCACTTCATGTATCAAAATATAAGACATATGGTGAAAGGAAATTCATAAAATGATTCTGCCATCTAGTCCAAGGAAAATGGTTTTGAGGTGAGAGGAAATTCGAAAGATTGATTTCCCCCATTTTGTCCAAAAAGAGATGATGAAAGGAAATTCGTTAAATGACTGCCCTAATCTCAGCATTTAAATGAAAAATTACTAATTGAAGTGGTGAAAGGAAATTCAATGGGAGAAATAGATAACTTCACCGGGGTACTGAACAAGCTCGTTGGCAGTGAAGAAATATCTATGATATATGTGTGGTTGTCATACGTATATACGTGATATACTCTGACATCTAATTATTTTTCAGTGAGATTTACATTCTGATCCAATGACGGATCCCCATAAAACATGAAACATATAATTAACCTTGATGCGAACGAAATCGATCAAAGCTTGATATTTCAGCTAAAGATACTTTGATTATCTTAAACAAATTCGAATATAGTTATAAGAAAGAGGAATTTAAAATATCCTAACTAACTATCATGATTTGATGTGTTTTAAGGTTTTCTAAGTTTCGGTTGAAACTCTTTTTCTCAGTATGATCCTTTTCCGAACGAGTTTCACAGAAAGGCAATAATGAATCCATTTACCCAATAAAGACACTTGGTCTACTATTCTTCTGCATCTTGCAGGGAGACGCGATCCCTAGATGGAGCCTATGTTGGAACACATATATATTTCTAACTTTTAGATCTTAAATAGATTCCTTTCCTAGTTAAAATAAGACTTAAGCATGCTTGATTCTCACCATTGATGAAGTCTTCTATCTAATCAAACGATCCTAATCTCTTCAGAGTTGTGGATTCTCCTACTCGTTAAAGAATTAAATCACTAGAGATTGTTTTGGAGTTTCGAGCTTTAGAGTTTCACGATTCATGTGTTTCACCATGTCACATATTCAAAATCCCGATACGTGAAAAGTGTTTGACAGATCCTAGTCACCATACACATATACCTTCCTAAGTTTTAACACCTCTCTAAGGGTAGTGACCTGTTGAAAATCCAATAAGGTTTTTATTCGGAGTTCGGATATTCGCCATCAATTGCATTCTAATATCACGAAGTACAAAACCTCGAAATACTTGAAGTTAAAAATGATTATTTAATGGATTAAACATGATTAAAGTTAATTAATCACTTTGCGATTTCGCGTTTCGGGGATCCTGTCTCGAGCTACTATCAAAATATCAAAGTCCAAAAATCTGAAAAAAAAAACACTTAACGATAAACATGATTAACTAATGGGTTAAACAGGATGATCTCGTGATTAAATTTTCACCGAATCGTAGCTCGGGTAAATTCAATTTTTATTCATCTAACCTCCCAATCATGAACCACCAAGCATTAATGGTATTAATAATGGATCTACGAAAATGATTTCAAATAAGATCATTGATCGTCGCTTGAATCTTTTCATTAAGGAAATTAAATACATCGTTATTGAATGTATTCATAAAATTGATACGCTTAAGGTGAATAATGATATTGGATTTTGAATTCTAATTTCCATTCCTCGCAGAACAACAAGTTTTAGCAAGCTAGGAAATTTACGCGTTTCCCTATAACATGTAGCATAGTTCTGAGCTTAGTACTATCATGGCTTCGCGGAAAATAGATAAAGCTTCTGGTGAAATCTCAAGCCATAACAAAGATGTCCTCTCAGATACATCGCCGAGATCCGTAGATACCGTGAAAACTTGGACGCGGGTATTTGATATCCTACACTACGATTTGATCAACTTCCTAGAAGAGTCCAACTATGAGGTGACTGAAACTCAGGCGACGAAGCTCAAATACATAGCTCAATCAGAGCTGCATAAAATATCCACACGACCAAGGCTTATGTCATATAATGACATGGTAGGTTGGGTCGTGGAGAACGTTGTCGTCTCGACCAGGAGCATCCATAATTCACAGAAATTTTTTTATGGGTCCTTTCAACCAGAACATATACAGGTGATGTACAAATTATCCTCAACATTCAAACACAGTTATAATGTCAATTTATTAAAGGAGTTTGATGAAGAAGAGTGTACACAAGGTGGAAAGAATTACCCCAACTTAATGAAGAACTGGTGGGCACGTCCTGTGAAATTCAGAGAAAAAACCCATGGCATATATGCCACTACATCATTAGACACTCATATGATGTATGTGGCCATGATGCTATGTAGAATTTTTGGGAAACAAAACACTACTCACTTCCTGTTATCATGGCTACCGATCATGCATGAAGTTACAAAAGGTTTTTTTTTCAATTGGGCCAAGATATTATCGGACAATTTGGCCAAGGAAATCATAGATTATCAGTCGTCAAAAGAGAAAGGGAAACCTGCCTCTTTCTATATGTTGGCATACATTATGGATGCCATTTTTTTTATGATGTTGTTTCCTTTGATGAGTTGGAGCTGGACTTTGACCAATGCTGAGCCCATACATTTATATCACTCCAAGTTGTGGGAGGATAAAGAAAAAGATTGCTTTCACAAAATCTGCAACTATGTGGTGGTGTCGATGCATATTGCTCTCTACGGTTTCCCACCACCCAGGATTTCAGAAAATATCATGACCATCCTAGGGAAGATAGTGGACTGGTACATTGAGGAAAATTTCTCCTACATCGAGTTTTTTGGGTGTTCAGCCCCCCCACATGCTTTACAAAAGTTTCTACCAAATCGGTTGGTGTGCCAAGAGATATCCTATCAATCTGTAACAGGGGGAATCAACAAAGAATTAAAAGAGGCACAGAAAAAGGTATGGACAACCTTCCCTTTACAAGTTGGTATGTTCTCATTGTTTGATTGTGGCCACTCGAAATTGGAGGTTGTAGCCTTAGAAGACATTAAGTTGGTTGATATTGAGTTCAAGAAGCATGATCCCCATAATATCCTATCAAACCACCTATCTCTATATAATTTAAATAGATACAAGAATGAGGCTTCCCCATAGGATGAAATATTTCAGGGAGTAAGGTCGTACGAGGAGGTGTTGAGAAAATTCCAAACTCTGACTCCAGAGAAATTAGTCGAGTTTTACAATTTCCAAAAACACAGAAGAAGCAGTTTGCCTAAAGTTTTACAGGGAGAAACCCAGACACCTCCATCTACGTAGGAAGTTATGACTTAGTGTTTAGAAACATGAAGTTCCAGTGGGAAAGACACTCAAGAGAATGTGAAGAAACATGAACTTTTAGCTCAGAGGGTGGATACTACATCATCAAATCCACTTGGTGGTCAAACTATGGCTCAAATTGAATAATTTTTTAAAAATGGACAGTAAACACCACCGTCTACACCAAATAAATGAGCTACTAACACAGCATGGAAACAACCATCCACAGAGATAGGTATCCCTATCAAATTAGTAACACCCTTACAGTCTAGTCAGGGAAACCCAAATGCCGAAGTTGTATTTATAGAAGATCTCACTCCAATTACAGCTGAAGAAATGCCTCCTTCTGACTTGTTTTTCAACAAGAAGAGGAGGGCTATAGTTAAAAGAGAAACACATCAAAAGGATGGTGGAACAATAAAAAGGCAGAGGATGTTGTATGATGGACATGGCTTATGTGAGACACATTTCACTTTAGAAATGGAAGGCTCATTGGGAGCTTTTGCCACGGAAAATCAATTTGCAGTGGGGATCCTAGCAGAACAAATGAAACAAAGAGATCAGTTGCTAAGGCAGTTGCAAATCCAGATGAAGGCCACAGAACAAGAGGTAAGAGATGAGATGAATAATTTTTTTGAACAAATCAGAGCCTATGACAGATAGGAAATTCAACATCTCAAAACCGGTCTTGATGAAATGCATAAAACTTTACAGGCTAAAAGAGAATTGGCCATTCAATAGGGAGAGTTGGTCAAACAACTGTAGGCTAAAATAGACTTGGTTGGGAACACGGAAGTGAATATGGCAGTGTTCCAAGCTCAGGCCTTGGAGGTGCACGAAAATATAGAATCAGCCTGGTAAAACCTTTTTACTGAAGTAGAAGTTGTTCAAAGATGTTATCGGGTGGTAGACCATTCTCTAAATAACATTTATATTAAGGAGAGAGAGGCCACTATAAATTGAGTTACATTCCAGGAGGTTGTTTTAATAGAAGAAAGGGATGAAGTAGCAAGGGCCTCTTGATTGTCTCTTTCTGAGAAAACTTGAGGTGACATAATACTGAAGACCTGGGAGGCGAATCTGGCTGAAAGAAAAAGATTAGACAGGGAACTAAAGAAATCTTTCGAAGAAGCATGTCTTCACTCGAAAAAGAGTCATTGGACATTGAAGGGGATAGTATCTCCGAGGCCCTGGGGAAAATTGATACAGAAAAAAATCAAGTTAATTCCAAGACAAGCATGGAAGAAGCCTAGACGACAATCCAACAATTGAAACAAATCGACCTTATCTAGATTAATAAGTGGATAGTCAAACCTAGTTTACAGCTACAGGCTATATCTTTGGAAGAAAATAAAATTCAGGACAGGTTGCCTCAAATAGCAAAGAAGATATATACTTTCGAGGCGAATGACATAACAGAACCTTCCAGGTTAGTAGTTTAGTTTGTAGACATATTTGTTCAGTGTATACATTAGTGGTTCAATTCATAGGCATATGTGTTCATTCTATCAAACAAGGGAAAGCCATCACATATGGAAATAAATGAGACAACGTGTGCATACCATTTATACAGGTCATGATTAGAGGCCAGTTGTTTCCGAGCTGGAGGACAAGAAGAAGAAACGTCTCTGCCAACAGGCGAAGAGACAGAGGAGATGAAAATAAAACTCTTCAAGTTTTACATATTGTAATATTTACTTATTTTTGAATTATGATAATTCCAAGTTCTTAGGGTTGAGATCATTTTTATATAAATGCATAGTTTGAAGACTTGACATAGGCTACTTCTTGTCGGATGTAATAGAGAAAAATCTCCTTTTGTGAGAATTAATACAAGTGTAGACAGAGATTACAACCTTTGTGTAGTTTGAGTTATGTGTTTCTCCTGTATCTCGTATCTCTATCTTTCTTTATGTCATTCCTTGATAAGTGAGTGGTTTCAATTTAGTACTACTACTATTGTAGTCACATTTTATCGGTTTTTTGATAAGCAACCAATTTTTCCTCTCTATTTGTTATAAGTAAATACAAGACCTGTGAGCTACTTAGATTATTGTATCTCATATTCTTTCAAGGGTGCATTCTTTATTTTCTTCTATTGTGAACAAGGGAAGATTCATCTTGCATTGATGTCTCATTTTGTTTAACAGTTTTGTAAGTTTCCCCCACATCATTTGATTTTATAAATCGACTCAAACGACAAAATATGACCTTTTTCCTGTTTTGTGATTAATTTCATTTGAGGATTAATTCTTATATAACTAACGGAAGAAAAAGAACCTTTAAAAAAGTTCTTTTATATTTATGATGCTTGACATTATCCTTTGAGCCTTAAGTGTAATCTCAAGAAAAATAGGAGTCACAAGGAGAGATGTTCTTGTTTAATTAACTAGTTATGTTATGATTGTTAAGAGATAAATGGGAGTCACAAGGGGTCCCACCTACTAATTATTATTTATTTAAAACCATTATTATGATTTATTACGTTTCCTCCTAACTAAAAAGTTGGTTGAGTTTTTAGTTAATTTAACGAATGATGCAGTTCAACTACTTCAACCAAATCTAATTTGATTAAAGGAAAAAGGAAAGGGAGGAACAAGAGGAGGAGAGAAGGAGAAGCATACTAAGGTTTTCTCTTTGAGTTTGTGTTGAGATAGTTCAGTTTTCATTCATTCCTTAAATGATCATAAGCCTAATTCATTTTTATGATAGAAGGGTCTTATTGTAGACAGCAAGATTCAAGGTTGAATTACATCATTAAGACACTTGTTTTATAGAGGTGTTGATCTATCTTTTATAGTCTGTGTAGACTTGTCTATTTGTGAATTAGTTTTCATGACTGACAAAGGCTATTGTGCATAGTCGAGTGGGAAGCAATCTATCGCAAGTTGATCCAGCTTTTAGAGTTCAGTTTTTATTTTCTGTCAGAGGTCCTTTTCTATGTTTCATCGATGACGTCTAAGTTTGACTTTGGTCCAAAAATTCTTCAAGAAATTTTGTAAAAAGAATCACTCTTTGATGAATTGGAATGAAATAAAGGATTTTTTATGTCTCATCTATCTTGGTTATCATCTTGGTGTCTTTACTTCTATCTTTACTTTTATTTCAGCAACTGTTATATTCAGAAAATCATATAAATAATGAATTTTCTAGCAAGATTTTATTTATAAAAAGACTAGCCTAAGCACTTGTAATCAATACTTGTGAGTTAAGATATTATTTTTGATGGCTATAAACATAGGGTGACATTCCCATCTATTTTGCTTTAGCCAAGAAGAATCTGAAAATGCTTGAGTAAGATCATTTCATATCTTTTCCTCGACATTTATTTGGCAACCATACTGGGGAGATCTTTGATATCTCTCTGGTTAATTTTGTTATGCTTTATTAGCATCGAATACATCTATTTTTCTGATATTGATTCTTTGACTATTTTATTTCTTAATGACTGTCCATGTTGCAAGGAAACCCAATATTGAGCCCAATCTTCAAGATCAAACCAACATTTCTTTGAATCTGTTTAAACGTCATTTTAGACATTGTCAATACTTGTGCTGAGCTTAATCATTCATGGCTATAAATTGAGCAAGATATTAGTGCCCAAGAACGTCAGGAATCTAGATGTAGAAAGCCTAGAAATTAGCAGTAACCTTCTTATTCCTTTAGTTTTGGCATCTCTTTCATGTCCTTAGACTCTCATGTTTCTAGAAGAAGAAGAGGCCTATCACCTGAAACAAATCCTATTGTTGAAATAGGAAGAGGGAATGTTGTGTTGTCAACCCAACAAAGTGCTCTAAGGAGAACTTTGTCTGATTCTTCCAGTTCATCTTTCTCCCCCTCACCTATCATCCACAAGATGGCATCTAGTGGTGGATCAGGTGGCACTGGAAGTGATTCCTCTTCTTATTCTTCAGCTTCATCAGTGATTGGTAGCTTATATAGCCACCATATCCCTATCCAATCTACCACAAATCCCACCAAATCCATTAAAAGGTATGATATTTTTTAGTTTGAAGAAGACGTTACAACCACACTGTGGCATGTGTCCTCTCCTCTTAACCTAGCACCTGCTACTTGTCCACTTCCTAAGTTCAAAGAACATCTTCTCAGTTTTTTGAGAAATAACATTGTCACTACAAATGAACACCTGGTGGCATTTTCCAATGCCTGTCACAATATAAGAGCCAATGACAATGATACTCGCATGTGCTTATTCGTCAATTCCTTGGATGGAAAGGCCACGGTTGATTTATTTGACCTTCCTCCTAAGATTTTGTGTACTTGGGAGGAGTTAATCTATTGGTTTAGGTCCACTTATGGGCAATCCAAAAGCCCAGTCGAGAAGTTACGGGAATACAATAACATCTCCTATAAGGATGGTGAGACCATCAAGTCCTTCAACTCGCGTTTCACTAAGTTATACAATAAAATCCCTGAACTCATTCGACCTCATAACTAACCGCTTTCATGAATTAATACAATGCATTACCTTCCCCCTACCATCACAGGATTGAGGAAAAGGAAATTGATAGTCTCGGTTCCACTCGGCATACTTGTTTAGAATATGAAGAACAACTTGAGAGAATAGGTCTTCCCTAGGGAGAGTTGGTTAAACAGATAGATATGTCTTCCCTCCTACATCTAGTACAAGATATGAATAATAGTATGATAGCATACGAGTGAAAGGGAAATTCCTCCCCTCTCACCCATGGAGCTTCATCCTCTTCTGCACCCCACTTTAGAAGCCCAATTGAAACTGATTTTCAGCCTAAAGCTATCTTCCCTCGAAGTTGGTGTAACTTTTGTGAGGAACACCATGAAGAAGCCACATGTGAGGTAAGGAAGAGTGACACAGATAAGATCTTTGATAAAAGACCAGAAACTACCATCGTTGTCCTAGATTTTGCAGAGCCAGAAGATGTCATGATCATCAATACTAGGAAAAATTCCTATGCTCCCAAATTCAAGTTTGATCATCCCCATAATTCTTCTAGCCCGAGCTCATCCTCACCCGCTGCTATTGTTCAGATTCCTAAAGTTTCTGATAGTCAAGTAAATACCTCCCCTCTCCCCTCTTCCAAATATAATATCCTAAATAAATTGGCCAACATCAAATCAGATGCAACCCTTCTGGACATGGTTGTCATCCCCGAACAATAGAGGCATCTGAAACAATTCATGGAAGGAAAAGATTTCGTTGTAGCCAACCTCTCTGAAGAGGTGAATGAAGAGGACTCATTTGTAAATAAGGTAGGTGTGAATAAATTTAGGTACCCTGTAAAAAATCCCCCTTTTTGTATTTCTATAAAGATCATGGATAATATTGCCCATTGTTTCCTTGTTGATGGTGGTTCAGGCCCAAGTGTGATGTCGAATATTATTACGAAAGAGCTAGGCTTATCTTGTACAAACAAAAACGCTAGAAGCATACTCTCCTATAATAGTCTACAACAAACAGCCATAGGTGAGATTAAAGATGTGACCTTAGTTTTGTGCACACACCCTGAAATAAGGACAATCGTTATCATTCAGGTAATTGATATTCCAATAAGCAATTGCTCAATCATCTTGGGAAGAGATTGGCAAGATTTAACAGGTTGATACCTCTCACTTGATGGGACACATTTATTCATTCCTCGGAATGGTAAAAATATTATAGTCCTTAGAGAGGGAAGGATTTCACCTTTACATAGAGAGTGTCCCACGACCTAATGTGAACTATATTGAAGAATACCTAAGAGTGTATTCCATCTTTGCTGAGGAGGATAACATTCCCTTGGAACAAATTGATTTAGATGATCGTATGTGGCACATGCACTTTGATGGTTCATGCTCAAATGAAGGAAGTGGAGTTGGCATTAAATTGATTTCTCTTGTAGGGAAAATTCATGACTTTTCTTATAGGTTGGAGTTTTCTTGCACCAACAATGTCACTGAATTCGAAGATTTATTAGTAGGCATTGAAAATGCCTATAATCTTGGTTGTGGTCACCTTTCAGTGTTTGGGGATTTCGAGCTTGTTGTGAACCTTGTACATAAGATTTAATCCCCTAGCAACAAGTTGATGAAGCGATACACCCAAACTGTTTCGGTGCTTATCTCGAACCTATTATATTTCAACATCACTCATGTTAAGAGAGAATTGAACTCAATGGCTTATCGGTTAGTTGTTTTTGCAGCCTCTCCTAATCAGAAACTTTTTCCTCACTAACCTGATCATACTTTCCAATATCTATATCACCCACATATCCCCGACAATATAGAATCTTGGAAGGTCTTCCCTAATGATGAGATAAATTGTGATTTCATTCAAAATGAACCTTTTAAGCCCAAGGAAATTATACCCATAGAATATAACAAGATTCCTAAGGGCTTGAATCCACTAGAGAGTTTGTTTTCATCGAGTGATGTAGGAAATAAAGAGAAACATAAAGAAGAGGAGTCGAAAAGGAAGGATAATGGGACACCTGAGGCTCCAAAGAATGTTAAGATAGATGCCAAATGTTCAGGTGAAGAGAAAATGAAGTTTACTAAGCTACTTAGTGAATTTCAAGATGTTTTTTCTTGGTCTTATGAGGATCTTCGTGGTTTTGATCCTGGTCTTATAAAACATGCCATCCCCGTCAAGGAAGGAATAAAACCAGTTAGGCAAAAACAAATACCTATCAACCCTGCACTGGAGGAAACTATTCAAAAGCAATTGGAAAAAATATTGAAGGGTGGTATCATCTTTCCAGTCAAGTATTCTGAATGGGGTTCAAATTTGGTCCCTGTCCAAAAAACCACTGAACATATAAAATTATGCGTTAATTTTCATGCAATTAAGCGGGCTATAATGGAAGGTTATTCTCCTCTCCCTAACGTAGAAATGGTTTTGCAGCAGGTTGTAAGGTCATATATGAGGCCCTTACTTGACAGTTCTTTTGGTTATAATCAAATCAAGGGGAAAATGGCATATGCTCACAAAACCACTCTTATCACTGATTGGGGTATCGTGACTTATGAATGTATGCTTCCTAGATTACATGATGCAAGTACCACTTTCAAGAGACCTATACAAATAACTCTTGGTGAATTGATCAGGATTCATATATATCTTGATGATGTAATTATATACGTTAAAGGGTTGTTAATTACCTCAGAGTTTCAAGTGTTATTTTTGGGTCCCTTCAAAATTTCTTTGGTCTTGGATACTAACTCTTACATTCTAAAGGATTTATAGGAGAAATTGTTTTTCTACGGCACTAACGGGTCTCACTTAAAACATTACGTGGGACCAACCTGAAAATTTCTAATGTTGTTTGGATTTTCTGTGTATTAGTAGTCTAGCTATGTTTTCATTTTTCCACTGTCTTTTATTTCTGCTTACGCTAGTTTGATTTCCTCTTTCTGTTTTTAACAATTTCCTGTTGCTTTTACATTTCTGGTATTTTATCTCTGCAATTTTAATTATGTTATGATTTTTATTGTTTTTTTATCTTTTAATTGATTTTGGTCAAGAATAAGATGTTGGATCAGTTCCACCATAGTGACACTCCTGCAAGATGATGTTAGTCAATAACAACCAAGCTTACATAGTTGTTACAAGGTTTCCTTGAAGGCACTTGAGTTTGCTATCTTCTTTCACTGTTGTCTAACAAAAAAAAAAAATGGTTATCTCTCGCTTCTGCTTTCCTTTTCTTCATCCATTTGAGAATTTAAGAGATCAAGTCCATAATTTTTCTCCTTGAAGAAAAGAGTAGGTTCTAGTTAAACAATTATGCACACAGTGGTAAAATCCCTCATACTTAATATTTTTCATGATTTATTCCCAAATTTCCGGTCATCTTTCCATTAAATCCGCTCACTTCCCCCTGTTGCATAATATTCCTGGTTATATCTCCTTGACCTATTGTTCTTAGTCTACGAAACCATGAGTTCTAAGTTCTAAATATGTTAAAAACAAATTTCTCTATGGAATCGCTAGTTTGTTGACGAGTAAAATCGCAACGAGGTTTTATGCCCGCAAAGTATTGCTAAAGCCTATTATTATAATCTAATGATATATCTATAATACTAGTAGGTGGGACCCCCTTATAGATTGGAGGATTAGATATGGTTCTTGTTTAATGTTATGATGTTGTTCAAAACTGCTTACAGGTTTGAGCATGATTGATCTTCAAATGTTGGTTCTATTCGCAACAAATGGGTGATGGAAAATTCATATTATGTGTGTGCGTCTTTACTTTAAACTCTCATATCCATGTCACAAAGGCTTATGTGAACTATTATTTTTATTGTGCCATGATCTATTACATGTTACACCTGCACGAAACATGTGTTAGTCATGAAAAAGGCTAAAATAAATATGGAGAAAAATCTAAGCAAGGAATTAAAATTATGTTATGCTATTCTACATTATATGCATTGGATTTAAGGGATTGTTGTTAGTCCTAGCCAATGGGGTTAATGGCTATATGATTTATTTAGTTATATGCGCTATGGTTTAGTTGGAAATGGTTAAATGTGGTATAGGGTGGCGCATTTGACAAGTGACGGATGCTAAGTTCAATGCATGGATTAATTAAGTGGATTAATGGAGGGATGGTTGGCATGTACTAAGGAATTGAATGAGTGGAGGATGGAGGAGACATGCATTTATTTCACATCACTCCATACCCCTTCCACCGACCATCACCCTAGCTTGGCTATTGTTAAATTGTGTTTCACTGTGGCTAATCTCTGACTTTCAAGCAGAGGAAGAATTGCTCGAACAAGCTCACATTTTTAAGGTTTTCTTGGTTACAGGTATGTATTTTCACCATCCATGAACCTTCTCTGGTTATGAAATAGATAGTGACTCAGTGATGTATGGGTCTGTGATTTTCTCGAGACTAGAAACTATGTAAATTGTGTTATCTCTCTGGAATAGATTGGTTGTGTAGTTTCCATTGCAAATAAAAAATGATGGTTGAAGTCATAGTTTTATTGATTATTCTAATTACTAGAAGCCATGGAGGCTCTCTATCATCCTTACTGAGTTTTTATTAGAGGGTCCAATTGGTCTAGACTTGACCGGATTTCCTCTCACAGTTATTGTCACCCCACCCGGTGGCATTGATGTTAAGAGTTGTTGGGTTTGATCTTGAACCACCTGGTGTCACTGTGTATTATTTCACCTGTGTATGGGCTCGTTATACTATTAGTGTATGCGTATTTGGTTGATGGCTATGATTCCAAGGGGCTTGTTTTGAGGTTGATCTCGATTTCATGGCTTTGTTTATGCATCAACATTACCCGAGTTGATTGGGGAAAATTGCGAGGGTTATGCCCTGCGTGTTCTAGTTTTATTTATTGGAACGTGAGGGACCTATGCTCCTATATTCATAATCTCTCTTGCATGTTCAATTCTCTCCATGTCTTGCAAACCTATGGGTGATATGATCTATGGGTCCATTGTTATCCTGAAGTTTCTCACCTATGGTTGATGGTCGGTTCCAACCTCCCTGTGTTGGTTACTCAGGGTCCACCCTTCATTATTTTAAACCCGATTTTGTTAAATGAACTAGTTGTTTTTGGTCGGACGCATGGTCGACTGTTATGATTTGGTGGAGTATCATCGATAGTGGTTAATTATTGGTTGTCCCTGATTAATAACATTGATAGTGGTTTTTTAATTGGTTATATTCATTGTGTTCTTTTATTATGGCAATTGATTTGATAGTTTGACATGGTTTTATGGTTGACTAGGAATACACCTCTTTGCTGATGCGCTGGGTTCTGTGTTTCCTAGAACATGATATTGATTGAAATAAGGGTTGTTGTTGCTCTGTGTTTTAATTTCCAAATGGAAATATTGCAATCGTGATAGTTGTGTTCGACTGTCCACTGTATATGTTATGGATATTGTTTGATTGCACCATCAGAGATGAGCATGGATTTTTAAATAGTATGGTTTTGTTGAAATTCAATTGATTTAAGAAATGGGATTGGGCATACTATTGTTGCCTCCTTGTATTAGATTCATATCCTAACATCGTTTGATGTTTAGATTTGGAGTAATTAAACCTGTGCAGTCACATAAATGCTCTTGCGTTTTGTCGAATGGTCTGTGCATCCTACAACTTCGTATGAGTTGAAATGGTGATTGTTGTTACTATGTGTTTAAATGGAAAGTTAGGAGTATTATATTGATGATTGCGTTTGACTGACCACTATATATGTTTGGTGAAGATCATGCATCGTAGCAGAGATAGGAACATGTTTTGTGACAGTATGGTCTCATTCCAATTTAATTATCAAATGGAATTGAGGGATGAAATCGGGCATGATTTTTCTGTCTATGTTTGATTAAGAAAATAATTCATGGACAGTGGTTGATTTTTTATGTTGAACAGAGAGGAAATAAGTGATTGTTTGTTCATTTGGAAATTGTTTTAATATATTAATGGAAAATTGGAAATAAACAAAACTCTTCTACAAGTTGTTGTGGAAGGCATATTGTCTTGTTTTGATGAAACTATGTTAAATACTTAATTACGAGTACTGAGCAAGTTAATACACAGAGTTGATTGAATTTTACACAATAGTTGTTTAATTGATCACAGTGATTATTTGGTTGGTATTGGATCTTTTGTGTTTGATATAGAATGGTTTTATGGATTACTTAATTAATTTTATGAACGGTATCTTCTCTCTTCCCCTGCCATTATTTCACTTTTCGCTAATTACAATCCCCCTCACCTTCCCATATCCATTTTTCACTCCCTTCTCCTAAAATTTAATTATAGATAAGAGAATTATGTATTGCAACAGTTTGAAATCGTAGTTTCTTGGATGGATTACAGTGACATGTTCCTTGGTTTACATTACAGTTGATTGTGTGTTGTCTGTGAGTAGTAACCAGGATTCTTTTCCCCCTCATCTTATCATTTTTCACTCAATACAAACCCCTCACATATCCCAGGACCTTTTGTTCATCCCCTGCTCATCGACAACAGTTAAACAATTTGTATGGATTGGATTGCATGAGTCCGATATGTTGTTCATCCAAAATCTATTTCATATTTTTAAAGGAGTTGTCATGTATGGTTGTTAAAGGAACTATTTTCTTATCAATAATTCATGTAGGAATGAGATTTTTCAGCCGAGGTAGCCATGGAAGAGGCAACCGAGGGAGAGGTAATTGGAACAGAGGCCCAAGAAGGCAACGATTCGCCATACACTTTGATGTTGACTTGCAAGAGTTAGGCCAGTTGTTTTAGGCTGGGTTTTTCAATTGGATTGGGCAAGGAGTGGTTCAAACGAGGCCTGAAAGGCCTCCCTTACAAGTTCCACAAGCCCCTGGTATTCTCGTTCCCCCTCGTGTCTCATTGCAACCTGAGGTTCCTGAAAATGATGGATGGAAAGAGATTGTCCACCCAAAATTCTCCCAACATCATGGCTGGCCCAATTTGTCTTTACATGCTCCCCCATGTAACAATCATAGTGTCCAATATTCCCATTCCCACTCACCAATTCATCCCTCCCATGCTAGAAAAAGATTGACAATCGAGGCCCACCATGCCCCTAACAAAGGAAAATCCATTGCTGCCCCTTCCTCTCCCTCGAATGGATCTGATAAATCTGTGTCCTCATGGATGCATTTAATGGATGATTGTTCTCATGTGATCAACGAGATTATTCCTAAAGTCTCAGCACAACCAAAGAAAAATTCAGAGAAATCAAAAGGTGACAACAATAACAAGGGAAAGATTGCATCTCAGAGTGGAAAATATGGATTTTGAGTTTTATTTTATTTATTGTTGATGACAGTTGACTTCGGAATTTTTGGACAACATGTTTTTTTCAGATATATGAGTAATGTATTTTTGAAAATAATGTCAAATATCAATGAGATAAATTGTCAAACATGCATGTGGTGATGGGAGTCACAAGGAGAGATTTTCTTGTTTAATTAACTAGTTATGTTATGACTGTTAAGAGCTAAATGGGAGTCAAAAGGGTTCCCACCTACTAGTTATTATTTATTTAAAACCCTTATTATGATTTATTACTTTTCCTCATAACTAAAAAGTTGGTTCAGTTTTTAGTTAACTTACTAATGAGGTAGTTCAACTACTTCAACCAATTCTAATTTTCTTAAAGGCAAAAGGAAAGGGAGGAACAAGAGGAGGAGAGAATGAGAAGCATACTAAGGTTTGCTCTTTGAGTTTGTGTTGAGATAGTTCAGTTTTCATTCATTCCTTAATTGATCATAAGCCTAAATATTTTTTATGATAGCAGGGTTTTATTGTAGAGAGCAAGATTCAAGGTTGAATTACATCATTGAGACACTTGTTTTTTAGAGGTGTTGATCTATCTTTGATAGTCTGTGTAGACTTGTCTATTTCTAAATTAGTTTTCATGACTAACAAAGGCTATTGTGCAGATTCGAGTGGGCAGCAACCTATGGAAAGATGATCCAACTTTTAGAGTTCATTTTTTTATTTTTTGTCAGAGGTCCTTTCTATGTTTCATTGGGGACATCTAAGTTTGACTTTGGTCCAAAACTTCTTCACAAAATTTTGTAAAGAGAATGAATCTTTGATGAATTGGAATGAAATAAAGGATTGCTTTATGTTTCATCTGTCTTGATTATCATCTTGGTGTCTTTACTTCTGTCTCTAGTTTTATTTCACCAACTGTTATATTCAAAAAATTATATAAATAATGAATTTTCCAGCAAGCTTTTATTTATAAAAAGAATAGCCTAAGCACTTATAATCAATACTTGTGAGTTAGGATAATATTTTTGATGGCTATAAACATAGGGAGACGTTCTCCTCTATTTTTCTTTAGCCAAGAAGAATCTGAAAATGCTTAAGTAAGATCATTTCATATATTTTCCTCAACACAGTACAAATAGTTTGATGAGTTGAAATGAAAGATAAACTAAGAACCAGTTCTTACATTTCCTAACTTAAATAATCCTTTCAAAGTGGGTATGCATGCAAGTGGATATGTTATGGTAGTGGTCTTGATGTAGGGAGGTAAGATATTATGTTATCATTCTTAAATGTTTCATGGTGGAGTCCTAAACTACCCTACATATAATAAAGAACTTTATGCCTTGGTTCAATCTTTTAAAAAGTGGAAGCACCATTTAATGGGTAAGGAAACCATTATCCACACTGATCACCAAACACTACAATATTTGGAAGCCCAAAATAAGCTTCAACAAACCAGACACTACATGTAGATGGGGTTTTTGTAGCAGTTTCATCTAGTCATGAAATATAAAAAAGGAAACACTAACAAGTTGGAAAAAATGTTTTCAGGGCCACCCACATCTAAGATTACAATTTTGGGAACTCTTATGCACATGGGGCATTTTACCCATGATGCATACAAAGAGGCATACATAAAATATGAGGATTTTAAATATGTGTTTCAACATCTATCGAGACAAATTAGTGTAAAAGAAGGTCATGGTAAGGATAACTATAATATTCATAACGAGTTTCTCTACAAGTTGTACAAGATCTATATCACTAAAGTTGAAAGATTGTATCTTATTATAGAGGATCACACCTCCAAGGTTTCATGAAATTGTTGCATTAGGAATATAGTTTCCAACTTAAAAAGGTATGTGTATTGGCCTAGAATGCAAGAAGATGTAGCTTGGTTTATTAGAGGATGCATACTTTGTTGTACCATCAAGTCTAGTAAATCAAAGAAAGGTTTATACCATCCCTTACCTATATCCACTAGACCCTAGGATAACATCTCCATGGATTTTTTCAGTGGTTCACCCACAACAATGAAGGGACATGACTATATATTTATGGAAGTTGATAGGTGCACTTTAGGATACCAAGGAACATCATCTCAGATAGGGATACCATATTTATCTATGCCTTTTGGACTACCCTTTGGGAGAAGATTAATATCAAGTTGAAGAGATCTACATATTTCCATCCATAAACATATGGATAGACAAAAGTATTCAATAGGACATTGGTTCATATTTTGAGGGGTTGCAATCAAAATCATCCAAATACCTAGGATGAAAATTTGATCTATATTCAACACTCTTACCATAGAGCAATCCAAACATTTGTGGGTAAGTCCCATTTTGAAACTTGCTTTGAGTATTTGTCACCTTCACCCTTGGATTTTTTATATGGATAGAAAGGAAGAATGGGGGAATACATCACATGATATGCACCGAAAGAAAAAGAAAAAAAACAGTTGTTGAAAATATTAGGAAACCCCTTTACAAGTACAGGAGACATTTAAAAAATCATAAGAAAAGAATAAGGCCTGACATGATCAACACATAACTGAGAAAAAATTCAAGGTGTGAGATAGAGTCTGATTACAAAGAAAGGGTATCGAGTCTTGGAAATAAGATCAAGGCTTTACAATATGGTCTTTTTGAAGTATTGGAAAAGGTGGGTGATAATTCCTATAGACTCAATCTACCTTTATAAATGTGCATTTACTCAGTAGTGAATGTGGAAAACTCTATGAGCCTTTCATGTTGGATTAGGAAACTAAGTAGTAGGTCCTACCTACCATATAGGAATTAGCACCATAATCTCAATTAAATTTGGCATGAGATACAATTTTGTAGAAGAATCCTAGAACTACCATATTTGGTTAGCACTAAATATAGCAGATAGGATTGAAAGGACAATTTCCATGAAAGGTAAAATGGTACTTTAATCCTCCCTAAATGGGGAGGTATGATCCAAAATGGATCATTATATAATTTACCATCTATTTTGGTACTTTCTAGGTGGAAAATTTCGAGTAATTGGCTTCCAAGGCCCATTTTAAGGGAAGCTCCTAGTTTGGTGATTTGGGGTCCAAAACCTTCCAAAGTCAGTTTGAGGCATCAAATAGAAATTTTTGGGGGTCAAATATTTGCAGGTATAGCTCTCATCCCTTTGATGTTATTCTATATAATGAAATGTTTCCAACATTGCAAAAATCACTTCAATAAGATATTGTGTGTGGAAGTTATGCCCCCCACAAGTTAACCTTCCCTATTGACCACCATGGAACCTAGTGGATGCCATGTTATCCCCCATTACTCACACACATGGGGCTAGCCACATGTGGAATTTAAATAATATTCTAGAGGGTCCAAATCGATAACATTAATGGAGGGTTGAGGCATGCAAAATCCATAACCCTAACCCTGGATGGATACCAAGTTGTGTTAAATACTAGGCCTCTAGGAAGAGAAGGAGTTCCATTATTTAGCATTTTTATTATTCCATAATTGAGTAGAGCATCTAGGAGTGGGTTATTTAAGAGTAGTAGAGGGGGTAGAATATTCTTTGGTAGCCATTCGAGCCATATTGTGCATGGAAAATCCATAAGGAGTGCCCCTTTCTTTGTATTGTCATTTCTTAACTGAGGAAAAGAGAGAAGAACATAGGCCTAACCTTCTACCTAGATTCCCCCCCATATTTGTGTGGTTGGTGTGTTCATTTTCTTGTTCTTTCATTTTGGTTTCAATTATTTCCATAAATTGAGCACTAATCTAGCAATAATAAATCTGAGATGTAAGGTAATAAACTACAAAATAAAATATTTCAATACATTGTAAGATCTATTATGATGAATTGTTCCAGTTGAATATCCAGGACAATTTACAGATCATTGGCTTTGCATAATTTTAACATGTTGGCATTCCTTATAATTTTAACTTTTGTTTCACTGTGGAGATTACATCTAGTTATTTTTATTATTACTACTATAGTGTTGATTGTCATCAATTTCAAAAGGAATTTCAATTGTCAAACTCTGTGCTAGATTTAATTTCTTTAATTTTTGCTATAGATTAATCATCAGAATTTATTTTTTATTATCATTATAAAATTCCAAATTCAATATGGTTGTCAAATTTAATTTTTAGTTTAGTATAGCTTGATGTTTCATATGATTTTAACTGTCACAATAGATGCATGATATCCTTAGAAAAATTTAGAATTTGCTTTTGTTGATAAAACATATGCATCAACCTACACACACTATCTATGTTGCGGAACACAACATTCTTGACAATATAATTTGTATTGATGTGAGAGGAAGGTTCATACACCCCTGGTGGCATCCCAAGGAATAATATATTTAAGTAGTTGATAATGGTTGAGTGATAAGGAAATTTCACCTAGGTGGATAAGTCAGTTTTGAGGTATAAATCTCTAAGAAAATATTTATGATACTTAGACCCTTTGTCATTTGGTTGTAATATTTTGAGATGTCGAAGGAGATAAGGTTTATCCCATGTTTCTTCAGATGCAATACAAGTGAGACAATACAAATACTAAATCGCATCACTAGAGAGAACAAAAACCTTCAATGGACTTCCTCTAGGTGCATTGTGTGATTCTAATTTAATTACATCTTCGCATTTATGTTAGAGAAAATAAAATGCATTTCAATATACAAGGATGTAGAGAAGATCTTAATGTGTGTTCCCTAACTTAACTACATTTTGATTAATTTGAATATGAATTATATCATGTTGGACCCTCTATGCCTTACCTAGCCACCTTAATGAATCATCTGTGAAAGACCCTTCCCCTATAACAAAGACCTAAGGTAGAATTAATTTGAGTAAGCACTCCTCCTATAAATCCTATAAATGTGGAATTTGTATACCCCATCCTTGCATAGATTTAGCGGCCCAATCGACCTTGCATATATCCATTTTACAAGTATTTGATAGGTAGACATATAGACATATGGGTGATAAGTATTTAACATTCAAACATTTTGTGCTCATGTAGGCCCCCACAATGAAACCATGAGATCCTTGATTGATGTATAATGGATAAAAAAACTATTCTTGATGATCATATCATATTAAGTTGTTGACTTAGGGTAATAAAAATAATTTGATTAGATTGATAACAATTCAATTTAGTAGAAAGAGAATGATGTAGGGTGTTAATCCAGTGATTAGTATTATGAGTCATTCATCTTGATGTTAGTATTGATTGGATAACATAATTATGGTTGGAGAATTAATTGACCAACAACAGTGTGGGTATTTATTAACAAGAAATTGATCAAATGATTGTATTGATAATTATTGATACATCGCTAATAATAAAGATTAAATGAAGAAACTGAACTTAAATATGTAAATAATTAGAAGGTTTCAATTAGTGAAGAGGTGTAATGGTGACAACAATATGATTTTATTCAATGATGACCATGAATTGTTCTTAATTATGATTGTTAATCTTAAATACTTAATTGATGCGTTGATCTAATGAAATTATGACTCTTTACTATTTATTGATTAATAACTATCTTGATGAAAAATGACTTGATGACATGAAAGACATTCATGACCTCGAGGAAACTAATAGCTTGATGATATAAATAGTGTATGACTGATTTGAATGTCAATGATGATAACTGAGAGGAAATTTAATGGTCGATGCATGATGTCGATGAATGATGTGTGATGTCGTGATTGTGTTATACTATATGTTCAATAATGGCATCGGTAGATTGATAATGATTTGATGGAATTAACTACGTCAATAATGAATTGATGATATTGAAGTTGATTAAATCAATAGTGACATAGATATTAGAGATGCTAATGATGAAAAATATATGATCATGGTGATGGTATTCATTTTCTCATTGGAGTTGGTGATTGACGAGTGATTCGATAATGATATTGTTCACGGAGTGGTGACGATTTGATGGTATTAATGCAATTGATTTGACATTTGATAATGTTCATGATATTGAAAGTATTGATGGCTTGGGAATATGAACTTGTGGGTTAATGGAGTCAATAATATTGATCTCTGAGCAATGAAGTCTGAGGATATAAGTTTTATGACAAAGAGAAAATATATAACAATTTAACGACATTTGATTCGATGGAAATATATGAATTGATAATAGTGATAATTTCCTTGAGTTAATGATATTAGTCATGTTAGAGCAAGATTTGCCTTACCCTATGCAATCTTGCAGAGAGGGCCTTCTTCCATTTCCCTATGCAGACTTATTTTCCCTGATTGATAAATCCAGAGACAAAAATACAAAGTTTTCCACTTGTACGCATCTTGCACCTTATAAAGCAAGCGTATATGTAGGCTGCTCCACTACAGCCTGTGTACATCAGGATTTGTGCCAAAAAATCAAAATTAAATGTCAGGTTTCCATGTCACGATAGGAGATCTATGATCCTTGGCCTTCCATATACTATAAACATTCTGACTCGGCCCTTCAGTTTCATTTTGAAGGCTATAAAGAGGCCAATTTCGAGCGATGGAAAAAGAGAAAGAATTCAACTTTGAGAGAAAAGTTACTCTGGAGAAATTATTACTTCATATTGAGTCTACATCCCTTTTTCTTTTAAGTCTGAATGCAGTGTTCAGCCCCCAAGCTCTTCCCTTATTGATGGAGAACCTCATTGTCTCCCTTCTATGAGCTTGCCTTTGGTGGAGGATTGAAGTGGTGGAGGCCCAGCTGGAAGGAACTTGGTTTCTCGGTTTTGAGCCGTGCCGACATGGAATTCTGTAATATTTTCACTTTTGTTGATCATTTATTAATAGAAATACTCTCTTCCCATCCAATTTATATCTTACAAATATATGCGTTATTATCCATGGGCATGTTTGTTTTGAATATTAATGGATTATTCTATCTAATGTGATAACCTTTTATATTATCACTATATGCTTACTCTGCTTGTTTGTTGAGAACTTCTTGCCGGTATAAAGCATTGGGTCAAAGTGCTCAATGGTGGACATCATCAAACATGACGAGGTAGGTCCCTTTCTTATCTCACTTGCACATTGGTTTATATAGCATGTTTTTGGGATAGAGTTGGTTTCTGTAGTCATATCCGTCTGTTGTGGATTACCCTAGCCATAGAGAGATTTTCCTCGTAATAATTCATGACAAGAGTGTCTATAAAGTTTTATTAAGATAATGATTGGGATGATAGTGTGATGTTTCAAACTTAATTGATGATCACCTTGAGAATTTGGTGTTGATGATATAGCTAACTTTAATTGTTTATTCCTATGATATTGGTGGTACACTAATAATTCTAGGATGGATTATGTAATTTCCCTTTCCAAATGAATACACAGAGGATGATGGATTAGCCTATACACTCTCGTTGTAGGCTATAATCAATGGGAAAGGGGAGACTATGACGATTAATTGATGTCACTAGCTCATTAAAGCTAAATCCTAAAGTGACATTAATTAATTAAAATAAGGTTATAAAGTGACTCTCTGATTAATAGAGAAAATAACATTAGAAGTCACTTTAATTATTGTAATTGATGGGGCCTCTTAGTCACCATTAAATTTTTATGTGAAATTGATATTTCAGGATCTAGCAAGGTGATAAACCATTTTGGAAGCCCGAAAAACTAGAGAAGGGGCTAAATATGGTAGGAAACAGCTAAAGCTGGTGGGAGTGCTAAGCGGATGGGACCTAATATGGCGTGGATCGTGAAATCGCAAGATCGGCGGTCGAGGATCATTTCAGGGAGAGAAACTGTGTGGAGGATAATTTTGGAAAATAGAACAAAATCTAAACCATGGTTTTGGTTCAGGGAGACGTGGCACCACTAGGTGCATTTTGGGGTGAAAAGCAGGTTGCCCCAAACCACTTCTTCACGCCCCAAAAATTTAGAAAGTATAAAAGGGAATTTGTTATTTAGTTTATTATTATTTTGAACAACTGGACCATTTGAAACTTGGTGTGACCACCCTCATTCAACTGTAGCTCAACAGTATGCCAATTACATGTCATCTCCACTCATTTCCAGGTATTTTTCATCACAGTCATGGATCCTATCATAACTTCAATAACAGAGCAAGATCCTGTGGTGAACGAAGAAGCCCTAATTGACCGAGATTCAGACGTCTTTGACACCAAAATAACCATTTCTCCCATCTCTATGTCCAGAAGAAACCTGTTCAATAATGTAGGAAGGTGTATATCATTCCTTGAAGTAGTCCAGGACACCATAGTTCCTTATACTATCAAAATTTATGTCCCCTTCCCCGAATTTATAGGTTGATGCATCGAACATTATTCACATGAAGAAAGAGTCGTCATAAATAAAAAAGGGTCTGAGGTCATGTATAGGGTAGAGAGTCTGTCAATTCGAGATTCCTTAGGTATGCCAGAGTCTTTTCCGCAGTGTCTGAACTTTTCAATGAAGAAACACTAATTAGGGTATACAAAGAATTTCCATTAGAAGTCTGAGATCTATTTTTACAAACAATTTTCAAACTGAAACATCTTTCAAAGAGTCTGTCTTTGCCAATGAATGTGAGTATAATGGTCATTGAATAACAACGGGTCTGTTCCCTTTTGAGTTGGGTCTTAGGTATAGATAATGAAAAACATGTGGTTGACATCATGCGCAGTTTCCTATTGCTCTTTTTCAAGTCAGAGTATGGTATGTTAGTTCGCATCGGTTTTGATCAATTCATAGCTGATAATATCCATAAACAACTAGTGAATTTTCGCTCTCTAAGGCATTTAAGATATTACACCTATTTCTGAAGATTTTCCTAGAAACAAATAAGAGAGAATTTCCTAAAGAAGCATTTATATCAACTGAATGTATAAGGATTACATTTTTGTTGGCACAAGAGTAGACCCAAGGTTCCACTCTAACAACGCACCAACAAACCCTAAATACTGGTTCTTATGGAAACAGCCGCGAAGCAGATGAAGTCTCACCCAAAGTAGCAATAGGGGGGTTGGAGGACACAGGTGTCTACAACCAGAGGATATGCAAGATGATTCCAAAAAAACAATGCCAAATAACCTATAGATTCTAAACAGTATTATGCTAACTTCGTGACCTAGGTTATAACTTCTTATATTCAATAGGAACAATAACAGTGCAATAACAAAATAAAAGGAAGTAAATCACAAGGCATCAATTGCATAGAACAACAATACTTTATGTGGTTCACCCTCCCCCTAGGGATACATCCACAGAACTGTGTTTATTGATAGAATTGATGGAAATATATAGTTATATGTGTGCACTCAGCTACAAATATTTCTCTCTCTTCCTCTTTACTTCCTCTCCCTACGCACCCAGTTGAAGATCCAAAATACAAGAATACACTAAAATACAACACTTTTACCTCTCGATATCACTATCACCCTCTCTGAACTCTTCTAGACCTCTATTTATACATTCCATGACTCTTAGACAACCCTAGACCGAAGCCTAGGTGAAAAAACTCTAGGTCAAAACCCCTAGGTGTCAAAACCCTAGGTCCACATAACCCACCTTTTAAGGACTTCACCGACCTGTTCTTCCTTATTCTTCACGAGGTGCTCCAAAGCAGTCGTTAGTATCTTATTCCACTTCCTGACTTTTCCATGATCTATCTTCTTTGTTTCTTTGTCTTCCTTAATCTTCTCTTTCAACGGCTTTCTTTCCTTTACTTCGTTCCTTCTTTTATGCTTCTTTAACCACTTCGACCCTTCCTCGGTTTGTGTGCCTTCCGCGCACTTCATACTTTTTCTTTCTTCTTCCTTAATCTTCACTTTCTTCATTAATACATGACCAAGGGCCAACATGCCCCCAACACTCACATGTGACTCGTCCCGAGTTAATGCAGTGTTAAGCCTTCTGTATTACTTCGTTTGCAGACTACACGGAGAATCCTATGCTTTCTGCTATGTCCCTCCCTATCATGTGCAGACTATCTTTTCTATGTCTGGTACCCAATTTCAACTGCACCTAGTACCTAGACCCTTCTTCCTTTTCTTTTACTGAGAGTTGTGAGGCAACTGGTTGTCACAATACCACTTCAATCGGCTCCCATTTACTAAACCATCCTTCCAATCTCCATTAAGAGTCTTCAACTGTGCAGCTCCACCTTCTGTAACATAGACAACCTCAAATGGCCCAATCCAATGTGTCTTGAACTTTCTTGGATGCTTCATCAACTTGTTGTCATATAGAAGTACCAAATCTCCTTGTTTAAATGCTTTCTTCTTGATATGTCTTTTATGGTAAGCCTTTTCTCGTTCTTTTTGTACCTGCTGATGAAATCCTGCAATGAACGTGTCTTCCTCTAGTTCTATCAACTGCACAAACCTATCTTGAACAACATCGATTTCATCCATACCTGTAAATGATGCAATTCTTAAACTAGGAACCAAATATTCCATAGGTACTACTGCTTCCTAGCCATAAACTAACTTAAAGGGAGTCTGCATTGTTAACTTTTTTCAAGTAGTTCGACAAGCCCATAATACTGCTGGAATTCTCAAATCCCAATGATCTTTGTTAACACTGCAAATCTTAGTCAGTGTTGTCTCCAAAATCTTATTGAAAGCTTCGACTATACCATTCGTTTGTGGGTGATATGGTGTTCTCTTCTGATGGTGAACTTCGAACTCTTGATTCAGGTCTTCGATAGTTTTGTTAATCAAGTATGTGCCTTGATCACTCATAAGGATCTTCGAACATCCAAATCTGGTTATGATATCATCAAAGATGAACCGTGCAGTTGTAGCTGCACTACAGTATTTAACTGCTCTTGCTTCTACCCATCTGGTCAAATACTTTGTAGCAGTGACGATATATCGATCTCCTGTGTGCTTTCCTGGTGGGTTAATTGGTCCCACAAAGTCAATAGCCCATTTATTGAATTCTTTTAAAGTTAATTGAGGTGCTAAAGGAATCTCATCACTTCTAGAAGGATTCCCTACTCTTTGACATACATCGCAGGCTTGGTAGTATTCCTTAGCATCCTTATGTAAAGTGGGCCACTAGAGGCCAACTTTGAGAACCTTCTGCATTTTTTCTTTCCCTGCATAATTTCCCCCTTCGATGCCTTCATGTGCTTCTACAAGAATCAATGGTCTTTCTGAATCCATGACACATCTTCTTAATATCTCATCTGGTCCCATATCATATAACTGTCCAACTATAAGTTGAAAATCTGGAATGCGGACTACCAACTATTTCTTATGAATAACTGTATACTCGCAAGGTGTCATTCCTGTGGAAAGGAACTAGACTATCCTAGTGAAGTGATCATCAACTTTCCTAATGGCCAACAACTATGCATTTGGTAGTGTATCATCCAAACTAGTAGGTTCCTCTCCATGTTCTAACCTAGATAAGTGGCCATGTCCCTTATTCATTCTCCCTGGCTTGATCACAATCTCAAAGTCATACTCTTGGAATAGTAATATCCATATGCATATTCTTCCCCCCAACACTAGCTTGTTGACTAAGTACTTCAATGCAGAATGATCAGTAAACATCTTGAAATGTCCTCCCAGCAAGTAGTGTCTAAACTTCTACAACACATATACCATGGCTAAGCCTTCTCTTTTAGTGGTAGTATAATTTATTTCAGATGTAGAAAGCTTCCTTCTAGCAAATTCTATAGGGTGGTCAATATCTCTTGCACCTAGTTGTGTTAAAATTGCTCCTAATGAAATCGATGAAGCATCGACATGAACATGAAATTCCTTGCTCCAATCTGGAAAAACCAAAATAGGCACAATGACCATTTTCTTCTTTAATGTGTTGAATCTCTATTGGCATTCCTCTATACATTGAAACTTACTATCCTTCTTTAATAACTTCTCCATAGGTGTTGTTATTTGTGTGTAACCCTTAATAAAATTTGTGTAGTATCCAGTGTGTCCCAATGCAGTGTGTAGTTGTATAACCGAAGTAGGAGGAGGTAGATCAACAATTATATCAATCTTGGAAGGATCTACCAACAACCCCTGCTTACACATAATGTGTCTTAACAACACTCTGAAAGGTGAAAATAAAATACACTTCTTCAGGTTCGGGGCAATCTAACATTGCTTGCACTTATCCAACATTAATCTCAAACATTCAATATGATTTTTCAATAGGCTAAAAATGGTCTATTCATCAAAGTATGCCTCCAAAAACTTATGTAAAAAATCTTTAAATGCTTCAACCACCACCCTGGTAAAGATGGTTGGTGCATTATTCAAACCAAAAGGCATCATAGTGTATTGAAAAGGACCCCATTCTATTGCAAATGTAGTCATATATCTGCCCTCCTTAGCAATTCTGATCTGGTGATATCCTGAAAAATCCATCTGTGAATGAATCAACTTCCTGTCCTCCTACATTATCTAGAACTTCATCAGTAAAAGGTGTAGGAAATGGATCATTTAAACATGCATCATTCAATTTCCTTATATCTACACAGATTCTTATTTCTCTTGTCTTCTTGTATTGGACCACCATAGGGTTGATCCATTCAGATTCTTCGACTGGTTCTATGATTCCTACTTCCAACATTCTATCTAATTCAATCTTAACTTTCTACTTGTACTTCGGATTTAGTCTGTAAGGCCTTTGCTTGATAGGCCTTGCATCTCCTTTCAAAGGAATCTTCATTTCTCCCATGGGCCCTTTAATTCCCTTCATGTCTGTGAACTTGTTTGGAAACAAGTCCTGATACTCATGCAATAGTTTTGTAATCTTATTAATAGTAGCATCATCCCAATAGTCTCCAACATTTTCCCACTTAAGTGATTGCTCTATTCCAATATTAACCTTCTTAATTTTAATAGCCTGCCCAACAAAAGGTAATTCAATCCCTGGCCCTTATATGTCTCTTTGTCCTTCAGTTTTTGAAATGTTCACATTCCTAGGGTCATCATCCTCATCAGCATTAATATTATAACAACCCTATAACCTTTGAAGAGGCGCAATCCATTCATCTGCTTATTGTTCAAGAGGGGGGTTAGGTGCCTCCTCAAATATCTTATATCTTACAATTTGTAAAGCCTGATCTACTGTGGGGAACTAACCTTCAAATAGGAATGTAGCTATAAATTTTTGGCTCATACCATACCAATATCTAGTGACTAGGCACAGTTCTACTTGAAGATACCAGTTTATAGGCCTAGTATCTAGGGTGTTAATGAACTTATGTACCCATTTTTATTTAGGAATGTTGCTCCAGGCTTCTTCACAACTTCGCACATGGTTCTTAGGACAACTCTGAACTGTGTATCAAACTTCGCAACCTTCATCTTGGTATTAAAAGCATACTGTCAACAAGGTGTGACATTATACCCATTCCACGATGTTCTTCTTGTGTGTTTCCCACCATCTAGATGGTGTTTCTTTCAAGTCTTTGTCTAGTGCCAACAATATTTGTTGTACTGGTACAATTCCTTCAAATTAAAATAGAAATGTCTCTAAATTATTCAATCCATCAAACATAGGAATATTACTTACTTCTGTGCCAATCCAACAAACTGCCTTAGTCAATCTGGCACACCTCCACGTAGATACTTCATACATTATGTTCTACCAATTTTCCCATGCTTCTTCTGAATCTAACGAGCATGCACTTTCACTTCACCAACTTACATTTCCATCTATTGTAGGATTAATATAATCATGTTGTCTTGTTGTCAGTTTATAGATTTTCTCTAGCTCATAGGCATGATTTTCTTCTCTTATAGGTTCTTTGTATCTGTGACCTTCATCAGGATCGAGAGGTGCAATGACCCTAAGGCCATCACCTTCAAATGTCATTCTTCTTTTTTTCAGATCAACAACAGTAAAATTGTCAAAATCCCAATCAATACCAACAACGCAGGATAGGGATAGCTATCATCAACAATCTCGATCACTTAGAAGTTTGCAAATGTCATCACTTCGTCGATGTCCACAGGGACATCTTCTTGTCTTCCAAAGGGGCTCATTGCCTACTGATTATCCATCGTGAGCCTAATATGAGAGTAAATCAACTTATATGTTCCCATCAATTCTCAAGTTTGCTTTGTCATAACATTTACTACTAATCCCAAGTCGAGGACCACATAGTCTATGTCATAGTCTCCAATATGAGAACTAAGGTGAAATTCCTTGCTTGTCCTCCTTTTTCTAGATACTTGATTCATAGCTTTTCTCAGCAGAGGCCTATTCTTCCAATTCCATACTGTATTATCAGGTGTTGTAGTTCCTGCACAGCTCTTTCATCCTTATTCAAATTAATACAAGTATACAAGAAGTCCACAATATTTCTTACCTCTTTTACTTGTCTAGGTGGGGAAAACTGATCAAATGCTGGAGGCATTTCACATTCCCTTAATTCTGGTTGTGCTCAAGATGAAGAATCTTGTTCACCTACAAATTCTCTTATTGCTTCTTCAAAAGTATGCTTTTCTTTCCTTGGATCAAAAAATGGTGCCCTCTCTGAATCTCTTTTGATCCCCGCTCCATCTATAGTCTTTCTTGGAGTCGCCCTATCTTATCATGTGACAATGCCTCCTCTAGTAACAAAAATGACTTTGGGTTCCTCACCACGAGGTTCAGCTGATATTAGTTGGATCGCTTTTTCCATCTCATCTTTCCTAAACTTTAGCTAGCAATATTGGACAGTATTCAATGACATGGTCAAATGAATTATAGTAGCTGCAAGTAGTGCAAGGGTCCTAACAATCCCTTTCCAAATGACATGGTTGTGTGCAGTTATAGAAAATAATATGTCCTCAACCTATACCCATGCCTTGTCCTCGTCATCTTCCTATGAACCCACCTCGAGGGTTGAAGTTTCCTCTTCCTGGGGAATTGAACTGCACAACATTTCCTTCTGAATGTAATTCTCCTTGAATTCTATATGCATTCCTTCATCTTTCATGCATGAGGTCATAATCCCTACATTCCTTCTCATCATGCCCCACAGATTTACAGAATGTACAATAAATATTGGTGGGTGTCTCGACATATTTCTACATATAATAACATTCACCAGGGAGATGTCTATTTCTACCCATGGTAAAGTAGCCTGCTTCAAAGGGTTAGGGGATCCAGAGGCCAAGTATTCATTAAATAAAGGACAAATCTCTTTGTCATGGCCCTCTGATTTACATCTGATACACCAAGTGTCTTCTCTTTTCTCTTTTCCTTTGTCTATATTCATGTCTTCAACCTGTAAAGATAAACTAGTTAATTGATTCAAAATATGACTCATACCTAGATTGTATTCTCCTACAGGGGATGCTTCTAGTTTCATGGAAATCTCTAATGCCTCGGCCTGCGAAGTAACCTTCTATTGCATCAGAGGAAATATAATGTGTGGCAAGAGGGAAATGATGAACCATTCCTTATGTTGTTCGTCTGGAATCTAAAAACTTAAATGGCATGTCAAGGTCTTAAACCTCTGATCAAAATCTCAAACAGGTTCAATCACCTTCTACTTGATTTCCTTCAACTCCGTAATCCATTGTGACTCTGACTTAGTCTTCTTGAACTCCGCACTCAACGCAGTATTAATGTCATTCAGTGGTTTATATTGTACAGACCCTGTAACAAAATTCATATACCATCTCAGTGCATGGTCCCTCAAGGTAGTACTAAACTTAGCTCTCTTAACAGCTTCGTTGGTGACTTGCTTAATGCTCCATACAACTTCGCATAAGAACCAGTGTTGGTTAGGATCCTCATATCCATATCCTCTAAAAATAGGTAACCTCATTTCATATTCCATTGATTTTCATTGGTTTCTAGACTGAGTCAGTAATAAACTGCTTGTGACAGTACTCTGAGTCAGTAGCAAATTTGGGTCATTTTGCGACGGCTATTTTGATGCTATTGCGACGTTATGTCGTTGATATTGTGACGAATATTGAGTCTCTGAAACTTCATTTTATGGCACGTGTCATTTTCAATGAACTTGAATTAACGTCGCAAGCGCGATGACCCTAAGGAACTTCTCACAATTGTAACAAAAAAAGAAATATCATCGCCAATACGACAATATAGGAAAAATAAGTGAAACTAACAAATCATCTCAATTGTGACAACCATTATGATGACAATTTTATTTGTTTATATAGCGAATTTGTCGCAGCAATTTTTATTGTCATCTCACTTGCGACGACAACATTTTTTGTTTTATATAGCGAATTCGTCGTAGGAACGACAACATTTCTTTGTTTATATAGCAAATGCGTCGCAACAATTTTTGTTGTTGTCTCACTTGCGACGACAATTTTTTTTGTTTATATAGTGAATGCATCGCAGGAACAACAAAATTTCTTTGTTTATATAGCAAATGTGTCGCAACAATTTTATTGTCATCGCACTTGCGAAGACAACATTTTTTGTTTTATATAGTGAATTCGTCACAGGAATGACAACATTTTTTTGTTTATATAGAAAATGCGTCGTAGCAATTTTTATTGTCGTCGCACTTGAGACAACAACAATATTTTGTTAATATAGCAAATGCATCACAGGAACGACGACTTTTTTTTGTTTATATAGAAAATGCATCACAACAGTTTTTGTTGTCATCGCACTTGAGACGACAACCTTTTTTTAAATATAGCGAATTCGTCGTAGGTATATTATTGTCATCGAAAGTGAGATGAAAAATTTTAATTTAAAAAAAAAATTAAAAATTTATTTTAGGTTGCAACATTAATATTAATATTACCATATTAATAACTATCAATATCACATAACTATATTAAAAAATTATGTGTTATGCATGCTATGTTTAAAATGGCTGGATGATATGGAGTTCACTATAGTTTAAAATTGCTTAAATATTTCTAACATACAAGGTTACGTATAAAATAAATAATGCAATATAGAAGATGAAATAATCAAAGAAAATGTGTCTAAACTGAAATATGTGCTTGGGTGGTACAACAACTATTTGATAATACTTATTTCAATAGGTCAATGACAATCTATGGCTTTGATGTAAGAGTTTCACATGGTGTATTTTACAAATACAAAACACAATCCTAAGACTCTAACGCAACTCTAATTACCTTCACTCAAATAGTTAAATAGTAATTAGGCCTTCCAAGTGCTTCAATGTATGGTGATGCAACCCACCATATAAAACACATGAAGGCATGAGAGGCACTATGATTCCACTATAGGGGATGATGAAAGGGGACCAATGGGAAAATAAATCCTCTATCACCAAGGTCATTCTCAAAACGCATATTCTTCTACAATGTGCCTTAAATGAATCCATATACCTTCTTTGACTTATCAACCAAACCTTGAATCTATGTAAGAGGTTGGTGGGGAAAGTCTTTTCACATAATAATGGGAGCATCGGTTGAGTACAATCTTCATGCCATGGGAAGTGTAAGAGTCCTACATTACGCTAGTTATAGGTAATGTCATCCATCATTTCCACCACTGATATCATTGTCATTGACTCTAACATTGTGCGAATCACTCTAACATTAATTCTCTACATATTTCATGTTTTTTTCTCCATTTCCAACCCATACCAATTTGGAAATTAACCAAAATCAACATCAAGAAGAGGAAAATTGTAGACTTTGGATGAAACATAGTGGTTGTAGGTGAGCATATAAGATAGGGGAGATAACAATTCATCATTCACTATCCATTATATACTCTTTATATCCTTGAGAGACAAATATAGTTCTTTTAGGAAATTCTTAGAAAGAATACAATAGATCAAGCTCTTTCTATCCACACTAAAGAGAACTAGAGAGAATAATATATATAAGGGACCATGAAGTACATAAATAGAATATATTCCTTATGTTTCATGTTGTAGTGGAAGAGAGTTCATTATCTATCGCAGGATGAATCAGATTCTTGTAATGCTTTGTGTTGAGAAGGTTAGGTAATAATGTGAGTAGAAAGGTTGGGATGAGAAATATAGAATCTTATTGCTTGGTTTTTTCACCATGGTGGCCTCATATCATAGGTTGGTGGTGGTATCTACACTATATGGTTGTGGTTCAATGGAAATTTTCTCTTACATGACCAATCTCTTGGACCAATTTTTGTTAAAAGACAAGTCTCATTTTTCTGTTTATGAATGTGAAAAATTACTATTACTCACAGTCATAAAATAATTGTGTTATGCATGTTATATGTCACTTTTTTTTCCGATTTTGAATTTAAGTATACAAGGAAATGAAGGAAAATTTCATGACGCGAGAGAAGAATATGATTTTTACCTTTTTGGAAATGTGTTTTGGATCATGGAGGTGACCACCCTTCAAACCTGCATTTTTCAAAGACATTAAAAGGTTAAATGACTGAATAATAGCTAAATATCTATGAGGAAATAACCATGTACAAGTGAAAAGGAAGGCTACTAGGTGGGCTTGAAACAAGAGAACTCTTAGCTCACATATACACAATACATAAGATAAGACGCCATGTAAAACTCAAGTGCACCACAGTCTAACGGAGTTTTAGTCGTTGGAATACATTGTGCAAGAATATTAGATATGAAGTCTACCTAATAAAATTTCATCCCATGCTTGAGCACCCCATGCATAATCAAAATTCATTTTAACCATATGTATCTAGTGCATCGTCTACCATACAAGAGGTTCAAGAGAATTGCTAAGGCTTGAAGTTCTCATAAGAATGGAGGGAGGCCATGAAGCCTAAGGAAATGGATGGATGATATGAAGTTCACTGTAATTTAAAATTGCTTAAATATTTCTAACCTACAAGGTTACATATAAAATAAATAATTCAATATAGAAGATGAAATACTCAAAGAAAATGTGTCTAAACTGAAATATGTGCTCGGGTGGTACAACAACTATTTGATAATACTTATTTCTATAGGTCAATGACAATGTATGTATTTGATGTAATAGTTTCACATGGTGTATTTTACAAATACAAAACACAATCCTAAGACTCTAACACAACACTAATGACCTTCACTCAAATAGTTAAATAATAATTAGGCCCTCCAAGTACGTCAATGTATGGTGATGCAACCCACCATAGAAAACACATGAAATCATGAGAGGCAATATGATTCCACTATAGGGGAAGATGAAATGGGACCTATGGGAAAATAAATCCTCTATCTCCAAGGTCATTCTCAGAACTCATATTCTTCTACAATGTGCCTTAAATGAAGCCATATACCTTCTTTGACTTATCAACCAATCCTTTAATCTATGTAAGAGGTTGGTGGGGAAAGTCTTTTCACATAATAATGGGAGCATGGGTTGAGTACAATCTTCATGCCATGGGAAGTGTAAGAGTCTTACATTACACTAGTTATAGGTAATGTCATCCATCATTTCCACCAATGATATCATTGTCATTGACTATAACATTGTGGGAAGCACTCTAACATTAATTCTCTACATATTTCACATTTTTTTCTCCATTTCCAACCCATACCAATTTGGAAATTAACCAAAATCAACATCAAGAAGAGGAAAATTGTAGACTTTGGATGAAATATAGTGGTTGTAGGTGAGCATATAGGATAGGGAAGATAACAATTCATCATTCACTAT
>ML786963.1:224993-267021 GCA_009831015.1 Picea engelmannii
AAAATTGTAGACTTTGGATGAAATATAGTGGTTGTAGGTGAGCATATAGGATAGGGAAGATAACAATTCATCATTCACTATCCATTATATACTCTTTATATCCTTGAGAGACAAATATAGTTCTTTTAGAAAATTCTTAGAAAGAATACAGTAGATCAAGCTCTTTATATCCACACTAAAGAGAACTAGAGAGAATAATATATCTAAGGGACCATGAAATACATAAAGTGAATATATTCCTTATGTTGCATGTTGTAGTGGAAGAGAGTTCCATATCTATCACAGGATGAATCAAATTCTTGTAATGCTTTGTGTTGAGAAGGTAAGGTAAGAATGTGAGTAGAAAGGTTGGGATGAGAAATATAGAATCTTATTGCTTGGTTTTTTCACCATGGTGGCCTCATATCCTAGGTTGGTGGTGGTATCTACACTAGATGGTTGTGGTTCAATGGAAATTTTCTCTTACATGACCAATCTCTTCGACCAATTTTTGTTAAAAGATAAGTCTCATTTTTTTGTTTATGAATATAAAAAATTACTATTACTCCGTCATAAAACAATTATGTGTTATGCATGCTATGTGTCATTTTTTTTCCAATTTTGAATTTAAGTATACAAGGAAATGAAGGAAAATTTCATGATGTAAGAGAAGAAAATGATTTATACCTTTTTGGAAATGTTTCCTGGATCGTGGAGGTGGCCACCCTTCAAACCTGCATTTTTCAAAGGCATTAAAAGGTTAAATGATTGAATAATAGCTAAACATCTATGACCACCCATATTTCTCGATTATTTCATCTCTCTATGATTTCAATGTTCAACTTGTTACATCCGCATTCTCAATCAAGGTATTTAGCATGTTTATGCATGGAAACAATTCCTCTTTGTATCCCACCTTGTGGAATCACAAGACCTTAACATTGAAATGCTTGGGTTCCTGTCCTTGTCTTATTTTTCTGCTCGCAATGATTTGTGGAAGGTTCAAAATCATTTTACATATCATAGACAAATGAATAAGTAGGCTTTGAGGCAATGTTGAGTAGAAACACCATGTTCATGACACAATGAAAAGAATTGTAATGCTCTTTGTCATGTGAGACATAATGAAACATGTCACAAGACTTTCAAAGTTGCATATATCATGTCACAATATTTTGGAAGTTTCATCATTAAGAGAAGATGAAATTATCATTAAGTGTATAACAAAATTACATTCAAAGATATATACAAGCCATAGAAATAGCCTTGTGTATATTATCAGATGAAAAAGTAACCATAATGTCAATGCATTATATGCATCATTACAGGTTCAGCTATATAATGTACATCTAATTGTCTTATAAAATTATTACATGGCATCATGAATTTCTTTTAGTCTTCTTTTGTGATTTCTAGTTCTTAAGCAAATCATCCATGTCCATGTCTTCGTTTACTAGGTGCTCTTCAGCAGTTGATGTTTTTTTAGTCCTTTCATGTCAAGTATGTCTAGTCTCATACCAACAGCATCGATGCTTCTATGAAGGGCCATCACCTAAAAAAAATTAAAAATATTAAATTTATATGGCCAATTTTTAAATATCATTGAATTAGTTCATTAATATTAAAAATTAAATTTACAATGTAATTATTTACTTGGTCCTCTAGTCAGCACCATTGGAATGGTTGTCGGCCTGTTCACCTAATCTTTAGGTCGAGGAGGATCATCTATGAAGGCTTTGAACGCCCGATCGCGTTTTTTAGCAAGAGCCTTAGAGACGCCGAGCTAAAATATGACATAATAGAAAAATAGGCGTACGCAATGGTGAAAGCGCTAAAAGCATTCAGAACTTACGTTATGCATTCAAAAATTATTGCGTACGTACCAACCAGTGCTGTGAAGGATATATTGGTACAGCCAGATAGTGATGGAAAACGAGGGCGTTGGCTCGCTAAAATACAAGAATTTGATCTGGAAATCAAGCCAACTAAATTGATAAAAGGAAAGGGTTTGGCCAAACTCTTGGCTGAGTCAAACCTTAGAGCTCTTGACATCAATTGCCTACAAGGGGAAGATGGAGACACATGTTTGCAAGAGCCGGATGACCAGACATATCCAAGCAAGGTTGAAGAAAAATTCATATCGTCAGGCTGGTATAAAGATATAGTCTTCTACTTGTTAAACCTGAAATGTCCAGATGGACTAACACCAGCCAAATACAGAACTTTAAAACTCCATGCTGTAAAATATTGCATCTCCGAAAATCAACTATACTGGAAGGATCCACTCGGGTTTTTACTGGTCTGTCTGGTTGAGTCGGAAACTCCGCGAGTTATAGAAGAGTTTCATGAAGGAATCTGCGGGGGACACCATGAATGGAGAGCCACAACCTACAAGATCCTGAGGGCCGGATACTATTGGCCGAAACTATTTTCGGACGTTAATGCTAAAGTACGTGCCTGTTACTCGTGTCAAATATTCATTGGTAAGCAAAAACTCCCTGCACTACGACTCGTTCCAGTCAAAACTGAAGCCCCATTTCAACAATGGGGATTAGACTTCATAGGGGAAATCAATCCCCATTCCAGTGCTCAGCATAAGTGGATCTTAACAGCCACAGATTATTTTACAAAGTGGGTAGAAGCAATTCCAACTAAAAGGGCAACAGACTCGGTGGTGATCGACTTCTTAGAAGATAACATCTTGTCAAGATTCGGGTGTCCCCGAAAGATTGTTACTGACAATGCCTAGGCTTTCAAGTCCATGGCTATTATCGACTTCTGCCAAAAGTACAGTATCGTTCTCGGCCATTCCACTGCTTACTACCCTCAGGGAAACGGGCTGGCTGAATCATCTAATAAGAACCTTGTAAACGTAATAAAAAAGGTACTGAACGACAATAAGAGGTCCTGGCATGTATATTTGAAGCACGCATTATGGGAAAACCGCATCAGCACTAAAAGGTCTATCGGCATTTCGCCATTTCAGATGGTATATGGGACCGAGGCGATTATGCCCATAAACTTAGCATTGTCAGTGATGAAATTATGGCAGGATCAAAACGAAGAGCCCAATCATGTAACCAAAAGAATTAACCAACTGATTGAGGTTCAACAGCTCAGAGTGGAGGTTGATGAGAAAATGAAAAAATACCAGGACGATATGAAAGCATTGTTTGATCTTAAGGCAAAGGACAAAGAGTTCCTTATAGGTGAATTGGTGCTGAGGTGGGATACGAGAAGGGAGGAAGCCTCGAAACATGGCAAATTTGACCACCTTTGGTATGGACCATTCAGGGTCTTGGCTCCAGAAGGAAAGAATTCCTTTCTTCTGGAAAATATTGATGGGGAAGTTCTCGGCGCCACTGTCAACGGGCGATATCTAAAGCACTACATAACGTGACAATCGTCAGATAGAAAAGAAAAAAAATAATAATAATAATAATAAAATAAAAAATTATATATATATATATATATATATATATATATATATATATTTGTAAATAAATAAAGTTTATTATGAGTTTTTGTACATATACATGTTTTTGTTCAAACATTTATTTTCAATTTTTGGTTTTCGTTCTTAAATTTTCAACACATTTTCAAATCAGATTTGTATTCATTTTTGCAGGATTCCAGCCTCAGACGAAGCCAACAGAAAAAATAATGTGCAGGCCGGTGTGGATAATAGAACAACATAAATCAGGTGATACATAAGATAATTCATAGTCCACGAGGAAATTGAAAAGACAGAGGTGAGTTTTCTCGATACATAGGTCATGAAAGGTTGTTTAACCAATCTGAGGTAATATTGTTCAAATTGCAATATAAAAGGTTAGATAACAGGATTATTTTTGGCTTTGATCTTCAAACTAAATTTGAATGAATATGTTAAACCAAAAGCAGTCAGTCATAATTTTTGTTCCCAAATGCATTCGAAAACCAGTCCCGAACCATTGTGACCTCTTGTATATTAAGTCATTGAATTGCTGCCTTGTTTTTTGTCTATCTTTGGGCCTAACTTTTAATCAGTCACTACTTTCCCAAGTCTTTGTGAAGGAATAAATTTTTTTCGTTTTAAACCTCAGGGATTTCGAAACAGATCTTAATAAGAAAGTTGGTCTTCACAACTACTCAATCTTCTGCTAAGCCAAGGAACGTTTATAGCGATCCTAAATTTCCTAGGTTTTTCAACAGCGTCGAAAAAATCAAAGCTTGCTTGAACAGGATGTCCCTTAAAAAAAATTATTATTATTCCCTTCTGTCTCCCTAGGAACGAAGGTCTTGTGAGGGTCAAAGAAAGGTTGATACCGAGTAATCAAAATAAGTGGACAGGCCTCTGATAAAAAATATTACACAGATCTCAGCCCTGATATAAACTGATTGCTCCCATCTTCATGTTTTAAAAGTAAATATTAAGACAGGTGGTGAAAGGAAATTCAGAAATGATTGCCCCCACCTAGTCCATTAAGACGATGAAAGGAAATTCAGAAATGATTTCCCTCGTCTTAGCGTTTAAACGCATAAATATTTTCCGAAGTGGTGAAAAGAAATTTAGTAAAAAAGGGTCAGACAACTTCACCGAGGTACTGAATAGGCTCGTTGGCAGTGAAGCAATGTCTGAGAGATTTGTAAGGCTGTTATACATAAACATCAATCTACTCTAGTAATCAATGCTTTCTGAAAACCTGATCATTTCGCCAAATTCCGACGGGACTTCCCTATTTTAGATTATATAATATCATTCTTTTGATGCAAGCTGAGAATCACAAGACCTGTTGAATATCCTAGGACCGTTACGACTGTCTTAAAGCGTTCCCCAAACTTAGTAATGAGAAAGGGAAAGTTGAGAAAGTGCCTGCAACTGTGTTTGGAAAGAGTATCTGATTTCGAAAAAAATTATGGGGTACCAAGCAAAAATTTTCTCCCCCTTTCTATCTTTTTCTTTGGATTTTTCTATTGATTTTAGCCTATGACTCCATTTACCCAATTTTGGCACCTGGTCTACTGTTCTTCCTGCCTCACAGGGAAGCGTGATCCCTAGTTGGAGCCTATGTTGGAGCCGCTCTTGTTTTTCACCTAGCGCAATTTTCAATTTTTGATACTTGAGATCTAAGATTGATTTTCTTGTTCCTTCCGAGATCTTAAAAAACTCTGAAATCTTGTCGCCTGAACAGAAATGATTTTCCTACTTTAAAGAAAAACAAATCCATTTTCGAAATTGTATTTGCTCTTTTGTTTTATTTCGGGATATCGCAAGTCGGATACTTTAATCTTTGAATTCACAAGTCCTGAGTCGCAAATGCTGCGAACTCGCCTTTAATTTTCACCCAAGACTTTAACTAAGGTAAATTGTTTAACTCGTGAGTGGACGTTGTAGGGAATTCGCGTCTCGGCATTCGTCCAACCCAAGTTTTTGTTCTTACAACTCCGAGAGCCAAGAACGCGATAATTCTTAAGATAACCTTGGTCTAGGATTAAAGGTCAAAAAACTAACCTTGGTTAAAAGTTTGGTGCTCGGCACTTCGCCACTCGTCACTTTCTTTCATAAAGTCAAGGCGTCTAAAATCCCAACTCACGAGGTTGCGACATGATTATGTCAGGATTAATTAGTGACCTAATCTAAGATTTCCTTCCCGTATTTTGAGCCTTAATTATCACCACATCGCTGTATCACGACTCGGCATATCATTCCCCCAAAAATCTGTCTTCCAACTTCCGAGTCGCGATATGGCGAATAGATTAATTATACAATTAATGACTCTCCAAATCATGATTACTATTAATCAAATCCAAGTCGGCCCTCGCAGTCTCGCGAGTTAAAGATTAAAATTGTTGGAAGGAAGTCCACGATACAGCGATAAGCGAGAAAATGGTTAACATTGCTAAATTTGAAATTTTAAAATAAAACGAAATGTGTCCCGTCCCGCGCATCGAGGTTTGCGCATTTCCCAAAGCACCTGCTGCTCTCCATACCCTGACTCCCTGTCAAGCCGTCGAACATTGATGACATTAATGAAGAATTAGGGTAAATCCACGAATAAATAAAATCGGATTTACGCAATGAATTGTTTCTAAATTACGATTTGATAGACTTAATTCGAATAGTACAGAGTTTCCAAATATATACGGGAGTTTCATTTTATTTTAAACATTTCTCATAAGCGTATAGAGCACGCCTTTCTCCGAGTGAATTAGTTTCTGCATGAATACACAGGTCTATTGTAGAAGAGCGAAAACACAGTTTTCAGACATGGCCCCAAGGAGAGAAGCGAAGGCGAATATCGAGGTTGCAGGGCAAGGCCCGGATAACGTCTTTGACACTTCGCCCCGGAGAGGTGGTTCAGTCCCTAGTTGGTCGTTCGTTTCAGATATTCTACAATCTGATTTGGTAAACTACTCAGACTCAGATGACAATGATTACGAAAAGGATGACCTGAACACTAAATACAAAATAGTGGTTCAGTCTGGAATGCACCTGGTTGCAACCAGGCCACGGTTGCTCCCATACTATGACATGATCCGATGGGCATTGGATCACGTAGACCTACCTACCAGAACTATAATCAATGACCAACGGAACACGGTCGGAACTTTCAGACCAGAGCATATTCAAATCATGTACAAGCTCCCAGCAACTTCTGAATACACATATAATAATGAATTCATGGAGGAATTCAAAAAGAAGGAATGCACAGAGCTTGACAAAACTATGCCAAGTTTGATAAAGGATTGGGTTTCGTGCTCTGCGACTTTTAGAGCAAATGACAAGGGCATCTATTCGATTGCTTTGCTGGAGCCACAATATATGTATGTGGCGATGATGACATGCTGATTGTTTGGAAAGGAGGATACAACGCATTTTTATGTTGCCTGGGTACCTCTCATATTTCGGGTAGCAGAAGGTTGCTCATTTAATTGGGCGAAGATACTCTCAGACAGTCTTTTCAACCGTGTCACCGATTACTGAGAGCAGAAAGAAAAGGGAAAACCATCCTCTTTTTTCATGTCTGCGTATATCATGCACGCGATATGTTCTATGACTCCATTCCCTTTGATGAACTGGGCTTGGAGTCCAGCACAAGAAAAGCATGTACACGAGTACCACGACAAACTGTGGGAAGGTAAAGCAGATAAATTTATTTATGAAGTTTTCAACTGGGTGATGGTGCCCCTGCACATCACCATTTTTGGTTGTTTTCCACCTCGCATCTCGGATAGCATTGCTGCTAATCTGAGTGGTATCGTGGACTGGTACGTAGAAGCAGAGTTTTCCTACTTCAGAGTGTTCGGAGCTGTTGTTCCACCTCTTGCGCTACCATAGTTTATCCCCGACAAGTTGGCATGTCGCGAGATTGCCCGACAAACAGTGATCGGCAGTGTAAGAAAAGAGCTGAAAGCATCAGCGAAGAAGGTATGGTCGTTTTTCCCCGTTCGGCTAAATTCGTATTCTTTATTGGATTTTGTACATGCTAAAGTTGAAGCTGCAACCTTAGAAGGTTTGAGTCTGGCCTATATTGAATATAAAAAGCATGATCCTTAGAAAATTGTGAGCACCCATTTGTCAAATTGTGGGTTGAAGAAGTTTGAACATGAGTGTTCACCCTCGGATGATATTTTCCGAGGGGCAAGGTCCTATGGGGAATTGCTAGTTCGGATCAGGTCTTTAGCACCCGAGGACATGGCCTCTGTTCTAAAGTTTCAGGAGCATAGAAAAAGATGTCTCCCCATTGTACTGGGAGGTTTGGGTCTTTCCAAGGATAAAGAGAAGGAGGCTGAAAGCTCTGAGGGACAAACTTCTAACCTCAAAAAATGTCAGGAAGGAGAATAGGAGAAGAATCCCGAACAAGAAAAGAGTCCTGAGCAGGAGGAGAATCCCGAAACAGAAGAAGGGACTACTGACCCACCCAAGGAACATAGTCTAGAGGTGGAAGTAAAAAACACAGACCCACCAGAGACTCAGAATCCGGAAACAGAGATGAAGGCCTCTGATCCTCTGAAGGAGCAAGGCTCACTCGACACACCAGGAAAGGCGGCGAAGCAAATCGGGGAACCAATCACTTCTGTCACCCCTTTGCAGTCAACGCAAGGAAACATACAAGAAGGATGGATTTTCGACGAAGAACTAAGGCCCGTCAGAGTAGAAGAACTTCCTCCCAATGAGTTCTTCTTTGACAAAAAGAGAAAGGAAGTTGTGAAAAGGGAGTTCTCCCGGGAGGAAGGATCAACTGTCAAAAGGTTCAAAGTGATGACCGATGGGATGAACAAAAGGAAAGATGAATTTTCCATGGAGATTGCAGGGACGCTAGGAGCGTATGCAATGGAAAATCAATTCTCGGTCAGGGCGTTAAAGAATCATCTCAAAGCAAAGAATCACCTGATCAAGACTCTTGAAGCCAGAGTGGCTTCGGCAGCAGAAAGCGCTAAGAGTCAAGCGAGTGGAGAAATAGAGCTGGCCCGATTGGCCGATAAAAAAGAAATCGAAGTCCTCAAAACCAAGCTGGAACAAGCAAATTCAGTTATCTGAGATGGTCGGGTACAGTCGGGTCAGCAGAGGGGCATGATCACACAGTTGGAGGCTCAGTTAGAGGATGCAGAAAGCAAGGTGATTAACATCGAGATTGTTAAATCTTGAGCAATCGATATTCGGAGCAGGATCTCTTCTGCTCAAAAGAGTCTGCTAAACAAAGTGGGGGAGATTCGATAATATTTCTTGTTAATGCATCAGATTTCTGAGAATCTGATTGTCAAAGGAAGAAACGAAGAAGTTGCTCGGGTCGCTTTCCAAGAAGCAGTGATAGCTACCAACAACAAATTTTCAGCAGGGCCTCCCGGACTCACCATTTTCGAACAAACTAGGTTTTGTTAAAAAATTGGGAACATGATATTACTTTAAGCAAGGAGCAGGCTCAAAAAGTGACAAATTCATTAGAAGAAGCCTTCAATTCCATAAATGGTGAGCTATTAGGGATGGAGAGTGGAGGTGACACAGAGATGCTAAGGCAGATGAATATAGATCGGATTTCCCTCGACATGAAGGAGAAGAATGAGAGGAATTCGGTGGAAATATATAAGATGGACAGGATAGACATGGCTCAAATCGACCAACATTTGATTCAACCTAGTGCACAACTCGGCGCCCTTGACATCGTCGATGCACAAATAGGTAATAAACTTCCACAGTTAGCCCGAGAGTGCTATTTTTCCGAAGCCAGTTGTCAAGCTGAGCCTTCACAGCTTGTATCCCAGTTTGTGGACAAATGTATCATGTACACTAAATCCATGCGAGGAAAAGCACCTGGCACTTCTTGAAAAAGGAGTAAGAGAAATGGAGTGATTTCGCTCCTCCCAGCTGTCAAGCGGAACCTTCACAGCTTGTATTCCATTTTATGGACAAATGTATCATATGCATTGAATCTAAGCAAAGACAGGCACCTGGCACTTTTTTGAAAATGGATTAGGACAGATGGAGTGATTTCGCTCTTCTAAACCGAGAGGCAAAATTTGTATAAATAGATCACAAAAAGAAGAGAACAGGGCTGGACTTTTTTGGGATCGATTGTAATAGAGTTTTTGCAAGAAGGAGGTTAATACAAACAAATTTGAAGATTCCTAATTCCGTCCCGACTGTGTTACAAGTTTGTTTCGTTATGTTTTTTTGTTTCTTTTCATTTTGCTCTACATAATTGATGTGTATCACTATAATTTAGTACTACCACTACTATAGTGAAGGGATTTTATCTTTCTATAAATGTTTCTTGTCTTTCCTCTGCACCAACTATCAGCGGGTGTAAGACCAATTTGCATTTACAGAATTTTATATTTATTTACACTATGTCAATTATTTCTATGTCAATTTCTTCTTCTGCGTATGTGTGAGTTTTCTACTGATAGGAACTTTACGTTATCCACAACTAAATGTTTTTCTCTCATTCCACATCTTTTACTAAAAAATAACACAGTTACGGGAAAGGGCCTTCAGTTTGCATTCTATTTTGTTCTTCATGCGAAAATTTCTCTTATTTCGACTGAATTGAAACAGCGTTGAAATCTCCCTTTAAATTATTTCCATACTGGTACCATTCCTCAATGAATGTCCCTACAGCAACTCAACCTAATATTCAACCTGGATTATCTAATCAAATACATATCGCTTTAAATCTTTTTGACACCATCCTTAAAACTGCGAACACCCGGGAGGAATTGGAACATTCATGGGCAGCCATTGAACGAGATATTACTACTCAGGAACAGAGGGAAGCTAGACAGCGAGAATGTAGGAACCTTCATTAGTTTCCTACACAAAAGTTTAATGTGTTCTTTGTATAAATCTTTAACATATTTTCGGATGCCTTGACACTGTACTTTCAAGCCTTAAGTATAGACTGAGTAACAACAGGAGTCTTGATTGTTTTAATGGAAGTCCATAATCGTTGACCAAAAATGTGCACGGAAGGGTCCCCGTGCTTGTCACACATCTAGCTCTAGGAAATGCAACCATCTCAACCACATCACTATGATCCTCATCTCTGCCACCATCTCTAGACTCTGATCGAGGTGTGGATGCCTATCAGTGCGTGTCCTGGCTCCTATCTAAATGAGGTGTGGAAGATGGAGAAGTAAATAGTTCTCTAGCAGCTGTATGATTGCCCGCATCAGGACTCTGTAGCGTCTCTGTATCGCCACTACTACCAACATCGGGTTGAACAGGCTCCAAATATTCCCTTATAAAAAATAAAAAAAAATTAGTGAGATAATGTAAAAGTTAAAGAACAAAGTATCATAATTGAACATATGAGTGCATTAAAAAAAAAAAAACACTTTAAATTATGGTTATTACCTTATATGTGTTAAGTTGTGACATAAGGAGATTGATCTTTTCTTTGACATCGGGAGTTTGTTCTAGACGATCTAACAAGCTAACAAGTTCCTTGTTATCTTTAATGATCTTTTTTTTTAATAAGAGCATCGGATCAGCACAAGAAAAAAACACCTCCTCATATAATTTCAGCAAAAACAATGTTATTTCAATAAAATTATATAATAAAATAATAAAAACAACATAAAATGAAAGTGGAAATTGATAATCATTTACAAGTTATGTGGCTGGCCCTTTTCCATGATCATCCTTCCACATTATAATATAATTAGAACCCCCAAATATTTAAAAAATCGTTAATGATAACCAAAAAACAATGTTAGAGATAATATTTACAACAATGTTAAAGATAATAATAAAATATAATGCAATAAGTAGAGGTTTCTTAAAGAGGTGTTACAAAAGAACCTGCACAATATTAGTCAATGTTTCTATTTGATTCAAACGGCAATCCACTAACAACTCTTCCCCGTGAGCTATCTTTTTTATTGCGCATAGGACTACACGATTCTCTTCACGTCCCTCATATATGTAATTCGGTTGTTTGTTTGTTGTCATGGGTCGTGTTTTGTTTATAAACCCTGCGATATTGTCGGAAGCTTTAGGCCTTCCATCAATATAGATAGTCGATCCCTTATTTTTATCCTTGTTTATTAGTTGTATATAATTTGTGGCAAGTTCATATCTCTTCATACTTCGCATGTACCGGACCAGCCACATCCAATAGTTATAATTGTAACACGGTCCGACATAGTCCATCAATTTAGTTACTGTATTGTATTTTACAATTATTCCATCCATGGAAAATATCCCCAAGCCATGCAGGGAAGATGGTGCAATGCGATATGTCCTATTGTTGACAACAAAGTCAACATCTATAGGAGGTAGTTCATTAGGTACCCATTGTTTCACCAGATTCTTATACCTGAGTGGAACATCTATGTCTCCTATGCTCTCATCATCATAAGAGCATGATCCTCCTTTGTCAAGAAAAAATTTCATGCGTCTACAAAATTTTATTCTGACTTTTTCACCTCTGGTCCTTATTTTCTTATCATATCTACTAGATGTAGTTGCATTTCCGGCCTCTACTTGTCCTAAGCTTTCCTCACTTGATGAAGAAACATCTGACATGTACCTATTTGGTTGTACCTTTAGTTGCATGTGCATGTGTTGTTAGTTAGTAGTCCATCATCATATTCACAGTTTTAAATAAAAAATTTATATCTTTAGTTTTGGATGCACTATTAGACTAGGGTGCAATTACCAATATTAGTGGTCAACCACCTAATTTAATGTGATATCCCTCTTGATTTTGGACATATCAAAACTGTGAAAACACTAAGGACATGATAAATTTATCATATGGATCTAAGAAAAAAATAGTATTAAGGTTGTTGTTTGTTGGATTTGTGCAAATTAGAATTATTATAAGAAATGTCCATTGAAGATGAGGGTCAATGCTATGGAGTAAGAAATCCAACCATCAGTTGGTGTGTTGAAAATATTGGGTGCTTTAATTGGCAATATGTCTAAGGAAAGCCAAGAGTAGAACTATACAAATATTAGTTTTGTTCAAGCCAAGAGTAGAACTATACAAATATAAGTTTTGTTCAATCCAAGTTGAAGAATAAGTTAGTTATGGCAATGGTTACCAATAGAGAAACCCACATTTTATGTAGGAAGTAGTGGTTGTTAAACTCAATGTGCAGTCGCATCTCACGCCGCAACAATCTTGCAGCATCTCACGGGACTTAAAAATGCTACTCTGTTAGGTTTTTATGTCCTTAGGAGCAATTGGCCAAGAGTCCTCGAAATGGTTTTGGATGGGACTTGCAACTGGGAATATAATGAATATCGAAACTCGGATTAAGGATTCTTCAACTTCAATGGATTACAGGGATAGGATTTCATATAGATCACCACTCACTCATAGGTGCCATGCCTAAGAAGTTGCTTTAATCATTGATTTCAATAACTAGTGTTTTGCTCAGTTTGAAGCAATGCAGCAGTTGGATTAAGGGGCCAATTTACGAAACCATGCCTCAGGAGCGGATGGATAATTTGGTCACCTATTCCATGCCTAAACAAGCTTGTAGCACCTCACGGAACTCAAAAATGTTTCTCTATTAGTCTTTTATGCCTTGAGCGGGAATTGGCCAAGAGTCCCCGAAATGGTTTGGGATGCGACTTGCAACTGGGAATAAAATGAAAACCAAGACTCAGATTGAGGAATTGTCGTCTCTGTTGGATTCCTGGCATAGGATTTTAGCTATACCACCCCTCACTCCCGGTTCCAACCCCTCAGAAGTTGTTTTTTTCATCAATTTCGATAACTAGTGCTTTGCTCAGTAAGAAGCAATGCATCATTTGGATTTAGGGGTCCAATTTATGAAACCATGCCTTGGGAGAGGATGGACAATGTGGTCACCTAGTCCATGCCTAAACAAGCAGGCAGAATCCCATGGAGCTCAAAAATGATGCTCTGTTAGAATTTTATGCCCTCAGGATGAATTGCCAAGAGTCCCTGAAATGGTTTGGGATGCGACTTGCAACTGGGCATAAAATGAAAACTGAGACTCAGATTGAGGAATTGTCGACTCCGATGGATTCCTAGCATAGGATTTTAGCTAGATCACCCCTCACTCCCAGTTCCAACCCCTCGGAAGTAGTTTTTTTCATCGATTTCGATAATTAGTGCTTTGCTCAGTAAGAAGCAATGCAACATTTGGATTTAGGGGTAAAATTTATGAAACCATGCCTCGAGAGCAGATGGAAAATATAGTCACCTAGTACATGCCTAAACAATCTTTCATCATCTCACGGAACTCAAAAAGGTTTCTCCGTTAGGTTTTTATGCCCTCGGGAGCAATTAGCCAAGAGTCCCCGAATGGTTTGGGATGCGACTTACAACTAGGCATATAACGAATATCGAGACTCGAATTAAGGAACCATTGAATCTGATGGATTAATGGGATAGGATTTCATCTAGAGCACCCCTCACTCATGGGTGCCATGCCTTAGAAGTTGCTTTAATCATTGATTTTGAGAACTAGTGTTTTTCTCAGTTTGAAGCAATGCATCATTTGGATTAAGGGTACAATTTATGAAACCATGCCTCGAGAGAGGATGGATAATTTGGTCACCTGGTCCATCCCTAAACAATATTGCAACATCTCATGGAACTCAAAAATATTGCTCTGTTAGTCTTTTATGACCTGAGTGGGAATTGTCCAAGAGTCCTCGAAATGGTTTGGGATGCGACTTGCAACTGGGAATAAAACGAAAACCGAGACTCAGATTGAGGAATTGTCGACTCCTATGGATTCCTAGCATATAATTTTAGCTAGAGCACCCCTCACTCCTAGTTCCAACCCCTCAGAAGTAGTTTTTTTCATCGATTTCAATAATTAGTGCTTTGCTTAGTAAGAAGCAATGCAACATTTGGATTTAGGGGTCCAATTTATGAAACTATGCCTTGAGAGTAGATGGAAAGTATAGTCACCTAGTCCATGCCTAAACAATCTTGCAGCATCTCACGGAACTCAAAAAGGTTGCTCTGTTAGGTTTTTATGCCCTCAGGAGCAATTGGCCAAGAGTCCCCAAAATGGTTTGGGATGCGAATTGCAACTGGGCATATAACAAATATCAAGACTTGGATTAAGGAACAGCCAACTTCGATAGATTATTAGGATAAGATTTCATCTAGATAACCCCTCACTCATGGGTGCCATGCCTCAGAAGTTTCTTTAATCGTTGATTTTGAGAACTAGTGTTTTTCTCAGTTTGAAGCAATGCAGCATTTGGATTAAGGGGCCAATTTACGAAACCATGCCTCAGGAGAGGATGGATAATTTGGTCACCTATTCCATGTGTAAACAAGCTTGAAACATCTCATTAACTCAAAAATGTTGCTTCGTTAGTCTTTTATGCCATGAGCGGGAATTGGCCAAGAGTCCCCGAAATGGTTTGGGATGCGACTTGCAACTGGGCATAAAACGAAAACCGAGACTTGGATTGAGGAACCTTCATCTCTGTTGGATTCATGGCATAGGATTTTAGCTATATCACCCTTCACTCCTGGTTCCAACCCCTTGGAAGTTGTTTTTTTCATCGATTTCGATAACTATTGATTTTCTCAGTAAGACGAATTGCAATATTTGGATTTAGGGGTCCAATTTATGAAACCATGCCTCGGGAGTAGATGAACAATGTGGTCACCTATTCCATACCTAAACAAGCATGCAGAATGCCATGGAGCTCAAAAATGCTGCTCTGTTAGGATTTTATGCCTTGAGGATGAATTACCAAGAGTCCCTGAAATGGTTTGGGATGCGACTTGCAACTAGGAATAAAACAAAAAATGAGACTCGGATTGAGGAATTGTCGTCTCTGATGGATTCCTAACATAGGATTTTAGCTAGATCACCCCTCACTCCCAGTTCCAACCCCTCGGAAGTATTTCATCAATTTCAATAATTAGTGCTTTGCTCAGTAAGAAGCAATGCAACATTTGGATTTAGGGGTCCAATTTATGAAACTATGCCTCGGGAGCAGATGGAAAATATAGTCACCTAGTCCATGCATAAAAAATCTTGCAGCATCTCACGGAACTCAAAAAGGTTGCTCTTGTTGGGTATGTGTTATATTCTTTGCACGAGTAGTAGTGTCTGAGTGTCTACATCGGGCGTGCAGGGGGGTTAGAGGGGGGGCTGCTAGGCCCCCCCTTGGGGGCTACAGGGGGGTAGAGCTCCCCACGCGGGGGTTCGGGGGCAACGCTCTCGAAAACTTTTTTTGCACCGGGACGCCATATTTCTGGGACCACATGATATTTAGGTGGTTTTTTTGGCACATGGTTTTTTGCCGATGGTTTTCTATTTCTGGTTAAGGAATTAGGGTTTTGGACTAATCCAGGTCATTGGGTTAGGGTTTTGTATGCCGCTGGCTCCTATATGTATATTGTATTGTAAACAATGTAACACAATGTATGAATATAATATATGCTGGTTTTCCCGGTTTGGGTTTCCAGGTGAAAAATCTCTGTGTAATGTTTGTATTTTCCATTGTATCTTTTCTGTTCTTTTCTGAATATCAGTTTGCAGTAGATATTGTACAAGGTTAGAATTTATAGCTCCATTAGGTTTTTATGCCCTCAGGAGAAATTGGCCAAGAGTCCACGAAATGGTTTGGGATGCAAATTGCAACTGGGCCTATAACAAATATCGAGAATCGGATTAAGGAACCATCGACTCCGATGGATTATTAGGATAGGATTTTATCTAGAGCACCCCTCACTCATGGGTGCCATGCCTTAGAAGTTTCTTTAATCATTGATTTTGAGAACTAGTGTTTTTCTCAGTTTGAAGCAATGCAGCATTTGGATTAAGGGGCCAATTTACAAAACCATGCCTCAGAAGAGGATGGATAATTTGGTCACCTATTCCATGTGTAAACAAGCTTGCAACATCTCAGGAACTCAAAAATGTTGCTCTGTTAGTCTTGTTAGCGTTAGAAGTCACTCCTAGATTACGACAGGAGTAGAGCCCAATGCCCATCAGTTTATGTCACGAATAAATTTAATGGGTGATCAAATGGGTAGAGACCCAGGAAGGTATCACTCTAACTCAGGGACCAGGCCTAGTATGTAAAGAACAAAGGAGGTCTTGATATAACTTTCGTCAGTGAGTTGATTGTAAAATGAGTAGGTGGAAGACTTGGTGAGATGAGTGAGCAATACTGCCTCAGGCATCAGGCCTTTCAGCAACTTGAGGAAGAAAAACTCAGAATACAAGATCTTCTTGGTTCTGAGTTTCAGGGAACTGGAGGGTGACTTGACTGGATCCTCCAATTCCAAATCATTTAGCGTTGAGAAAATACAAGAACTGACTAGAGACAATGCAACTATTACAGTGATCCAACCTACATCATCCTATAACAATGCAACTCGACTTCATCCTCCAATTCCGAGTTGTTCTAACATAGTGTAAACAAAGAAATGGAAAGAAGTTGACATCCATAAGGCAAGAAGTCTCAAGTGCCAATACATAACCAGAGAAACCAGGGCTTCGTTAAAACTTTACAATCGGGAGGCTAGCTCAATGATCGATGGATTACAAAATGGCGAAAACACCTACATATACTAAAAAAAAACCAACAACAGTGAAAACGAGACATAGCATTAAAAACATTGCATCTGCATGTCTTTTGGCAGTCTGCGCATGCAAACTCTAGACGATCATGCACTTATGAAAGACGCAACCAGACTCCTGACTGTCCTGCAGATGAATCGACCTGCTTTTAATTCTTTTTCGGACTTTCCATTTATGGCGGAGACGATGTCCAGCCACCTCCAACAGCTTCAATAACTGCTTTCTTGGGATCAGGAACAATCTGGGTCAACTCTGCCCTCTGGGACGTGGAGGTCTTCTCATGGTGCCACCTGGATCAGCTGAACAGTCTAATGGATAGGTCGTGGAGGATCTGGCATGCTTGGCATGGAAAGGGGAAAGGGAGTGATCATGGAAACAACAGGGGTGAGACACATGGCAAGAAGAAGGGGCGAAGGTGAAGGGATAAAGTGGTAATGGGGGACACATTATTTATGGGAGGATGACGTGGAAGGGAGCGGAACAGATGTCGGAGGATGAAGAGGGGCCAAAGGGAAAGGGCCCCGTCATGCAGTCAAGTGGAGAACAGATGGAAAGGGAGGAAGCGGTAGAGAAGGCGACATGACAGGAAGGGGCCCCCATGTCAATACCACACCATTCCATACCCCCCCACCTTTATTAAAGGAAAAATAGTAGAGGGGGTCCGGAATCACTAGAGCATCGTTGATCTGGGTGCCTCAATCTCAACCGTTTGAGAGATGCGCACCCAATTCCAGACCCCCCCCCCCCATTAAAGGAAGAATGGTGAGGGGGCTCCGGAATGAAACCTCAGTCGTGGATCTAAGCAGGCAGATCTTGGTCATCCGAAACTGCTTGCTCATTAAAATGATGTACCCACCCTCCAAGCTTTGGAAAAATGGGTTTTCTGAATCTCTTTCTTTGCCAAGGGGATGCTTCTTTCAGGAGATCACCCCCTACATGATTATGTGCTAACATTAGGCTTCATGGGGGATGGCACGCCCCCTGCGGGCTGCCAAGGACTCTTTTGTATCTTCAGTGCCTTGTTGTTGGGCTATGGAGTCATTATTTAAAACTTTAAAGATAGAAGAAAAACAATATATACAACCGCAAATGAGCCATGTGCGGCTCAAGAAAAACGTCTTTCACGAAATGCCCATTCACAGGGCCATTGAAAACTTCTTGATCCTTCAAATCTCGCAACCTGTAGGTAATATTTGAAAATACTTCAGAGATTTTGAAGGGCCCAACCCATAGGGATTCAAATTTGTCGTGTTTTCCCTTGTCTTGTTTAGGAGCATCCCATTTCAGCACCAGGTCTCCTATCTGAAACTCTTCCTTCTTGGCCTTTTTGTCAAAATCCTGCTTGATCTTCTACTAATGGTCCTAAATTATGTTCATTACCTGCTCTCTGGCTTGTTGAACCTTTACCAGTTGATGAATTCTTCTGATCATATCATTAGGCTCTTCTTGATAATCCTAGAAGAACTTTGCTACAGCAATGGCTAGCTAAGAAGGGAAACAACTTCTGCTCCGTAAAACAATTGGAAAGGGGAGATGCCTATAGATCTCTTTGTGGTCACTCGATCGACCCATAGAGTGAATTTCAACTTTGAATCCCATGCCTTTTTGTTGTCCTCCAATAGTATTTTGATGATCCTTATCAGGCTTTTGTTGGAGGACTCTGCTAAACCATTTCCCTAGGGATAGTATGGGGTGGAGTGAATCAGTTTGATCCTGAATTGCTCACAAAACTTGGCCAATGGCTCAGCCTTGAAAGAGGATGTGTTATCAATGACAATTTTGTTTGGGTAGCTGAATCTTATGATAAGGTCTTCCAGGAATCCAATGATTACCTTGTGGGAAGCACTCCTGGTGGGAATAGCTTCTATCCACTTAGTAAAGAAATCCGTGGTAGTTAGGATCCATCTGTGCTGCTCACTGGAAGCAGGGTGGATTTCTCCAATAAAATCTAGGCCCCATTGTTGGAAAGGTCCCGAAACAACTACAGGCTTTAAAGGTAGAGATTTAAGTTGTTGCTTGGCTAAAAATATTTGGCATTTGATGCAGGCTCTTACCTTTCTATAAACGTCAGTGAATAAGGTCGACCAGTAGTACCTAGCCTTGAGGATTTTGTAGGTTGTGGTCTTCCAGAAATGATGCCCTCCGCATAGGCTTCTATGAAATTCAGCAATGATCCTATCAGCCTCTTGTGGATCCATACATTTCAAAAGCACCCCTAGGGGGTCTTTCCAATATAAAACTTGATTGACAAGGCAGTATCTGACTGATTTGAGCTTCAAAGCTCTTGCCTTGTTTCTTTGCAGGCCATCTGGAGGCCACAACTCTTGCAGAAAATATATGACATCCTTATACCAATGACATCGAGCCAACGGGGGTTCTTCTTGAGGGTCCACATAAGACAGTTGATCCTGCTGATTTCCTGAGCATTCATTGATGAAACCTACCCCCAAATCTTTGTAATTTTCTTCATCCAATAGCTTGGCTAAACCTTGACCTTTGATTAATTTGGTAGGCCTTATTTCCAACTCGAACTCAAGGATCTTGGCTATCCACTTACTCCTCCTCCCATCTATATCAGGATGAATAAGAATGTCCTTAATAGTGGCCGAGGGGACATAGGCAATGATCTTCAACTGTAGGAAATAAGTTCTAAAGGCTTTGAGAGCCTTTACCAGGGCATAGGCATGTTTCTCCATAATGTCGTACCTGACCTCGGCATCCCTTAGGGCTCTGCTAAAATAGGCAATAGGCTGCTCTAGCCCAACCTTCTTTGTCTGTAATAAAATAGCAGCCACTATGTCAGATGAGGCAAAGGAGAAAATAAGGAAATCCTTTGAGTAATCGGGACTGATAAGCACGGGAGCTTCTGTCAAGGCCTTATTTATCTGCTCAAAGGAATTTCGAGATTTAGAGGTCCACCTAACTTCATTTTTCTTTCTCAACATGGTTGTTATAAGATTTATCACCTCAGCAAAGTTAGAAACAAACCTTCTTATAAAATTAATCTTACCAAGGAAAGACTGTACTTCTTTCCTGGACCTCAGGATTGCAAATGCTTGGATTGCTTCAACTCTCCTATGATCAATTTTGACTCCTTTTGTTGATACTATGTGGCCCAGTAACCTGCCCTCCTTCATGGAAAATAGAGATTTTTTGGGATTCAATGAGAGGCCAAAACTCCTGCATTTCAGAAAAACTTTCCTGAGATGACAACAGTGTTCTTTATCAGATTTGGAAAAGACTATTATGTCGTCTAGATAGATGACCACAAACTTATCTTTTTCCCCAATGAAATCTATGTCCATGGCACGTTGAAACGTTGCCCCTGCATTCATCAACCCAAACAACATTTTAGCATACATGAATGTGCCCCATGGAGTAGTAAAGGTTGTCTTTTCCCTGTCCTCGGGAAGAACAAAGATTTGATTGTAGCTAGAGAAGCCAGCAATCATGGAAATCCTGGATGCTCCTATTACCCTCTGCAATATATGTTCCATATTTGGTAAGGGGTAATTGTCCTTTCATGAGCTCTTGTTCAGGTTTCTAAAATCTACACAGAGTTTAATTTATCCACCCTTCTTCCTTACAGGGACCAAGTTGGCCACCCACTCTGAATATATCAATGGCACGATGATCTGGGCATGTAGTAGATTCTTCACTTCTCTCTCCATGATAGGTAGCAACATAGGATTGATCTTTCTTAGCTTCTACCTAAATGGCTTCGCCTCCCTTTTCAACGGGATTTTACACTCGATGACAGAAGTGTCATAAGTTTTGAGATCTTCATAGGTCTAGGTCAAAACATTAGCAAACTCCCTCAATAGTTCAGCGTATTCAGCCCCCTGTTCCTTCGTCAGACTTCTTGACAATCTGACAAACTTGAGTTCATTCTCGGTGCCAATGTTGCACTGAGTTGTATCATCCTCATCCTCTGAGATTTTCCCTTTCAATGCCACATCATTCCTATCAAAAATTCTTTCCAAAGGAACCAATCCCCTTGGAATATGATTGTTGGGCAGTTGCACAATGTCACGCTCCGCAATCTTACTCAGAAAATTACCACCATCAAGCTTTTCTTCAGAAACAGAGTCTTGGTCAATATGCATCTCTGAAAATTCTTCGACAGTCTCCAAGAATCTTTTGATCTCAAGATCATCCTCGAAAACCTTCTAATGTTTGACATTGTCAGGTATGGAGGGCCTGTATTTTACTTCTACATCGTATCTGAACTTAGGTGGCAAGGGCACTTTGAAATTGCCTGTTAATGTAGCCAAGGAATCTGCCACTGTGTTCTTCTCTCTTGGGACGAAAGAAATGTTAAATGCTGAGAAGAAATTGTCGATTAGGTCCCATACCTCATTTTTGTAACTCCTGAGTCGAGGATGCTTGGCCTGATAAGTGCTTCTGATCTGCTGGACTATCAATTTTGCATCCCCGAACACTACTACCTCCCGAATTCCCATTTCCTTTACAGCTCTTAATCCTAGAACAAGAGTTTCATATTCTTCCACATTGTTGGTTGTTTCAAATTCTAGCTTCTATGAAAAAGATATGGTTTCTTGAGCAGGTGACACAAAAAATACTCCGGCACCAGTGCCTTCCCTAGAAGAGGCTCCATCAAAAAACATTTTCCAAACAGAGGTGATGGGGGAAGAAAATTCACGAGAAGTGGTGGGCTGATTTTTGAGTTTTAGAAGAGGCTTGGGGGCATTAGTGAGTTGCAGCAGACTGGAAGCTAAATCAGTATCAAGGGAAAAGATAGGATGGTTGGTAGGATTGGCTTCGTCACTAATTATATAGGCTAGTTGGGCTTCTCTATATAGTCTCCTATGTTCCCCTCCGAACACCGGAATAGTAGCATAGGTTAGATCCATCTGCAGAGTTCCCCCCTGTCTTTTTATCCAAGATCTTGATAACAACATACCAAACTTGGGGGGGACATCAGCCACTACGATTTCCATGACCACGCTTTTCATGGGTAATTGAAACAAGGTTACGACCAGGCCTTTGATGACTCCTAGACATTGAACTTTCCTAGATTCAAAGGAATAGAGGTCATGATAGGCTCTGGTGACTTCAAGTCCTAATTCTTCCATGAAATTTTTGGGCATAAGGTTGTGGGAAGCCCCTGAATCCATCAAACAATTGTGAAATACCTTGTCATGTATGTTCAGGGATGTGTAGAAGGGAGGGGATGAATCATTTATGTCTTCTACCATAGGACCTAGAATGACTGCAGGCCTTTCGTCTTGCAAATTGATGGATTTTGTGGGAAGGAATGAGGCTTTAGACCGTAATAGCTTGAAGAGGCATTTTTTGAACGCTTCGTCTTTGATCAGTTCAGAGAGGAGCACAGGGATTCTAATTTTTTGAATTTCATGCTCAAAGTTAAAAGAAGATGTAAGCTTTGGGATTTTCCTCACTTCAGGAACATGACTCTGGATTGGAGAGAGGGGTTGGGCCTTCTTACCTTCATTGTTTTCTACTACTTCATTAGCCGGTTTCTCTGTTCTAGTGAACTGCTCAGGAACATCGGGTGCTCCTATCTTTTTCTTGGATCTCAGGTTATACCTGCTTTGGCTGTGGCTAGCCTTGTCTCCCTTGCTAAGTTCATTTAGTTGACTTTCCATGAGAGATTCCTCATATGCTGATTGAGTGAGATGAGGAAAAGGAGGAACTTCTCCAAAGCAGTGAATTTTGGGATCAAGCTCGTTTGCTTCCCCTTCTTCCTTATCAGCCACAAAATTATTTTGAAGAGTTGCCTGAATTTTCTAGTCTTCTCTATCTCTTCCTCTCTGGTCTCTTTGCATAGTCAGGGGAGCGATATTGTTTGGCCTCCTAAAGCTTCTTTTGTTTTCGGAATTTTGAAGATTTATATATGCCTACTTTCCCTCCACCTTCATTTTCTCCATCTCTGTAGATAGAGACTTCGCTATCTTGGTCAGTTCATCCACTTGAGGGTGAGGCACTGAGGTGCCAGAAGTTGAGGCTTCGGATCTTCCCTTTCTTCTGTCTGCATTAGTCTTATTCCTCAGTCTGTCAACTTCCAATACATTAGATTCCACCTCTATGGCCGCATCTTTCATTTGAGCTAGGGAAGTAGCTCTTATTTCTCTCAATAGAAGACAAAAGTCAAGGTCGAATGCACTAGCATAAGAAATTTCGGCAGAGGCTTATGTGGGATCTTAGCAGGTATCTTATTATACATCTTATTGAATCTTTTAGAGAAATCTGAGATAGACACTCCTCCAATTTTCTTCAAAGACCCGAATTATGTCATGTAATATATGAAATCCTTCTTATCACCTCACTACCTCAGGAAAGCACTATCTAGAGCTTCAATCCCAGCAATAGATCCGGGGGCCAATCTCCTAAACCACTTCCTCACGACGTCGTCCAGGCTATGGATGAAGACTCTCATCCAGACATCTTCATTTTCAATGTTCAGGTTGTCTGCATAACTGTAGAAAGTAGCCAGGTGCTCTTCCACAGTTATTTCCTCTTCCCCAATGAACTTGGGCATATATTTCAGGTAATCTCCAGTAGGGAGAGGATTCACAGGTTGAGGTAGGATTAAGGGAGCCTATCTGGCAGCTACTATGGAATCCATTCTATTTAGAGGGGGATTGGAACTATCCATAGGAACAACAGGTGTGGGGGAACCAGGAAGAGATAAGGTTTGAAGTAGAAAGACAAGAGCTGAGCTTACAGAATGGGAGGGGAACTGCAACAAATCTAGAGAACAGGCTTGCGGGCTCAAAGGCACAGAAATTTCCCTTCCCTCAACAACAGTAATAACAGGAGGAGGGGTGGTAAAACCTGGGGTAGGAGAATATTCAGAAGCGCTAGGTCTGAACCAAGGTACTACCTCGGGGGAGAGGGGAGTGACAAGGGTTTCTCCTACTAATTCGATACCAGGAGGAGAAAATCCAGCAGGAACACTCCCGAAATTTAGACTACGAGAAACTCCGATAGACGATAATAAAATAGGGTGAAATGAAGGGGCTGGAGTTTCTACAAAATATTGAAAATTACCAGAAATACTTGTTTTAGCAGTAGAAGTACCACCTTCAGAGGACTTTCCATTTCTGGTGATCTTCTCTAGGTCAGCTTCAGGTGGCGCTAACGGTAGCTGAGGAGTAAACTATGTGTGTCTGCCTCTACAAGCCACGGCTGAAACAATGGAGTCGCTTATGGGTTGTAACCAGAGGGGTTGCCCAGCAGAGTCACGTCAGTGGAGTCACCGGGTGCATAGTAGCAATCTTGATAGTTCTGATATATGATGCACCTTCAGAATCAGTTAATCATTTTCATTCAATCCCGGGGAAAATATTCAACTTCTTCCTTGGCAACGGCGCCAGAAATGTTACCGTTAGAAGTCACTCCTGGATTGCGACAAGAGCAGAGCCCAATTCCCATCAGTTTATGTCATGAATAAATTTAATGGGTGATCAAATGGGTAGAGACCCATAAAGGTATCACTCTAACTCAGGGACTAGGCCTGGTATGTAAAGAACAAAGAAGGTCTTGATCTAATGTCCGTCAGTGAGTTGATTGTAAAATGAGTAGGTGGAAGATTTGGTGAGATGAGTGAGCAATACTGCCTTGGGAATCAAGCCTTTCAGAAACTTGAGGAATAAAAACTCAGAATACAAGATCCTCTTGGTTCTGAGTTTCAGGAAACTGAAGGGTGACTTGACTAGATCCTCCAATTCCAAATCATTCAGGGTTGAGAAAATACAAGAACTGATTAGAGACAATGCAACTATTACAGTGATCCAACCTACATCATCCTATAACAGCACAACTCGACTGGATACTCCAATTCCGAGCTGTTCTAACACAGTGTAAACAAAGAAATGGAAAGAAGCTGACATCTATAAGGCAAGAAGTCTCAAGTGCCAATACATAACTAGAGAAACCAGTGCTTCGTTAAAACTTTACAATCGGGAGCCTAATTCAACCATCGATGGATTACAAAATGGCGAAAACACCTACATATACTCAAAACAAAACAACAACAGTGAAAACGAGACACTGCATTAAAAACATTGCATCTGCATGTCTTTTGGATGTCTGCCCATGCAGAATCTGGACGATCGTGCACTTATGACAGATGCAACTAGACTCCTGACTATCCTGCAGATCAATTGACCTGCTTTTAATTCTTTTCTGGACTTTCCATTTATGGTGGAGATGATGTCTAACCACCTCCAACAACTTCAATAATTGTTGTCTTGGGATCAGGAACAATTTGGGTCAACTCTGCCCTCTGGGACGTGGAGGTCTTCTCAAGGTGCCACCTGGATCAGCTGAACGGTCTAATGGATAGGTCGTGGAGGATCTGGCATGCTTGGCATGGAAAGGGGAAAGGGAGTGATCATGGAAATAACAGGGGTGAGACACATGGAAAGAAGAAGGGGCGAAGGTGACGGGATAAAGTGGTAATGGGGGACACGTTATTTATGGGAGGTTGACGTGGAAGGGAGTGGAACAGATGTCAGAGGATGAAGAGGGGCCAAAGGGAAAGGGCCCCGTCACACAGTCAAGTGGAGAACAGATGGCAAGTGAGGAACCGATAGAGAAGGTGACACGATAGGAAGGGGGGCCCACATCAGTACCACACCATTCCAGACCCCCCCCCCCCCTTTATTAAAGGCAGAATGGCAGAGGGGGTCTGGAATCGCTGGAGCGTCGTTAATCTGGGTGCCTCGATCTTGACCGTTTGAGAGATGCGCGCCCAATTCTGGACCCCCCCCCCGTTAAAGGCAGAATGGTGAGGGGGCTCCGGAATGAAACGTCAGCCACAGATCTAGGCGGGTAGATCTCGGTTGTCCGAAACTGCCTGCTCATTAAAATGACGTGCCCACCCTCCAAGCTTTGGAAAAATGGGTTTTCTGAATCCCTTTCTTTTCCCAAGGGGATGCTTCTTTCAGGAGAGAACCCCCTACATGATTATGTGCTAACAAGTCTTTTATGCCATGAGCGGGAATTGGCCAAGAGTCCCTGAAATGGTTTGGGATGCGAATTGCTACTGGGTATAAAATGAAAACCAAGACTCGGATTGAGGAACCTTCATCTCTCTTGGATTCATGGCATAGGATTTTAGCTATATCACCCTTCACTCCCAGTTCCAACCCCTCAGAAGTTGTTTTTTTCATCGATTTCAATAACTATTGCTTTGCTTAGTAGTCCAACTTATGAAACCATGCCTCAAGAGTGGATGAACAATGTGGTCACCTATTCCATGCCTAAACAAGCATGCAAAATGCCATGGAGCTCAAAAATGTTGCTCTATTAGGATTTTATGTCCTGAGGATGAATTACCAAGAGTCCCTGAAATGGTTTGGGATGCAACTTGCAACTGGGAATAAAACAAAAAATAAGATTTGGATTGAGGAATTATCGACTCCGATGGACTCCTAGCATAGGATTTTAGCTAGAGCGCCCCTCACTCCCAGTTCCAACCCCTCGGAAGTAGTTTTTTTCATCAATTTCGATAATTAGTGCTTTGCTTAGTAAGAAGCAATGCAACATTTGCATTTAGGGGTCCAATTTATGAAACCGTGCCTCGAGAGCAGATGGAAAATATAGTCACCTATTCCATGCCTAAACAATCTTGGAGCATCTCACAGAACTCAAAAATGTTGCTCCGTTAGGTTTTTATGCCCTCGGGAGCAATTGGACAAGAGTCCCCGAAATGGTTTTGGATGTGACTTGCAACTGGGCATATAATGAATATCGAGACTTGCATTAAGGAACCGTTGACTCCGATGGAAAACTAGGATATGATTTCATCTATAGCACCCCTCACGCATGGGTACCATGCATCAGAAGTTTCTTTAATCATTGATTTCGAGAACTAGTGTTTTGCTCAGTTTGAAGCAATGTAGCAATTGGATTAAGGTGCCAATTTATGAAACCATGCCTCGGGAGCAGATGGATAATTTGGTCACCTATTCCATGCCTAAACAAGCTTGCAACATCTCACAGAACTCAAAAATAATGCTCTATTAGTATTTTATGCCCTGAGCGAGAATTGGCCAAGAGTCCCTGAAATGGTTTGGGATGCGACTTGCAACTGGGCATAAAATGAAAATCGAGACTTGGATTGAGGAAACATCGTCTCTGTTGGATTCCTGGCATAGGATTTTAGCTAGAACATCCCTCACTCCTGGTTCCAACCCCTCGGAAGTTGTTTTTTTCATCAATTTCGATAACTAGTGCTTTGCTTAGTAAGAAGTAATGCAACATTTGGATTTAGTGGTCCAATTTATGAAACCATGCCTCGGGAATTTTAAGCAGGACAAGGACTAAAATATCTTCAAGGGAATTTTATATATTTCCATCAAGGACATGGACAATTCTGATGTCGACAATTTTGCATGGAGGCATTTCTCCCAGACCTCTTCATGAAAGATTGTGAATCTATGGTGCATATACAAATACGTGAGATGTGGGTTTATGATAATAATTTGGATTTTCCAATAACATTCTCCATTGACGTTGTGTAAACCATTCCATTTGGTGTTTGTTGCACTAAGTGTAAAGAGTAGTGTTGGAGAATTATAAGACGTAAGTTAGGTATGAGTTATTTGTTACCTCTTTATTACCTTTTATTTTAATGGTATCCATATTTTGTATTGATCAAATGAGGAATTAACCAGGAACTGATGCCATTAGAGACAAACTCAATCCTAAGGCCAAATAGGAGAAAAAACAACACACGCTAATTAATTTAGGAGTCAAGCATGAAAAAAACCTTCTCACAAAGAAGCGCTAGCTGGTGATGGAATCCAACATTGCAGAACCGATGCATGAAGGGGATGAGTTTCGATGGGTGGGAAAGTTACGTTGACAACCTGCTTAACGAACTAATTCCCTGGTCCAAGTTACCTCACCGAGCAGTGGGAAACCCTCCAAGGAGTCTGAGTGAGCCTAGATTTTTAGTCTCTCTAGGTGATAAATGCAGTATATTCCTATCTAAGTCCTTATTCCAATCGAGGCTTCCCCAAGTTCACCATCAATATGAGAAACAAAGCTCTCATATATCATTGACATTGTCTCAATCAACAAATTTTGGAAAGACTAAAAATCTTGAGACATTAATTGAAAGTCTCTTGAGTAAAAAGACTAAAAATATTGAGACATTAATTGAATTGCATAATATGACTATATCTTTTGCTAGAAATATTAATCACTTGTTTGCAGTTGCTGATATAACAGTTTTGGAAAATACTTTAAGGGTTTTTTATTCACCATATGAGAGTTATAAACAGAGGTATGGTGAATTGGAACATGTAATTCTTTTGGCTGAGATTATTTCTCTAAACTTGCAAGGAGTTGTTCCTCGTTGTGTGGGTGTTTAAGGAGTTTAGCTTAGTGAGACAGTAAGGAGGATGCAAGAATTTATTCCACAAGTGACTGCCTTACTTGAAGTAGCTATTGAGAGGTGCATAATTTTCACAGGGAGTTTCGAAGCAGAGGCACTTATTCGTACATTAGAAGATACAATTCTTCAGTACCTAGCAATTCTACATGAAACATTAAAATCATTACGATTTCTATATGGAATTGATCATTCTGCACATAGTGATTCTATTGGAATAAGAAAGGAGTCTAGAATTTAATTCAAGTGTCAAGAACATATCTTTTTATTTGAGTTACTTGGTAAAATAGTAACCGAACTAAAGACAATGTCAACAATGGAAAAACGAAGTTCTAGATAGGACTTTTGTTTTTCAAAGTCTCAAGCTTCTGGACATAGTTACTCCAACTATTTTGCAAGAAAATGTGGCTCATTTATATAGGAAATATGTAACACCCCCATGATGGGCAAGAATAAAAATAAAATTTTTATTATTCTTGTTTTTGAGCCAAATCATCTCTTCGACTCCCCATCGGGGTCCTGCTAACAAATCCACATATCTCATTGAACCCTAACTGTGCAAACCCACATAAGACATGATCCTTCCCCATACGACCACAAGGTATGATCATGTGCTTATGAGAGATGCTTCACATTTCAGGACTTTCAGGATGCGAAGCCACCTAGACTCTCACTCCTGAACTCCCGACCTTCAATTCCCTCCCAAGAAATCGAATCTACAGTCCTGTGTTATCCCCTCGATCAATGGCTATGATCATATCACAATTTCACATATTGGGATAATGAACGTGAGCCAGCTCTGACTCTCCATTCCCCAAAATCTCAATTTCTGTAACACGTATCTAAACCCTCCGCCCATGTGATCACTCAGCACGACCAGGGGCTAAGTCTTCGAGCTCGTCGAGACTTCGCGTCCCTCGACTTCTCATTTCCTTGAACTCTTGGGTCTTGAAATGTTGATCCCCGAGTTACACCCTTAGCCAACTGCTAGCGCCTACCTCCTCCTTCTACCACATGACCCTATCCTATAACCTAGGGCCAATCCAAAGAGCATGGAGGGGTTTCGTATACTGAGATTTCACGACTTATGAAACAGAGGGGTCTTTCCCTTTGGTGTCTTGGTTGCGGAAATTTCAAAACTTGTTCCCTCTTAAACCGATGGCCCAAATCACTCCTATATCAACGACCACAATCACGTTGTGATTTTGTGAATCGTGAGTTGGTGAAGTCCTACCCTTTGACCACTCCAAGTCACGAGTCAATGAAATTCTACCTAACCTCCATGTGTCCTCTACCGATGGACAATTCCAATTTCTTCGGTACTTTCAGGACATTTCCGAGTCCATTCTCTTGCCTATGCCAAGGTTAAGATTGACGGTCAATAAAACTCTGACAGATCCTTGGATATACGCTCCTGGACCCCATCGCTACTTGTGAAGGATAAAGGGGTCGAGGCATTAATGCCTGCGCTCCTCCTCTAGATCCATTGGTCCTGACAGATATGGGGTATTTTCGAAAGGATCTCGACCATTCATCTACTAAACGATGGAATACTCCCTTTCGATAATTGTACTCTCTATCCTTTCTAAGCTTGAATCATGAAATTCAATCTCTCGAAGCTTCAAACTCCCACAACTCTGAGAACTTGGAGAGCTACTATTTCTTGCATAAGGTTTCCAGACCCGGATCGCATAAACCTTCAAACAGTTCTTGGGAAATTGTCCCTGATCTTATTCGAGTCTCTGGGTAAAGGTTCGGTACAGTTCCAAGGTTTATGGGGTAATTCTCGAGGAAGAGTGCTCTCGAGGAGCCTTCCTAGAATATTATGAGAATCAAGAAAACAAGATGATTCTTGGTGGAGTGAACTCATGCCCCAAACTTAAGAATTTGTACAGAAACCAACTATGGCATGTAAGTTTACACATGCATCCATTATTTCCAGTCTAAAACACCAGGCAATCATTCCACACATAAATCATTATGGGCATATAAACATGAGTGTGTATTCAGGATATTCAATTCAAAATACAAGGCATAAAACACTTATCATATCCACCAGGCATGATGCAACTATTGAGAGGGGTTCTCGTTTCCACCCAACCGTAGGCTCGGTGACTCCAAATGGATTTACCACTAGCCACCCCTGAGATAGACCACGATGCTATAAGATTCAATCTCTTACTTCCATCTCAACGGAAGTCAAGTAAAAAGGTTACTATCCTTCTCTTGATACAGAAAAATAATCCAAGACAAAGGTTACTCTCCTTATCCTATGTTCATAACTCCCTTTGTTTCCATAGTTTCTCCAGTTCTCTTCCACGATCCCTGTCGTGCGCGCTCTCTCTACCCTTTACCACATTTCCTCTCTTTCCTTTTTCTCTGTAAGATTTTGTGTGGCGCGAATTTCACCGTCTGTGGTTAGGTCTTAGATATTTTTACAAAGGGGCGGTTCACCCCCATCCCCTCATTAACTCTTGAGGAGCCTCCCCACCTACCAATCTGACAGGGAATTCATTCCAAGGTCAGAGAGTTGCTTTGGTATTTGAGCAAGTAAAAACCAGTATGGTACTGGCTCGGTGGAAGTTAATGCAACCATTCCAGGTCCCTTCCACCACCGTTCATTAGCCATCATCTCTTTTATCACATCCCCCTCTCAGCAGTCATGTAACACATATTCATAACATAATTTACATTTATTGACCTTTTATACAAAGGTCCATCAAAACAAACGTTCACACCTTCAAGTTTGCCATAGTTCCTGGCCAATATAGTTATATGTACAGACTAGGGGAAACAGGGTGTTACAATTCCCTCCCCCTTAAAGGAACATCATCCTCGATGTTCTATCTATCAATATGATGTGTATATACATAAGTAAACAAAATCGGATATGCCTGTTTCATGGCATCTTCCATTTCCCACGTAGCCTCATCGGGGCCAAAATGTTTCCACTACACCTTGGCCTGTGCAATGGTTTAGTTCCTGAGTGGGGTTTCCTTTATGTCCATTATGCATAGAGGTTCCGGCAGGAATTATCGCTCTGGTTCCACCTGGATCACATACCAGTCAATTATATGATTAGAATCATGTACATATTTTTTCAACAATGAAACATGGAAAACATTATGTGCTTTTACTGTGGGAGGAAGTGCTAGCCTATAGGCTACAGGTCCCACTCTATCTAGAACTTCAAAGGGTCCACAATACCAAGGTGCCAACTTGTCACAAGCTCCCATCCTCAAGGAACTCTTCCTGGGCCTAAATCTGATATATAAGTGGTCTCCCGTCTTGAATTCTCTTGGATTTCTCTTTCTGCCGGTGTAACTTTTTTGTCTGTTCTAAGTGACCTTTAGATTTTGTTTTATCTGAATCACTTGTTGTTCCATTTCTTTCAACATGCTAGGTCCAATAGCGATTCTATTTATGTGATTACTCCAACTAACTGGAGTGTTTCACGGCCTACCATAGAGGACTTTGAAAGGACTCATCTTCAAGGATTCTTGGTAGCCGTTGTTGTATGAAAATTCCACCAGTGGCAGGTAATCTTCCCACTTTTTAGGTTGATGCATTACATGCATCCTTAGAATGTATTCTAATATTTGGTTCACTCTTTCCATCTCTCCATCGGTTTGAGTATTATAGGCTGTGCTAAATAGTTATTTGGTCTCCAGACCAGCCATCAAGGATTTCCAAAAGTTGGAAGTAAATTTTGTGTCTTTGTCAAACACGATCTCTTTAGGCATACCATGTAGTTTGAATATCTCCTTCATGAATATGTTGGTGATGTCTATTGCCTTGCAAGTCGATTTGACGGGGATAAAATGAGTAGACTTGCTTAGTTTATCCACCACCACCATGATGGTGTCATTCTTCCTGGACAATGTTGGTAATCCAGTGATGAAATCCATGGAGATGGTCTCCCATTTCCATTCCGGGATTGGTAGAGGTTGTAATAATCCTATTGGGTGCCTATGTTCTGCTTTAACTTGTTGGAATTCTATGCATTTGGATAAATACTCAGTTATGTCTTTCTTCAATCCAGGCCAACAGAATTGTTTCCTAGTGGTCATGATCATCTTCTAGTATCCTGGGTGACCAGTATATGGTATTTTATGTAGTTTATCCATTATGAACCTCTTCAAGTCATCACAATCTGTAATATACAATCTATTTTTGTAAGTTAGAATACCTCCATCTATCATCTGGTAGCCTTCATACTTTATCCCTGCGGGTTCTTGCTCTAGGTACGAGGTCGCGATATGGAAGAATGTGTCAGTTTCTTGTGCATTCCTGACTCTTTCCTTGACATTCGTCTTGCAAGTGCTCACCGCTGCCAGGCAAATTGTTTTCATACTTCCGCTAAGGGCATCAGCCACCTTATTTTACTTTCCCTTGATATGGTTGATTTCGAAATCAAACTCGCTAAGAAGGGCCATCCAACTAGCTTGTATAGAATTGAGTTTTGGTTGGTCAAACAGGTGTTGTAATCCACAGTGGTCTGTCATAAGTAAAAATTTCCTACCCAAGAGTTAATTCCTCCACGTTTTTGCACTTGGCAGCCAGCTCTAGATCATGGGTCACATAGTTGACTTCGTGCTCATTCAATTTTTGGCATTCATAGCAGTATACGCTTCCTTCTTGCATAAGGACTCCTCTGATCCCTTCCTTGTAGGCATTTGTGCACATGAGGAAGTCAGTTTCAAGATTGGCAATCTTCAGCACGGGTGCATGGGTCAATAGGTGTTTTAGGGACTGAAACCTTTCTTCACATTTTGGGGTCCAAAAGAATTTAACTCCTTTCTTTTGGAGGGAAGTGATTAGACAACCAATCTTGGAGAATCCTTTTATAAACCTCTTATAGTATCATGCTAAGCCCATAAAGGATCTAATGTTTGAAACATCCTTTGGGGTAGGCCATTCAATGATAGACCTAATCTTGTCAGGGTCTACTGCTACCCCTTCTTCAGATATGACATGGCCCAAGTAATGTATTTGCTTCTGGAAAAAGTCACACTTGCTAAATTTGGCATAGAGCTGATGTTCTCTTAGCACTTGAAATACAAGTCTAAGGTGTTCCTCATGTTCCTCCCTATTCTTGGAGTAGATTAGTATATCGTCAATAAAAACCAGTACAAATTTGTCTAGGAATTTGTTGAGCACATTGTTCATCAAGCACATAAAAGTGGCAGGGGCATTGGTTAATCCAAATGGTACTACCACAAACTTGTAGTGACCATATCTCGTCCTGAAGGCATTTTTGTGGATGTCTTCACCCTTGATTCGGACTTGATGGTATCCAGATCTCAAGTCAATATTTGAGAAGATGGAAGCACCTCCCAATTGATCGAACAAGTCATCAATCCGGGGTAAGGGGTACTTGTTCTTTATGGTTACCTTATTGAGTTTTCTATAGTCTATGCACAGTCGTAGGGTACCATCTTTCTTCTTCACAAACAGGACTGGTGCTCCCCATGGGGACACGTTGGGTTGGATATAGCCTTTGTCCATCATTTCTTTTAGTTGTAGTTTAAGCTCAACTAGCTCAGGTGTGCTCATGCTGTGGGGTGTCCTAGACATTGGCACTGCTCCTGGTGCAAGTTCTATCAAGAAGTAAATGTCCCTTCTTAGAGGTAGACCTGGTACATTTTCTGGAAATACATCTCTATATTATCTTAGTGTGGGGTGGTCTTCGAGGCTTGGTTTTTCATCTTCAGTTGATTCCAACACCTGTATCGCATATAGTGGACATCCCTTTCTGCAATACTTTCTCATTTGAAGGGATGATATTCGTCTCACCGAGACAGGCTTTTGGATCCCTTGAAGGGTTATCCTGCTTCCTTCTTCACTTACACATTCTAAGGTTTTATGGTAACAGTCCAATTTGGATTTGTATGTGGCTAACCAGTCCATACTAATCAATAAGTCATATGATCCTAGGGGTAGTATGTTAAGGGTTGCTTGGGTGGGGAATTCACCCATAGTGAATTGGCAAACTGGTATAACCTTCACTACCTTTCTTTTGGTGCCAATGGCTAACTATACCAACGATGGTTTGGCAGGTTTATGTGTTTGTAATTTACACTTATCAACGCCCTGAGGGGCTATATAACTCAAATTTGAACCAGGGTCAATTAGAATAGACACTATATGGTTGGTGATCATACCTTCCATCTCCACCACTGAAGCTTGGTGGTCATCTTGTTTATTATCCACGGTTGCATAAATTTGCGGCATACTCCTGGCCACGTCATTGACGGTGGTAGCTTCTTGCACGTTGTAAATTCTCTGATTATTCTGTTGTCGGTGTGGGAAGTCCCTCAGTAGATGTTCTCCTCCACAACCCCAACATTTCAAGGGTTCTTTCTTTGGGTTATCAATCTTTCCTGGGGTAAGTCCAAAAGGTTTGTTTCTGCTCTGGGAGGGGAAATTCTGGTGGCGTACACTTCGGGTCGGGAAGATCATCCTTGATTCCTTCTTATAGTTTTTAAATCTTGGGGATTTAAAACCATTTTTTCTAGAATTATGAACTATTATTCTGCTTCCAGCCTTCACGAGGTGTTGTCCGATGCCCAAGATATTCATAATAATATCTTTCCTTTCGGATAGTGTCTTCTAGGGTCTTTGACTCGTCAAACTCAATCATGTTCTGATATTCCTTAGGTAGTTCACTGATGAATCATTGCACCTTTGATTTTTATTCTTTTATATAGGGTACGTACCTCAGTAAATCAAGTAATTTGCTGACATATTCCTCTATGGTGAGTTGCCCCAGCTTGAGTTCATAAAACTCTTTAGTCTTTTCATCGAAATATTTTTCTAACAGATACTTCTTCTTGAAGTATTTTTCAAACCGTTCCCAAGACAGTTCTTCTTCATGAATCCCTTTCACATTCTTAAGGTCCTCCCACCAAATGGAAGCTTTCCCATTCAGGTTGAAAGTGGCTACTCAAGCCTTCAAGTTTTCTGAGAAGTCATGGACTCTAAAATACTTCTTTAGTCCAATCAACTAGGCCTCTGCTTCCTCACCCCTCTTTATCTCACCGTCAAAAGAGGGTGGTTTTGCCTTCTTGAATTCTTCGAGGTTATAATTTTTGGAATGATTTTATTTCTTTCATTTCTTTCGAGAATGTGGACTAGTTTTGCTACTAGAAGATACCTCTGAGTCACCGGTTTCCTTTCCAAAGGAATCGTCTAATGCTTGTCCCTTATCTCTAGGGTGGACCTTTCTCGAGGTGCTCTTCCCAGTGTAGCCACTTATTAGTCCACGTTTTTGTATCTTAGGTGAACTTTTACTCCTCTTTGTCTATCGTCGGTCTGTGTGACTGGTGTCAGGTCCATGCTGCAATTGTCTTTGTATGTTGGATAAACTCTGCAGCAAGAGTGCATTAATTTATGTTTGCTTATCTTTATCTTTTATCAACCTCTCGTTGTCGGCCTTGCAGCTCTATAGTCCGACCATGAGGTTCCTCATAGTCTCAGCTAGATCTGTAGGGGTCTCCACCTCCCTCCTTTCATCAGACTCTTCATCTCTATTGTGGGAACCATCCCCCATTTCATGGCATGTCACCATTCTACACGTTTGCAGTTTCCCACAGTTGATCATCCACTTGTGTGCAGAAAAAAACACTTGTTGTTAGTCAACACTATATTCATTCACAACTAGCACATAATTCATATTTCCTAAATGCATACACACAATAGGAATTTCATTCTTAACTTTGACTTTTGGTAAAGGGGGTTAAGATAGAGGGTTACTCTTTTTAAGAGTACTTCAAATGGAGTTTCTGCGCAACTCGTTCATGAGCCCAAGCAAGCCAAGTGTTGTAACCATGCTCTAATACCAATTTGTAACAACCCCCACGATGGGGGTGAATAAAAAATAAATTTTTATTATTCCCATTTTCAAGCCAAATCATCTCTTCGACTCCCTACTGGGGTCCTGCTAACAAATCCGCAGACCTCATTGAACCCTGACTGCGCAAACCCACATAAGACACAAGCCTTCCCCATATGACCACAAGGTATGATCGTGTGCTTATGAGAGATGCTTCGCATTTCGGGACTTTCAGGATGCGAAGCCACCCAGACTCTCACTCCCAAACTCTCGACCTCCGGTTCCCTCCCAAGAAATCGGATCTATGGTCCTGTGCTATCCCCTCGATCAACGGTTATGATCGTATCACAATTTTGTGTATTGGGATAATGAACATGAGCTTTCTTTGACTCTCTGTTCCCCAAAATACCTATTCTGGTAACACCTATCTAAACCCTCCGCCCATGTGACCGCTCAGCATGACCAAGGGTTGAGTCTTTGATATCGTTAGGACTTCACGTCCCTCGACTTCTAATTTCCTCGAACTCTCAAGTCCTGAAACGTCGATCCCCAAGTTAGACCCTTAGCCAACTGCTAGTTCCTACCTCCTCCTTCTACCACATGACCCTGTCCTATGACCTAGGGCCAATCCACAGAGCGCATCAGGGTTTCTTATACCAGGATTTTGCAACTTACGAAACCAAGGGGTCTTTCCCTTTGGTCTCTCGGTCATCGAAATGCCGAAACTCGTTCACTATTAAACCGATAGCCCAGATCACTCCTGGATCAATGACCATGATCACGTCATGATTTTGTGAATCATGAGTTTGTGCAGTCCTACCCTTTGACCACTCCAAGTCGCGATTCAGCAAAATGATACCCGACTGCCACGTGTTTTCTATTGGTGGACAATTTCAATTTCTTCGGGACTTTCAGGACATTGTCGAGTCCATTCTCCTGCGTATGCCAAGGTTAAGATCAATTGTCAATAGAACTTTGAAAAATCCTTAGATCTACGATCCTGAACCCCATCGCTACTTGCGAAGGCTGAAGGGGTCGAGGAATTAACGCATGTGCTCCTCCTCTAGATCCATTGGTCCTAACAGATCTAGGGTATTTCTGAAAGGATCCTGATCGTTCATCTACTAAACGATGGAATACTCCCTTTCAATAATTGGACTCGCTATCCTTTTTGATCTTGAATCATGAAATTCAACCTCTCGGAGCTTCAAACTCCCACAACTCCGAGACCTTAGAGAGATATTATTTCTTGCATAAGGTTTCCAGAAACAGATCGCATGAACCTTCAGACAGTTCTTGGGAAATTTTACTTGATCTTAGTCGAGTCTCTAGGTAAAGGTTCGGTACGGTTCCAATATTTATGGGGTAAGTCTCGGGGAAAAGTTCTCTCGAGGAGCCTTCCTAGAATATTACGAGAATCAAGCAAACAAGACGATTTTCAGTGGAGAGAAATCATTCCCTAGACATAATCATTTGTACAAAAGCCAACTATGGCATGTAAGTTTACACATGCATCCATTATTTCCAGTCTAAAACACCAGGCAATCATTCCACACAAAAATCACTATGGGCGTATAAACATGAGTGTGTATTCATGATATTCAATTCAAAATACAAGGCATAAAACACTTATCAGATCCACCAGGTGTGATGCACGATGCTAAACAGATTTACCACTAGCCACCCTCGAGCTAGACCACGATGCTCTGAGATTCAATCTCTTACTTCCAGCTCAATGGAAGTCAAGGACGAAGGTTACTCTCATTCTCCTGATATAGAAAAATAATCCAGGATGAAGGCTATTCTCCTTCTCCTATGTTCAGAACTCCCTGTGTTTCCATAATTTCTCCAGTTCTCTTCCGCGATCCCTGTCGCACGCGCTCTCTCTACCCTTTACCACATTTCCTCTCTTTCCTTTTTCTCTGCAAGATTGTGTGTGGCGTGAATTTCCCCATCTGTGGTCAGGTATGAGAGCTTTTTACGGATGGGCGGTTCACCCCCATCCCCTCATTAACTCTTGAGGAGCCTCCCCACCTACCAATATGACGGGAAATTCATTCCAGGGTCAGAAATTCTCTTTGGTCTTTGAGAAAGTAAAAACCAATATGGTACTGGCTCGGTGGAAGTTAACGCAACCATTGCAGGTCCCTTCCACCACTTTTCATTATCCATCATTGTCTCTTTTAGCACATCCCCCTCTCATCATTCATGTAACACATATTCATAACATAATTTACATTTATCGACCCTTTATACAAAGGTCCATCAAAACAAACGCTCACACCTTCAAGTTTGCCATAGTTCCTGACCAATATAGTTATATTTACAGACTGGGGGAAACAAGGTGTTAAAAAAGATGACATAGACGAAGGAGGAGACATGACTACCCTTGTAGTTGGAATTTCCATGGGCCCTAAATCAAAACCCCCATCCTATATTAGAACCCCAAAATCGTGTAAAAAGAATCACTTACACATAAACAAACCATCTTGACATATAAAATTACCCTAGAAAAATTAAAATGCAGAGGTTCTCACCCTGTTGTAGTAATCGCTCGCACTATGGCTGGATAGGGCCTCCTCGATGGTGGGCTCGTGTGGGAACGATGGTGGTCATGTCTCCTTGTTGCAGTAATCGTTCATGCTATGGATGGATATAGCCTCCTCGATGGTGGGCGCTTGTCTCCTTGTTGCAGTCTCAAGTGAGAGCACACAAATATCTTCAAAAACAGTGAGTGAGCGTGAATATCTTCAAACAGAGTTTTTGTCTCTCTATTTTGGTTTTGTTACATTTTTTTTTTGTTATTTCTTGTTATATGTTGTTATTATTTTTATTTTTTTTGTTATTTATTATTTATTATTATATATTATATAATAATATAATATATATATTATATAATAATATAATTTATATATATATTATTAAATTAAATTTATAAATTGAATTAAATTAATTTTATTGTTGAATTAAATTTATTGGAATTTTTTAAAATAAAAATTATTCCCTTTACCATTAGATTTTACCATATGTTATAAAATTATTTTACCATAGATTTTATAAACTGATATTATAAAATGATTTTACCATATATTTATCACTCCCTTTATTGACATAACTCCTATCTCGTAATCCCTATATAACTTGACCCATATAAGACGACGATGATGATGATGACAATGATGATGTGGAGGATGAAGAGGACAATGACAACGTTGATTACGGTGATAACAATGATGATGACGACCACAATGATGATGATGGCAAGGATGACGATGATCATGATGACTATGACAACAATGACAATGATGATGATGATGAAAATGATGATGACGACAATGACGATGACGATGATTATGAAAGTGGAGGTTCGTTACAGCTCATTGTTGAGCATAAGGACAAGCTCATTGATACATGAAGAGAAAGTAGATGAACGATATGCAATAATGACAACACATGATCAAGAGATCATGAATATTTCTGTACCCCGGGAGTCTAATGCAGGATCATCAACCCCACCTAAGTCAAAATTTGAAACTCGAACCTTCTAGAGGCAGATGTGGCCTTGAGGATATGATTTCCTCTACAAATGATTGAATTTTTTTTTGTAACTACTATGTTAAGCATATTTTAATTGATTGTGAGTGATTTTTGGGAGTTAGATCATATCCTTTCATTGATCTGATCCTTATTATGTTTTAACTGTTATAAATTATGAACCTTTGTGTTTTTTTGGGGAGGCCCCTGAATAATGTAATACCAGGGTGAGTGTGTAGATTAGTCGAGAGGCGATCGAGACCATCGAGGCCATAGTGTAATTCAAGCTCAAATAGATAATGAAATTTTGTAATTATGTATTATGGTGCATTCTATTTCATGTGTAATTGTGTTTGGATGTAAGTGTGAGACATAGGCCATCTATCAGAGTTGCAACTCTGGGATACTTTGAAATGATCATATTCTAGTACGGTGAATGATCAACTATCGATCACAGAATGGATTGACGACGATATAGCATTTTTGCATGACAAACGATGAGGGAATTAACATAAGTCAATCACCTAAAATAAGAGCATGTGCGTGATTAGAAATCCATGCGTCAGTATAAGGTGGATTTCTGGGGTCCCTGTCTCGAGATCTGAGTCAATAGTTAGCCCCCCCCGAAATGATGTGGATCATCCATCATGAAAATAAACCTACAATGGATAGTTAAGAAACTTTTGGATTAGCGTGAGGTCATAACATGTGGTCATTCAGAAAGTTAGACCCAGGTTCGAAGTTATGGAACATATGAGTAAAGGATCGACTCTTGGGGAGCATGAATTTGCACAAAGGAGATTGACAATGACACCAGGGTACTGTTAAGCGAATTCGAGCTAGTTGTTGCAAGGACTGTTATAGTCCATTATATGGGTTCTCTCTTGAACTAATTGTTATTGTGTTGTTGGATTTGGTGAACTTGGCTTTGGTCGTCGAACCTATGGGTGGAAACTCATTTCCACTCATTTGGGTCTCCTAAAAAGAAATTACCATGGGGAACTTGGTCATTTGATAGATGAAACACAACACAATTCACTTAGTTAGTGAGCCTAGTCCTTCTAACTATTCTATACCATTCTCTCTTGGAATTTGTATGCACTTAACGCATACAATTGACCAATGTAGCTAATTGATGCACTTAACTCACACAATTGACCAATGTAGCTAATTGATGCACTTAACCCACACACTTAATTTTGTGCCCCGTCAATGAACTTCTCCACGATAGAAATAAAATCCACTTCATTGCATTAAGTACATTCCATGTTGCTAACAAACCCATTTTCCATAATATTATATTTGGGTACTATTAAGTCTTAGAATAATTCAAAAGCATACATAGATAATACAAATGGAGGTCATGACTAGGGAAGAGGGAACACATTCCCTTAAACCCTACATCCCCATCATCTTAACAACTGACCCCACCATTACATACTTATCACCTTAGGACCTCCATCTCAGATATTGACATGTGGTTGAAGCATGTGTATGTTCTTGAAAGAAAACACATAGTACTATCCCAAAGGCACAATTCCACCATTATTAATTGTGATAGGAGGTGATTTGGTGCTTTAGCACCATCAATAACATCTAGGCCCACCCACAATAGGTCATAGAAAGGACTTTCTCTACATGCGTCGTCAATTCACCAGATATCTTATGGGGTGCATGAGTCATCAAAACCCCTAACTTCCATCACACAAACCCTTAGTCAACTAAAACCCCTAACTTATAGCACCAATATTCATCCTCATATTATCCATAGGGGAATGGAAAACCACTAACCCCTCTAATATCTTTCACACCTAATTTCTATAGCCTAATCCCATAATCTTTATAACCCTTGAACATTATATCATGTGTAATTTAATTGTCATTCGTTATCAAGAAAGTACCCTAACCCTTGTCCCCAATAACCCTTAATCCCTAAATTATATAAATGCTAACTGTTAATGTCATCTCTAACCTCAAACTCTTATAACCCCTTATCCCTAGCACATGTAGTAATTGATATGATCCATAACCATTATAAGTTGTGTCACATGTTTCATCCTTAACCTCTATAAAAAAAACTTCTTAACCCTTACATTCCATAACAATTATAAGGATTATCAATTAATAACTATATACACTAATGTATGGAACCCTAAACCCATAACCTCTATAACCCTTAACCCTTTTCATCCCTAATGTTTAACCCATATCCCTTATAATCTGTAACCCCTGTAACTATAATTTTTAAGACTATTATGTACAACCAC
>ML786963.1:267712-282585 GCA_009831015.1 Picea engelmannii
AACTACCATAACCCCTAACTCATATATTCATTAACCTTTAACTCTTGTAACATTTATAATGGATAAACCCTATTCTCAAACCCCTATAAACCCTCACTACTATTACCTTAATTGGTATAAACCCTATAACCCTTAGAATACCTCAATTGAACAAATATGACCTCTAATCCTAAAACTCTAATCTATGATAACCCATGAACCATAACCCCTAACCAAAATAACCACTATCCAATATAATAATTCTAACCCTTAATTTTTAATTATTATAACCCTTGATTTCTATAAACCCATTACCCATTTAACCTTTGTAACCATGAACCCATATAAACCATGTCAATCCTAACCTATAAACTATGTTACCCTTAATCCCCGACAATTATAACTATTGATCCCTATAACCAATATAATCTATAAGCAATACAACCCCTAACCATTATAATTGTTTTAACCACTAACCACATAAATCGCAATCACACTTAACCCTTAACTCCTAAAAACCCTGACCCTTTACACGTTATCTATATAACCCATGTTACAACTAACCCTAATAAATATTAACTTTTATCCAATATTAACCCATTTCCACTCACCCTTATAATATGTATAGCTTCTAGTTTCTATAACCCCATTAATCCTAAGTGTTTAACTATATCCACTAATAGTTATATACATAAACCCCACTAAACCTATATCACCCCTAACACTTAACCCTTATAACCCTTAAATTTGAAAACCCCAAACCATAATAACTCCTTACACATATTTTTTATAATCTCTTAACTCTTTTAACACTTAGCAATTATAACCCTTAACCCTTAATCATTATAAAGACAAAATCCTAACTCGTGTAACCCCTAATCCTTATGAACCCTTACCTCTAATGTCATCAACATATACCTACATTCTTAAAGAACATAACATCTATCCCTTAAAAACCCCTTTATCCCATAACATTTATATTCTCAATCACCCTTTACCCTAATAACAACTAATATCCTATATTCCATATAATTCTTGAAACCATTAAAACGTATAGCCCCTATTACCCCTAAACCTTATATACCTTAACACCTAACCCATAATTCATATAAGAAAAAATCCATAAACCCACTAACCCCTTTAACTCCTAATTCATAAACTCACTAACCCCTTTAACCCCTAATCTCTAATCCTTATAACCCATAACCCTTTAACCCTTAAAATATAAAAACCTCTGATAAATCCTCTAACTTCTACATACCCAAACCCCTCTAACCTCTAACCCCAATAATGTCTTATTCTTAAATTATATAAGTATTAACACTCATAATATCTAACCTCAAACTCTTGTAACCCCAATCCCTTGTACAATCCCTAACCATTATAATTAGTGTGACTCACATATTTCACCCTAAACCTCTATAAAACTTAATCCACAACCTCTATATCCTTTAACAATTATAACCCTTATCAACTAATAACTAATATAAATTAACCCATGGAACCCTAAACCTATAACACTTTTAATCCATAATGTCCAAGCATAAACCTTATAACCCTAATCTCTAATGCATATAGCCTCATCAACATGATGAATTGATGATGGAAGAAAGTGGGTGTGTCACTCAATTTTGAGTCCAGAAACCCTCCCATATCGTTAAGGCATGCCAATAGTCTATCCATGACAAATTTCAATGCATACAAAAATTGTTTGAAAAACTTTCAGCATTGGCCCCATTCACAGGTCCCTGTTGTCAGTTTCTAGTCCTCGTGCAATTTTCGTTCCTCGTTCATTGTTCCTCATTCCTTGACCTTGGTGTATTCCCCAAGATCCATTATTTTTGTACAAAATTACATACTAGTGGCATAAAATGTCCCACACAAAGACCAAATTAATATCTGCTACATAAGTCTTTTGTCTTTTTTCAATGACTATGTAACGGGTCTCAATTCTAAGAAGATTCAAATAGGACATAAGAACCTTAAGTTCTTTCCTTAAACATGGGTGACATAACACTATCATTCAATAGTAAAATTGTTACATTTCATTATTTGGCATCATGTGTACTAAGGGCTTGAGCCACCATATATATCCACAAAGGAAACATACCAAGAATATTTGTCTTATGAACAAGATATGGTACTATCCATTTTTAGGTTTGGAATAGACATTGTTCTTATAAACTACACTAAATTTCACCATAATATAAGCCCTGCAATCCTTGAAAACCATGTAACACTATTCAAATTAGACACAATATTCTTGCGATGAATTAGCTATACTATCAACGAACTTTTTTCGTCGATAGTATAGCAAATTCGTCGCAAGATTATTTACATTTGTCTCTCTTGCGACGATATCAAATGATGCTTGGATTCATTTCATATTTGGTTTATCAACTTGAAATATCAATTTGATACTTTGCAAGATAGCTGGACCTTCAGTCAAATACAAATATGAAACTTGGAATCATTAACATATCTACTAGAACATATGAAAAACAAGGTTTATGGTTTCCATGATGAATTGATGATGGAATAAAGTGGGTGTGTCACTCAAATTTGAGTCCAGAAACCCTCCCATATTGTTAAGGAATTCCAATAGTCTATCCATAACAAATTTCAGTGCATACATAAACTGTTTGAAAATATTTCAACGTTGGCCCCATTCGCAGGTCCCTGTTGCCCACCTCTAGTATCTTGATGGTGTTGATTAAGAAATCAATGGAATAGAGGGATTTTTCATCACAACTATGACGAATATACATTGTATATACATTAATGTAGAACCTGGAATCAAAATGAAGAAAGACCGACGAAAGCCTATAACTTGCGTCAACCAAATTGAGTACTTTGAAAGAAAACTAGGGTTTATGGTTTACATGATGAATTAATGATGGAAGAAAGTGGGTGTGTCACTCAAATTTGAGTCCAGAAACCCTCCCATATCATTAAGGCATGAAAATATTCTATCCATGACAAATTTTAGTGCATATAGAAACTGTTTGAAAAAATTTCAACGTTGGCCCCATTCGCAGGTCCCTGTTGTCGGTGTCTAGTCCTTGTGCAATTTTCATTCCTCGTTCCTTGTTCCTTGACCATGGTATAGTCCCCAAGATCAATTATTTTTGTACAAAATTACATAATGATGGCATAAAATGTCCCACACAAAGACCAAATTAATATCCGCTACATAAGTTTTTTGTCTTTTTTCAACGACTATGTAACGGATCTCAATTCTAAGAAGATTCAAATAGGACCTAAGAACCTTAAGTTATTTCCTTAACCATGGGTGACATAACACTATAATTCAATAGTAAAATTGTTACATTTCATTGTTTGGCATCATGCGCACTGAGGGCTTGAGCCACCATATATATCCAAAAAGGAAACATAACAAGAATATTTGTCTTATGAACAAGATATGGTACTATCCATTTTCAGGTTTGGCATAGAGATTGTTCTTATAGACTGCACTAAATTGCACCATAATATAATCCCTACACTCCTTGAAAACCATGTAACACCATTCAAATTAGACACAATATTCTTGCGATGGATTAGCTATACTATCGACGAACTTTTTTCGTCAATAGTATAGCAAATTCATCGCAAGATTATTTACATTCATCTCTCTTGCAATGATATCAAATGATGCTTGGATTCATTTCATATTGGGTTTATCAACTTGAAATCTCAATTTGATACTTTTCAAGCTAGCTAGACCTTCATTCAAATACAAATATGAAACTTGGAATCATTAACATATCTACTAGAACATATGAAAAATAGGGTTTATGGTTTCCATGATGAATTGATGATGGAAGAAAGTGGGTGTGTCACTCAAATTTGAGTCCAGAAACCCTCCCATATCATTAAGGCATGCCAATAGTCTATCCATGACAAATTTCAGTGCATACATAAACTGTTTGAAAAAATTTCAAAGTTGGCCCCATTCGCAGGTCCTTGTTGCCGGTGTCTAGTCCTCGTGCAATTTTCGTTCCTCGTTCTTCGTTATTTTTGTACAAAACATACTAATGGCATAAAATTTCCCACACAAAGACCAAATTAATATCTTCTACATAATTCTTTTGTCTTTTTTCAATGACTATGTAACGAATCTAAATTCTAAGAAGATTCAAATAGGTAACAATATTGATGAAATCTTATACGGTCATGATGGTATAAAAATTAAAGAGCTTCTCTTGGTTTCAAGAATAATTTATCCTCTACTGAAAAAGGCCAACCACGTGAAGGTGGAAGTTCACATGGCCCCTCTTGGTGCAAACCCCCAACCATCGGGCTGAGATCCACACAGGATCGTTCTTAATTCTCCTCGAGCCGAAGCAGCTCCCTCGGATCCCTATTGGAACCTCACAAATTCGATCCACAAGTCCTTCAGAAACCCCACCTGTGCAAATAAGCACTAGGCGCGAGCTTTACCTCCTCCAGTGACCACAATCGGGCCTTAGTGCAAGCATCCTTCATGAATCGCGATCTCGTGATCTCATGAGTCGATCACCCTTGACTCCTCTTTTCCAAACCTCTGATACCCGAGATGACAATAACGGTATGTCTCCTCCCTGTTAGTGCCTTCCACACATAACCACCAGCTGGGGCCTAACTCTAGCACCCCTCACAACTCACAACTTCGAGAGTTGGAATTTTGAGCCCTCCTTCTCCTCCTTTGTGAAATCCTGAAGCACGATGAGTCAGCAATGGGTTGACTCCTTTAGTACTACTCGCAACTTGTGACTTTGCGAGTTGGAGTGTTGAACCTTCGTGCTCCTCCTTTCTTCGGGCATTTTATTGTTACGCCACCTATCAACCACGTGGTCCTCACTTAATGGATGTGCCATGCATTCACACAAGCCCTCAGCGCTCGACACTTCGCAACTTCTGCAATTGAAAAGAAACTCTTTCAACCCCCGAACCCCCGATACATGATATCAGGCGGAGGTTCTGATCCAATGGCTCTCCCACGGCTTGGATCCAATGGTCTGGATTTCCTCCTCTACTCCTTGCAACTCGGGACTTCACAAAACCAAAGATATTTGGTCTACCCTCCAAACTTCATGAACCCTGAATTTGAAAAATGATCCAACGACGTGGGTTGAAACGGGATCAATGGCTCACATTGATTCTTGATATTAGGGTGGTGATTTCTTCCAACTCCTAACTACCTTACAGCTCCACTGGATCCTATGGTCCTCACAATTTTGCGACCTCTTCATGGAGAATTCTGACCGCCTAATTCACTCCTCAATGGCTTATGCCCAACGACTGAGTGTTCTCCCTCCTAAAATTAATTTCTATGCAACGACTTCGATTTTCGTCTCCCTTTGAACACTTCAAAGGCGTTACCCCTTCTGAGCTTTCATTTGCAAATCAAGTGTTCAAAAGGGCCCTGCTCGCACTCCTTGCGGAAAACTTTCAAATAATCTCTAGTTATTTGAATCTTCGACCACGTGCACTCTTTGCAACAGTGGTCCTTCAACTTCCCCCTTAGTTGATAAGTTCTAAGATTTCCACTAGCCTGCGCACACCTTGCATAGCTCTGTGTTTCACCTGCACTTTTTCTGATATGAGAACAATGATATCTCTCCTGAGCTTTCTAAGATAAAACTCAGACCCTCGTCAACGCACACCTTGAGGACGTTCACTGCACTCCTTGTAGGAATTCTCAGGAAGAGAAACAATTGAAACTCTTTCTACTCCTCTTTCAGACTTCATACACTCAACATGAAATCCTACACTCCACACAGCATTGAAACAAATGCATAACAGAGAAATAAAACAACTGTAAACATATCATTTAACAAATGTAAACAGTAAACATCATAACACCATGAAAGTTGAGTCAAAGCTTCATATATTAACTCAAGTGGTTATGTACATGGTTTCTCCTCTACAGCTCTCTATTACAGCTCTCCAGCTTATGAATTCTGAATGACAATAATAATACAATGATACAAGGGTGAGGGTGTCTATATCCGTTTTCCCTCCTACACTTCTAAACTATCTAATCTATTAAATCAAATCTACCTACTTTCATTAAACAGACTTAAATGCCTATTACATCCTACAGATGAGAGTAATTCCTCCGGATCTGTTCATATCTCCAAGACATAAATGCAAGTACACTTCTCCTAGCTATTACATTAATGCTTCAGATTTCAAAATTCAAAATGTTTTCATAAAGACGTGCTCCTTTTCTTCATCTGCACGTCCATCTGTTTCTTTGGCTAGGCACATTCTTTGGCTTTGTTCGATGCTCATGCATGATACTCCCTCACTTGAAAATTTTCATGAACTCTTGTTCATGAGCTCTTGCACGGTTTGTCCATGCCTATGAATTTCTACTTCATCCTCCCAACTGGCATCTTCAACTAGATGTCCCTTCCACTTGACCAAGTATTCAAAATACTCCTTTCTCCTGGTCTTTCTGCTAATCCTCTTGTCAATTATGCTTTCCATCTGTGGATTTTCAGCTACAAGCATTTGTTTTGTCTATTGAAATTCTTCTTGCTCATCTTATACTCCTACTTCTTCAGCTCTGTAAGGGTACAAATCTGCAACATTGAATATCGGTGAGATTCTGACCCCATCAGGTAATTCAATCTCATATGTGTTTGCCCCAAATTTCCTTATGACCTTGCACGGTCCAATCTTTTTCATCTTCAACTTATTATATGTTCCCCTTCGGAACCTCTCCTTCCTCAGATGTGCAAGAATCAGATCACCAACTTCAAATTTAAGTTCTCGCTTGTGTTGATCTACTCTTTGCTTGTATTCTTGACTTGAACTCTGCAATCGCTCCTTAATTTGGTTGTGAATCTCTTTCATTCCTTCCACAAAGTCCTTTTCACTAGCACTCCTGAATTCATTTTGTTCTGAATCTTTCAATTTAGAAACTCCCCTTGGCTGCATTCTATATACAATATGGAATGGACTGTGCCATGTGCTTCTATTGAGTGAATCATTGTAAGTGAATTCTGCCTGTGGCGGAATGTGATTCCATTGACTGTGGTGTTCAGTCACTAAGCTCCTTAACAAATCTCCCAAGCTCTTGTTCACAACTTCTGTCTACCCATCCATCTAAGGATGATATGCCAAGCTAAAAGACAAACTTGTCCCCAACTTCTTCCATAAGGTCCTCCAGAAATTCCCTATGAACTTGGTATCTTGATCAGAAACGATACTCTTTGGCAAGCCGTGAAGTCTAACAACTTCCTTGAAAAACAGGTTCGCAATATGAGTTGTGTCACTGGTTTTCTGGCATGGTATGAAATGTGCGATTTTTGAAAATCTGTTGACTACCACAAAGATTGAATCATATCCTCTTTGTGTCCTTGGTAGTCCCAATACAAAATCCATGCTCAATGCGTCCCATGGCCTTTCAAGTATGGGTAATGGTTGGTATAACCCTATGTTCTACCTTTTTCCCTTCGTGTGCTGACAAATTCTGCACCTGTCCACAAATTTCTTGACATCTATCCTCATCCCTGGCCAAAAATATGAGCCATTCAACTTTGAGAATGTCTTGTCATGACCGAAATGTTTGGCCAATCCTGCACTGTTTTTTCTTTCAGCAAATTCTCCCTCATGGAGAATTTTGGAATACATAGCTAATTTCCCCTGAACAATAATCCATCTTGGATCATGTATTCAGTCCATTGGCTTCTATCCCTGAGAATTGGATTCTCTGATGCCTCATATGCCTCCTTGAAATCTGGATCATCCCTATACATTTCTTTGAGGTTATCAAAACCCAAAGTCTTGACTCTGAATTCCTGCATAAGTAAACATTTCCTGCTCAAAGCATCAACATCTTTGTTAACAGTTCCAGAAATATGCTTAATCACAAAAGTAAAATTCTACATGTATTCAACCCATTTAGCATGTTTTTGGTTCAACTTCTCCTATCGAGTCATGAATTGTAAAGCGTGATTATCGTTGTACAAAACAAACTCCTTGGGAACCAAATAGTGTCTCCATTTCTTCGGCGCTTGTATGACTGCATAGAATTCTTTGTCATGCGTGGAGTACTTAATCTTCGCTTCATTCAGTTTTTCAATGAAATACGCGATCGGCTTGTCATCTTGGCTCAAGACTGCTCCAATTTAAAATCCACTTGCATCACACCTGACCTGGAATGTCTTGCTGAAATCCGGCAAAACCAGAATTGGTTTCTCAGTGATCTTCTTCTTCAGCAGATTGAATCTCTTTTCTGCTTCCTCCGTCCAATGAAAAGATTTATGTCTTTTCTTCACCATATCCATCATTGGTGTGCTAATTTCACTGAAGTTTCGGATAAATTTCCTGTAGAAACTAGCCAAACCATGGAAGCTTCGAACTTCAAACACGCTCTTCAGCAATGGCCAATTCTTAATCGCCTCTATCTTTTTCAGATCCATCTTCAACTCATTTGCAAAGATAACAAAACCCAAATAAATGCGTTTTGTCCTCATAAATGATGATTTCTTCATATTAATCAACAATTTCTTCTGCTGTAATCTCCTCATTACTTCAACTAAACGCTTTGAGTGTTCTTCTTCTGTCTTGCTGAAAATTAGTATATCGTCAGGATATACAATGACAAATTTCCCTATGAAATCCTTCAGGACTTCGTTCATCAACCTCATGAAAGTACTGGGCGTGCATTCATTAAGCCAAATGGCATGACAAGCCATTCATACAGCCCCTCATTCATCTTGAATGTTGTCTTCCATTCATCACCTTCTCTCATCCGAATTTGATGATAACCGCTTTTCAAATCAATATTTGAAAAAAACTTTGCTCCACTCAAGCAATCCATCAAGTCATCCATCCTTGGCAATGGAAATTTGTATCTGATGGTAATCTTATTGATCGCCCTTGAGTCTGTACACATTCTCCAGCCTCCATCTTTCTTTGGGCTGAGCACTGTTGGAACATCGCATGGACTCAAGCTTTCTCGAATCAATCCTTTGTCCATTAAGTCATGGACCTATCTTTTAACTTCTTCATTTTCCTGCGGCGTCAACCGATATGTTGCTTTATTTGGTAAACTAGCTCTAGGTATAAGATCGATATGATGGCTTATACTCCTAATAGGTGGCAACAAACAAGGTAGTTCGTCCACTACTATATCAGCAAACTCTCCTAGCAACTCCTGGATTTCTTCTGGTAAATCATCTATCCTTGTACTGGTCAAAACAATTTTGGGCTTCCTGACCACAAAAAATTGTGTGTCTTCCTTCTTCTTAACCTTATTAAGAATTTCCTTCCCACTCATGAGAAGTACAGTGTTGTTCATCTATGTTTTCACCTATTTATCCTTAATTGGCAGCAACATGTGAATCCTACCATTTTTCTCCAGGGTGTATGTGTTCTTTCTCCCATCATGAACCATGTTTTTGTCATATTTCCATGGTCTACCCAGCAATAGATGACAAACATCCATGGGAATGACATCACATAATATTCCATCCTTATATCCTCCTATTTTAAATTCAACTAAACATTGTTTAGTGACATTTACTTGATGTCCTTTTTGTAACCACAAAACTCTGTATGGGCTTGGATGTGCAACAGTCTCCAGCTCCAACTTTTCTACCATCTTTGTAGATACGAGATTGTTTGTGCTACCGCTGTCCACTATGACCTTGCATACTCTATCCTTAGTTTTGCAAGAAGTCTGAAACAGACTATTTCTTTGGGATGGATTCTCTACCTCCTTCTCTATTTTCAAGAGAACTTTCCTCATCAACAAAGATCTTCTGCCCTCAATGTCTTCTGCCTCAACATTCCATCCTTGAGCTTTGGAAATGTGAGTTTCACCACCATCTTTCTTATTATCTAGACACTCATAGGATTTATGTCCGATTTTTCCATAGACGAAGCATTTCACTTCACCTCCTCTACCTCTTCCTCTTCCTTTGGCTTGAGGAAAAGTATTTCTATTAGCATACTGCCTTCCCTGTGAACTTCCTCCTCTCTCAGGTTGAGTTTGAGGTTTCTTTCCCTCTTCTTTAGGTTTTTGAGTTTTGTCTTGGGCAATGTTTTTGCCTCTAGCTTGACTTCTACCTCGGCCTCTTTGACCTTGCTTCCATCTCAACTTCTCTTCAGCTTTCAGAGCCATATGATAAGCATCTTCCACATTCTGAATGGTCATCATGCTCATCTCATATTGAATGTCATATCGTAGACCATTCATGTACCTGAAAACTTTTTCATCATCGCTTTCCCGATGACCTGCTTTGATGTTTATCCTGTAGAATTCTTCAGTGTATTATTTCACTGACATCAGCTTCTGTCTCAAATTCTGCATCCTTCGAAATAGAGTGATTTGATAATCCCTGGGTATAAATTTGGCTTTCATCTTTGCAACCATTCTATCCCAACTTTTGATTTTTTGATTGCCCTTGCAGCGTCTGTCAGCCTACAGTTCATCCCACCATAGTGTTGCATGCCATTTAAGTCTAGTAATGGCATGTTTGACTTTCTTATCTTCCTCGACATCCTCATAGTTGAAGTATTTGTCTAGAGATCTAATCCAGTCTAGAAGTTCTTCAACATCCAAGTTGTCTTTGTACACTGGAATGTCCATTTTTGCTCTAGCACCTATCCTTGCAACAGCTCTGAATAGGCATTCATCTGCAGCATCTTCAACTGCAACTTCTTCTCCTTCATTTCTAGCTTCATTTTCACTTTCAGCTTCGCTGATATCCCCAACATCAATTGTGCGCCTCTGTGTTGTCTCCATAGCATCAAGTCTGGCACGTAACTCACACATTTCTCTTTCCACTACTGGATCAGGCATTGGCCTATCTCTTCTTCTCGGCGGCATGGCTGTAGAATTTTCTCTCTTCTCTCTGCTATAGAAAGAAAAGAATTTGTTATATGCTCTAATACCACTTGATGTGTATCAGACTACTCCTTCTCCTCTAGCTCCTTTTGCCTGAAATATACAGACAAATATCAGGCTCGGATACCACTTGATGTGTATCAGACTTCTCCTTCTCCTCTAGCTCCTTCTGCCTAAACTATACAGACAAAAATCAGGCTCTGATACCACTCTGGTGCAGACCCCTGACCCTCAGGTCAAGATCCACATAGGATCATTCTTAATTCTCCTCGAGCCGAAGCGGCTCCCTCAGATCCCTATTGGAACCTCACGAATTTTATCCACAGGTCCTTCGGAAACCCCACCTGTACGAATAAGCACTAGGTGCGAGCTTCACCTCCTCCAGTGACCACAACCGGGCCTTAGCACAAGCATCCTTCATGAATCGTGATCTCCCAATCTCGTGAGTCGATGACCCTCGACTCCTCTTTTCCAAACCTCCGATACCCGAGATGACGATAAGGGTATGTCTCCTCCCTGTTAGTGCCTTCTACACATAACCACTGGTTGGTGCCTAACTCTAGCTCCCCTCGCAACTCACAACTTTGAGAGTTGGAATGTTGAGCCCTCCTACTCCTCCTTTGAAAAATCTCGAAGCACGCTGAGTCAACAATGGGTTGACTCCTTTAGTACTACTTGCAACTCATGACTTCATGAGTTGGAGTGTTAAACCTTCGTGCTCCTCCTTTCTTCGGGTGTTTTATTGTTACACCACCTGTCAACCATGTGGTCCCCACTTAAGGGATGTGCCACGTGTTCGCACGAGCCCTCGACGCTCGACACTTAGCAACTTTTGCAATTGAAAATAAACTTTTTCAACCCCTGAACCCTCGATACGCAATATCACGTGGAGGTTATGATCCAATAGCTCTCCCGCAGCTTGGATCCAACGGTTTGGATTTCCTCCTCTACTCCTCGCAACTCAAGACTTTGTGAAACCAAAGATATTTGGTCTACCCTCCAAACTTCACGAACCTTGAATTCGCGAAATGATCCAACGACATGGGTTGAAACGAGATCAACGGCTCATGTTGATTCTTGATATTAGGGTGGTGAGTTATTCCAACTTCTAACCGCCTTACAGCTCCACTAGATCCTACAGTCCTTGTGATTTCGTGAACTCTCCAGGAGAATTCTAACCGCCCGATTCACTCCTCAATGGCTTCTTCCCAACAACTGAGTGTTCTCCCTCCTGAAATTAATTTATATGCGATGGCTTCAATTTCTATCTCCCTTTGAACACTTCAAAGGCGTTGCCCCTTTTGAGCTTTCACTTGCAACTCAAGTCTTCAAAAGGGCCCTACTCACACTCCTTGCGGAAAACTTTCAAATAATCTCTGATTATTTGAATCTTTGACCCTATGCACTCTTTGCAATAGTGGTCCTTCAACTTCCCCCTTAGTTGATAAGTTCTAAGATTTCCAATAGCCTGCGCACACCTTGCACGGCTCTATGCTTCACCTACACTTTTGCTGATATGAGAACAACGATATCTCTCCTGAGCTTTCTGAGATAAAACTTAGACCCTCATCAACGCACACCTTGTGGACGTTCACTGCACTCCTTGTAGGAATTCTCATGAAGAGAAACAATTGAAACTCATTCTACTCCTCTTTCATACTTCATACACTCAACATGAAATCCTACACCCCACACAACATTGAAACAAATTCATAACAGAGAAATAAAACAACTGTAAACATACCATTTAACAAATGTAAACAGTAAACATCATAACACCATGAAAGTTGAGTCAAAGATTCATATATTAACTCAAGCGATTTTGTACATGGGTTCTCCTCTACAGCTCTTTGTTATAGCTCTCCAACTTATGAATTCTGAATGACAATAATAATACAATGATACAAGGGTGAGGGTCCCTCCTACACTTCTAAACTATCTAATCTATTAAATCAAATATACCTACTTTCATTAAATAGACTTAAATGCCTATTACATCCTACAGATGAGAGTAATTCCTCCAGATCTTTTCATATCTCAAAGACATAAATGCAAGTACGCTTCTCCTAGCTATTACATTAATGCTTCAGATTTCAAAATTCAAAACGTTTTCATAAAAACATGCTCATTTTCTTCATCTGCGCATCCAGTTGTTTCTTTGTCTAGGCGCGTGCTTTGGCTTTGTTCGATGCTCATGCATCACCTCCCCTCCCCCTCACATCACTCTCAATTGATCCCCAAAACCCAATCTATAAAATATAAAATAATCGAAAGCAACGTCCTATTAAGATTCATGCATAGAAACTACAAAAACAAAAATTAATGAAGGTACATGAAATTATGTGTTTCTAAATGATATTTTTAATCTACCACGTACTTTACTATATTGACAACTATTTTCAGGTTTCAAATAATAATTAAACAACATGTAACCTAGGATATAAAAATGTCGTATAAAACTTAAAAACATGTAATTAACCCATGACATTAAAAATAAATTATTTTAAGAGAATAATTCACACAAATTAAAATATTATATAGTCATGTAGCTAATCCAACCTCAACATCTGTGTAATCATCCTTATTCTCTATCTTGATCTTATTCATCGAAATCGACATCTATATCATCATCTAGTTCTGAAACGATTTTGAAAAGATTGATGATATCATCATCGTCATCAATGTCATTTTCAAGCATATTTTCATCGACATCATCATCAAGAATTGCAATATTTTCTCCTACGCCTAGATCATGATCTTCTTCGTCTTCTTCATCTGTCTACCCTTCATGATATTTTAGCTCTGTTTGATATTCTGTCGAATCATCTTCTTGATCTTCAATATCATCTTGTTCCTGTAAATGAGTATACTTAATTGGCCTTCCTCTTGGATCATATCTAACAACAAATGACCAATCCCTTTCACTTGGAACGTTTGAGTAAAATACTTGCTCACATTGGCTTGGAAAATCATAGCGATCATGTCCTCTTTCAAACATCATTGTTTTAATCATTGGAAATCCATTGGCATGTTGAATAATAGTTCTTTCATCATCGCGTTCATGCATTTGTAACTGATACCATTTGACATCAAATAGAAATAATTTGAAGGAATTAAAGTCACACTCAAGTATATCGTTTAAATACCCATAGTATCTATTTTCATACCCAGTCAAGATTGTTTGCAATGTATAAATGCAGTGCATCCCACTCTAGATCAACTGAATCAAAAAAACATAATTCATCGATATTAAATATTAGTTATAACGTACAATATGCAGGTAATTATAAATATTTATAATTTATGAAATAAATTATATTAATATATTAATGAACATGATCATATACACAAAAAAGAAACTTTATATGTATTATTAATAGAAATTTTCACAATTATTAATATATTACCTCTCATTTTTTTCGTTCTACCTTTCCCCAACAGATGCTCCTAATCTTCAAATTTTTTGATGGAGTTCACATCCCAAATGCGATCCACTGCATGCATAGTTGGCGCTGCTAATTTAGGAAGATACTGACTAATATACACCATGGATTGATATACCATATATCCCTCCACCATAGAACCCTTGGGACGTGCTCTTTGTCTAGCCAATGCCTTCAATGATTTCAAGTGCCTCTCCACCATCCACATTGACCTTGTGTGAACAGATCCACAAATTTCAATCTCCTCAACTTGGTGTATGAGGTAGTGTTCTTGTGCATTGAAAAATGTAGGAGGTATATATTTTTTTATTTCACACATTAGACAAGGAATTTCTCTTTTCCAATACTTTATATCATCTTCATAGATTTGTTTCAATGACAACCATCTACATGAGATCATGACACAAGAAAATAACATGTTTCAACATAACATAATATAATATATTACATTGCATTATGAGTAAAACATGTGTCATTAAGTACAACAATAATTTGAAAGAACATTTTGCATATAAATCACAACTACGTCTTACCTCATGTATTTTCCAAGATCATATATAACTTGTTTGACATTGTTGTCAAAGTCGTTTGGGAGACATAGC
>ML786963.1:290200-304294 GCA_009831015.1 Picea engelmannii
GTTCTTGTTTAATTCTTGTTAATACCTTTATTGTTTTCTTTCTAACCTTTTGCATTACAGCTGTCATGACTAGAAGAGCCCAACTAGGCATGTAAGTGCTCACTTTTTGCTCACACATCGACGAAAAGAGCACGAACACCAGCCATACTATCTCCTTCCATTGCAAGTCAGAAGGGATATCATAGTCTATCATTTCCTTGATCAGGATCTCTAGGTCAATGCAGGAAGCGTATGTCAGGGAGTCCAAGTTTGACTACTTTGAACTGATTCAGAATTTCAAAGTCTGTAATAAGATGCTAAACTAATGTGGCTCCTTTTAGATTTTCTTCTAGGGTTTTGAACTTGGAGTGATCCAGTCTGCACTAAGTGAGGACAACATTGTATTCTTCCTGATCATACAATTTTTCCTTTCCATCCCAAAATGGTGGGAGGCATTTGATAAAAAAATCTTCAAACAAATCCTTAAACTCTTGCACACTTTGCTCCATCTGTGTTGCCTTGGTTTGAACTAATTTCAACAGGTTATGTATAGAAATAACCATCCTATCCCAAATGATCATTGTAGTTCTGTCTTTAACTCCAATAGTCAGAAGTTATGTAGTAGGAATGGAGTTGAGTAGATTTATGGCGTTTTGTGCCCATTCCAATGGATTATTTTCTAAAGTCTCATTCACAACAGTGCACCTGCTTTTGGTTGTTATGGCCATGCTATCTTTATCATTGATCAAATTCAAATACACTATGAACTTGGTAGATTCAACAACTATAGAGTCCTAGATGATATGTTTTCCCCCCTGCAACAAGCCTTTTCCCTTTAATCTCATCTTCAACTTATCTATCCTTTCCTGCAAGGCTCCATTCTCCTTTTGAAATTGATCCAGTCTTTCATCCTTTTCTTGCATCTCTTACTTCAATTTATCTATGCTCCCCTTTATCCCTTTGATTTCTCCTTCTTTCAGGATAACTTGTGACATATCATGGACAAGTCCTTCAGTATTTTTCCTAGCTTCTTCAATTCTGTTTAGAAATTCTATTTGCCCTTGTGACCAATTCACCTTTTCTTGTTCTAGCTACAATTCCCTAGCCTTGTAGTCCAATGCCTCTTGACGAGGTGTTTCATTTTCTTGTTCTAGAGAAACCAATTTTGTTGTTTGTGGATTCTCTATGGCAGACATCTTCAATTTCTTCTTTAAGCTTTGAATTAATTTGTATTTTTCATCCAATAAGGATTTCACCCCTTGGGGACCTTCAGATTCCAACCTCTTGACCTGAGTCTGCCAAGCCCTGCTAGATGCTTTTTCTTTCCTCAACTGCCCTTCCAATTTCATTGCATAAGATGACAGCTTTGAATTCTTCAAGCTTAAACTCAGGTAATCAGAATACAACATATCACTAGAGTTCTTATGGAATTTGAGCTTGTCTGGAGCACTGATGTTGTCATACCTTATCTTGATCTCAGATACTTTGTATTCATCTGCAACTGTAATGTTAAAGATCCTCTTTTCAATGTCCCTTACTGTGAACATAGAATATTTGTGCTGAGAAATCTTTTCCACTTTAGGGACTAAATCCCTCATCTCAGCCAGAGCTAGGTTTCCCTTCTCAGCATAATGTTTTGCCAAATCTTCTTTAGATTAATAAGTTTCCCCAGATGTCTTATCAAAGATGTGTTTCTTGCTGCTAAAGGTTCTTGATCTTCCTTCACTCTGGAGTTTGCTTTCCTTTTCAACCTCTATAGTGCTGGTGCCACTTTACACCATATCTATATTAACTTGTTCTCTCGGCTCTTCCTCCTCCAAATCTACTATCTGTGGAGACTGTGAAATATTGATCTTCTTAGGAGCAGTCTATTGATCACTGGTGCCCATGGCCTCTGAACTACTTCTCTTGCTATAAACACTCATCTTAGGAACTTTGACTATCAATTTCTGCGGAGTTTGATGTGTTTGACTTTGTTGCAAGGTTGCCTCTACTTTCTGTGTTTGATTTGGTTGTAATATAGCTTCCATATCAACACAGACTTCCAGGTTTGTCATCTTATCAAAACCCTCAACATGTTCATGCTCATAAGGGGCATGTTTTTTCATCAATATTCTCTTGGATATGATCTGGTGTGGATCATATATTCTTCTTTGTAGCTGTGCGAAACCAAAATCTTTGAGCTTGGATTGAATTTGAGATAAGCATGATATAGTTTTGGCAATGAAGGGGCCAATGATAAAAGGGAATTTGAGGTTGGAGGCTTTGCGTAATTTCAGGAAATGCTCTGTCTTAGATATAATCCTTTCCCTAATGAATTCAAGGGAAAATACCCTGGGGGTTAGAAAAATAGGCAATAGATAGGGGTATTCTTGACAACCATAAACCCAGATTACTATTGAGTGCACAAATAGTACCCAATCCCCCACTATGTTCTCTGTATTTGGCTGTAGATAGCTCCTCATCTCATCCAAAAATCTAGGTAGGCTGGTGTTGAATTTCAAACTGTAAACTCTGGACATGACTTTATTGATGAAGATAAGCAATACAATCCTTTTACATTCAGTTGATATAAATGTTGCTTCAAGAAATTCTCTCTTACTTGTTTCCAGGAAAATCTTCAGCAAATAAGTGTAAGATCTAAAATGCCTTAGATAGATAAAATTCACTACTTGTTTATGGATATTATCAGCTATGAATTGATCAAAACTAATGCGGATTGAAAGACCATACTCTGACTTGAAAAATAGCAATAGGAAACCAAGCATGACTTCAACCACATGTTTGTCATTATCTAGACCTAAGACCTGAATCAAAAGGGAACATACCCATTGGACTTTAATGACCATTATACTCACATTCATTGGCAAAGATAGACTCTCTGAAATATGTTCTGGTTTGACAATTGTCTGTAAAAACAAATCTCAAACTTTTGATGGACATTCTCTGTATACCCTAATTAGATTTTCTTCATTGAAAGGTTCAAACACTGCAGAGAAATAATCTGGCATATCGAGGGAATCTTGAATTGAAAGATTCTCTACCCTACACATGACCTCATACACTTGTTTATTTATGACGACTATTTCTTCATTTGAATACTGTTCGACTTACCAACCTATAAATTCGGGGAAGGGGAAAGAGATTTCGACAACATAAGGGACTATGGTGGCCTGTACTACTTCAAGGAATGGTATACACCTTCCTACATTATTGGACAGGTTGCTTATGGACACAGATATGGGCGAAATGGTGATTTTGATGTCAAAGACGCCCGAATATCAGTCAATTAGGGCTTCTTCGTTCACCATAGGATCTTGTTCTGTTACTGAAGTTTCGATAGGATCCATGAATGCAATGAAAAATACCTGGAAATGAGCAGAAATGGTGTGTAGTTGGCGTACTGTTGAGCTACAGTTGAACGAGGGTGGTGGCGCCAAGTTTCAAACGGTCCAATTGTTTGAAATAATAATAAACTAAATAACAAATTCCCTTTTATACTTTCCAAATTTTGGGGGCGTGAATAAGTGGTTTGGGGAAACTCACTTTTCACCCTGAAATGCACCTGGTGGCTCCACGTCTCCCCGAACCAAAACCACAGTTTAGATTTCGGTCCGCTTTATGAAATTATCCTCTGTGCAATTTCTCTCCCCGAAATGATCGTCGACTGTCGATCTTGTGATTTCACGATCTGCGTTGTATCGGGTCCCATCCTCTTAGCGTTCCTGCCATATTTATCCCCTTCTCTAGTTTGTCGAGCTTCCAAACCGGTTTAGCACCTTGCTAGATCCTGAAATCGCAATTTCACATAAAACATTTATGGTGACTAACATGGGATCCAACTGGGGATGATATCCTCCCAACGAGGTAGCAAAGAATGATAGACCAAGTGCCTTCCCATTGGGCTTTATTCCACTCATGCAACTAAACCGATCAACATATTATTCACAAAACTTCGTTCACATAACTCCAATTATGCTCAGCATAACTTAGGGCCTTCGCTTCAGGCTTCAATTTATTCTGATTTGATTTCTATTACTTCAACTGAAAAAAAAAATGGTTATGTACAATGAATGGAAAGGGTGAAAATTCCTTTAAGCGAGATAATGCTTGAGAAACCTGCCATCCACAGGTCCTCCACCAATGCGATCTCCATTATGTTCGTGTAGCAGATAGGCATTATTTCCATGGTATGCCACAATTTTGAAAGGTCCCAACCATAGATGGTCAAATTTCCCATGCTTTCCTCTGTCTTCATTCCTAGCATCCCATCTCAAGACCAAATATCTCACTTTGAAATCATCTTCCTTAGTATGCCTATCAAAATCCTTTTTAATCCTGTCTTGGTGTAATTGAGAGCTGTTGAAGGATTTCTCTCTTGTTTTTTGGACATTGATTAGTTCATTTTGTCCCCCTTTGATTGGCATCTAGTTCAACATCTTGCTCTTGTAGCAACGTCATCACTGGTAATCCTAATGAAGTAGGAAAAACTACTTCTGTGCCATACACAATCTGGAACGGTGAAGTGGCAATAGACCTTTTAGTAGTGATCCTGTCAGCCCATAGTGCATGGATGAGATATTTGTGCCAAGCCTTTTTGTTATCTTGCAACAACTTCTTGATAACTCTGGTCAAACTCTTATTGGATGACTCATCCAACCCATTACCTTGAGGGTAATAAGCTGTGGAATGGCCAAGAGTTATATTGTAATCACAACAAAGTTTTTCCATCTTTTTGGAGTTAAATGATGCTGCATTGTCTGTAATGATTTTGATTGGACAACCAAACCTAGACAAAATATTGTTATACAAAAACTGAATGATAGTAGTATATGTGGCTTGCCTGGTGGGAACTGCTTCAATCCACTTGGTGAAGTAATTTGTGGCTGTTAGTAACCACTTTTGCTGAGTTGAGGACTGTGGACGAATTTATCCTATGAAATCAAGGCCCCATTGTCTAAAAGGTTCTTCAACAGAGATAGGATTCAAGGGTAAAGGCTGCAATTTTCTGTTCCCATAAAAATTGGCATTCATGATAGCTTGAAACTTCTTTATAAACATCAGAAAAAATGCCAGGCCAATAGAAAACTTCCCTTAGTATCTTGTGCGCAGTAGTTTTCCAATAATGGTTCCCTCCACAATCACCTTTATGAAACTCTATGATGTTTTTTCTACTTCTCCTTCCAACAAACAACTCAATAAGATTCCTCCTGGATCCTTCCAATACATAGATTGATTTAAAATACAAATCTTTGCTGCTTTTAGATTCAAAAACCAGGCCTTGGTTTTTCTTAATTTAGGAGGAGCCTGCAAATTTCTCAACACATAAATAATGTCAACATACCATGGGGAGTCAAGGAATTTTTTGGATACCTGAGGGATATTTTCTTCTTCTGAATCTACTGACAAATCAACAATGAAATTAATTCCCAAGAGCTCACAATTTGTTTGTTCCATCATATTTGCAAGTCCTTGCCCCTTGATCAACTTGGTAGGTTTGATCTCAAGGTCATACTCCAACAACACATCTATCCACTTTCCCCTTTTTCCCTCAGGATAAAGCTGAGTTAAAATGTCCTTCAAAAAACTATTGGGCACATAAGCAATGGTATGGGAATGAAAGATATAAACTCTAAACTCCTTTAGGGCCTTGACCAATGCATATGCCTGTTTTTCCATGATATCATACTTCAATGGGGAATCCCTCAATGCCCTTCTATAGTATGCTATAGGTCTCTCAAAATTCTGTTCATCTTTTTGTAATAAAACACCAACAATGGTGTGCTCTGAGGAAAAAGAAAACAATATAAAGTCTTTTGCAAAATTGGGACTAGCCAACACTGGGGACTTATTCAATGCTACTTTAATATCTTAAAAGGATTTTCTGTATTCAGGGGTCCACTTTATCTCACTTCCTTTCTTGATCATGTTAGTGATATTCTTTATAATTTCATCCAGGTTAGGGATGAATCTTCTCAGAAAATTTACTTTCTCCAGAAAAGATTGCGCTTCTTTTTTGCTTCTGGGTGTGCCAATTTTTAGGATTCCTTCAACTCTGCTAGGATCTATCTTTATTCCCTCCTTTGAAATAATGTGACCAAGAAACTTCCCCTTTTCCATGCCAAAATTAGACTTCTTGGGGTTCAATGAAATGTCAAACTTCCTACATTTTTGAAAATATCTTCTTAGATGTTTAAGATGCTCTTCATCAGAAACTGAATATACAGTGATATCATATAGGTAAAAAACAATAAATTTATCTTTCTCATCAACAAATTCTATATCCTAGCTCTTTGGAAAGTTGCTCCTGCATTCATGAGCCCAAAAGGCATTTTGGCATACATGAAGGTGCCCCATGGTGTTGTAAAGGCTGTCTTTTCTTGATCATCAGGGTGTACCATGATTTGATTGTACCCATAGAAACCATCCAACATTGATATCTTTTGATAACCAACCACTTTCTGTAGAATGTGATCCATCTTAGGCAGTGTATAATTGTCCTTGAGAGATAACCTGTTTAGATTTCTAAAGTCTACACATAATATGATCTCTCCACTCTTCTTTCTGAAAGGTACTAGATTTTCCACCCACTCAGAAAATCTCAGAGATACTATGATCTTGGTTTCAAACAACTTTTTTTATCTCTTTTTCAATTAATGGCAACAACAAAGGGTTAATTCTTCTTAATTTATGTTTGAAAGGTTTATGATCCTCTTTGATTGGAATCACCTGCTGAATCACCTTGGTATCATAAACTTTCACATCTTCATAAATTTAGGAAAAAACATCAAGAAATTCTTTCATTAAATTGATATACCTTTTCTTGACCTTTGGGTTAAGTTTCTTGGAAAACTTGATAATCTTGGTATCTTCCCGAGTCCCATTGTTGCAATCTTCAACATCTCCCTCATTTGTAGTAATTTAGGACTCCTGGCCACATCATTGTTGTCAAAGCATTTTTCTAATGGGATCAGGCCCTTGGGAATGATGTTATTTTTTAGCTTCATTATATCCTTACCAACAATATGATTCTTGAAATAGCCATCATTTGCAAACACAACTACATCTTCTTCTTCACCACAATATTCCTCATCAATATTCAAATTTGCAAATTCACCATCCATCTTAAGGAATATTTCTGTTTTTTTATCATCTTAAAAAACCTGCCAGTACTTAATGTTATCAGGCATTGTTGGTCTGTGCTTGACCTCAATCTCATATCCCCTATTAGGAAAAATTGGAATTTTTAAAATTGAGGCTGAAGTGGCTAGAGCATCAACAATCTGATTTTGGCCTCTTGGAATTGTTGAGAGACTATATTATAAAAAATCTTCAAGAAGGTCAAACACTATATTCCTATATGCTCTTAACATGGGGTGATTTGCTTGATATATTCCCTTCACCTGATTTATGATCAACTCAGAATCTCCATGAAAAACTATCCTCCTAGCACCCATTTCTTTCAAAGTCTTCAATCCCAATACTAATGCCTCATAATCAGCCATATTATTTGTGCACTCAAAAGAAAGATTATAAGAAAAAAAATTTGTGGCCAGTCTGGGGGGTTAATCCACCCACCAACTCCTGCTCCTTCTCTGCTGACAGCTCCATCAAAGCTCATGTTCCACACATCATTTTCTGTACTGTCTTGATGTTCTAAAATTTTCTGAGTTTGTTGATCATATTTGTATTTGACATTCATATTAGTCTCTGGCACCTTCTCTTCAAAACTCGAATCATTAAAGAAAATAGAGGAACCAATCTTATTTTCCACAAAATAAATGGGATGGTTGTTTGGATGGGATTTTTTACTGACCATGTATTTGAGCAATACTTCCCTGTACAACCTGCTATCTTGACCAAAAACAAGGATAGTGGCATATGACATATCCATTTGCAGAGTCCCTTCCAACTTTGTAGCCCATGATCTAGATAAAAGCATGCCAAATTTGGGAGGGATATCAACAACCACTACATCCATGACCATATTTTTTGCTGGAATTTGAGACAAAGATACCCCCAGATCTTTGATTAGGCCCAAGCATTTCACCTTCCTTGAATCAAAGGAGAAAAGATATTTGTAAAGCCTTGTAATGTCCAGGCCCATTTGGTCCATGACCACCTTGGGAATCAAATTATGGGATGCTCCCGAATCCAACATAGAATTGTGTAGAGTCATATCATGAATCTTCAGACTAACATAGAAAGGAGGGACCTCATCAACATCACTACTCTCCTCTACACCTGGGCCAAAAAAGATGGAAAGATGATCATATTGTATATTCAAAGTATTAGAAGTTTCTTCCATCTTGAGCATCTTAATGATCTGATTTTTGTATTCACTATTCTTTATCAGCTCATTGAAGGGAATGTAAATTTTAATTTTGTTCATCTCACTTTCAAAGTTAAAGGAAGAAGAGGTTTTCTCTACCTCTTTGATGACTGCATCCTTTCTTGATTCAGGTACTTTCTTTGGAGGTTCTTCCTTTTGCTTTCCTTTCTCCACAACATACTTTGCAACATAGTCCTTCTTAGGCTGACTTGAAGAAGGTATATTATTTTGAGCTTCTTTGGAGGGATTTCCGTTTAGAGTATTTGCAGACACATTTTTGTTTCAAAGATTATATTGTTTATAGAATTGCATGATGGCATTCTACAACCCTGTTTGGTAATATTATTTTTCCACTGACAACCTTTCATCATTCTCCTGCATGAATATTTCATTTGCATCCATGAACTGGTCATGTTCTTCTTTAGTTAAAAATACCTTTGTTTCATCACCATCACAACAATGCACATTGTCTTCAAAATTTTCATCAAAATTCTCATTTACATAATTATTTTGAAAAGGTGTTATTTGCTCATTACCCTAGTTCCTCTGATCTCTTTGTCTGATTTGTGGAACTGCTAGTCTCCTCTGATTCCTGGGTGGAACATCAGCCTGCTCTCTGGTGTTAGGGTTATCATCTAAATACATCCTTTCCATGAGTTTCTCCATGATCTTCATCATCAACTCAAGCCTCTCTTCTAATGACTGTGAGGTTGAATGTTGTGCCTTATCTTGAACCTTGTTCATGTCCCTGTCAGAATTAGATTTTATCTTTCCTGGAGCCATTATATTTACTTCAACTTCTATTGCATCACTCATCATATTATCTAGTGAAGTGGATCTTCTTTCCCTCAACAACAAAGAAAAATCACTTTCAAAGGAATCAACATATCTAAGTTGAGCAGTTCTAGGAGGAGGTTTTACTTCAGTAGGAATTGAATTGTAGACTTTCATAAATCTAGCTGAAAACTCATGTGCTGTTTCATCATGTGACCTTCTCATGTTGTTATATTGGGTTAACAACTAAAGGGGGTTTTTCTTGTCACCCCACTTTGCCAGAAAACCTGTCTCAAAGGATTCAAATTTTAGGATACTTGTTACTCGGAGAGCTCTGAACCACTTTCTGACTTCTCCTGCAAGACTTTGTGCAAACAACCTCATTTTTGCATCTTCAAAATCTAATTCTTCTAGATCTACAAAATCATTGAACCAGTCTAGGTGTTTTTGGGATGACACATTTCCTTCAACATCATACAACTTAATCCTCTGATTATATTCCTGGGGCAAATCATGCAACTGATCAGGTAGACCAAGAGGGGTAAACCTAGCTGACACGACTGCAGTAAGAAATTGAAGTGGTTGTCGGTTTTGAGTGGGGATCACAAGAGGCTTAGTAGAGGCAGCTAAAATTATATCTTCGAACCTCTTCTCATCAAAGATGATCTCATTCAAACAAGACTCAGATTTAGTTCTGAACAGAGTTTGCTCAAATTTCAAATCAAAATCCAGGTCTTCAATGGTTGTCACTCCATGTTTGGGCAAGGATAGATATATGTCTAGACAAAAAATGAGGCTTATTGGATTTTATTTTCTTTTGTGTACAATATTCTCAGGATCAGACACAGGGATCCCTGCTTCTGGGTCTGGGTTTCTCCTGGTATGAATTCTCTTAGGAGCCAGGATTTCTAGCTCAAACTACTTTATGCTACTGGCCTCTTTATAATGGAGTCACCAGGGTAAATTTAGTCTCATCCAATAAGGTTTTTGATTCACTGTCACCCTCAGCAATAAAATCTAAAGTTTTAAGTCGTTCTTTTCCCAGGGAAGATTTCACTTTTGATCCCTGACAACGACGCCATAATGTTAGCATTATGTAATTTTTTTCAGCTAATAAAACAAACTAAAGAGGTAACCTACAAACCAACTTTAGAGTTGGGTACTAGCCTGCTTAGCTCAGAGAGGGATCTCTCCTGTCACTTGGTATTTCTTTGACAATCAATGGATAGGTTTTGTTGTTTTTTTTTTTTTATAATTTTGTTGGCAAGGAAGAGGAGGGTCACTTAGGGCTATGGAGTTAAAATTCTGAAAATAAATGGAAGCACTTACTGGTATGTAGAACTCTCCATAGGGTAAAGGCTAAATGAGGCGATAAATCTGAGTTATAATTTGTAAATTTGCAGAGTGTAGGAAGAAAAAAAAACATATAAATTTATCAAAGAATTAAATGAATGAATTCTAAATTAGTTAGGAAGAACTTAACACAGTTTAAATTGCTTCAGTGGAGAGCATCACAAGATGAATTATGGGCCTTTGAATATTCAATTTAAACAAAAGACAGTGAAAATGCAATCATAAATACAGGAAATACATACAAAGGGAGGAGGAAAAACTCATATCACCATCATTAGAATCTTTTCATGGAAACTTCAAGACTTTTGCATGTGTATTCAATTCAACTTCATAAAATTACAATTCAATTTTCAAATAGCTAAAATCGTGCACTTGCACTTCTGCCAACACTTAATACATTTGGAACTCTTAATATTTATACAGGTCGAGTTCCTTCGGTTTGAAACTGATTACAATGACTACAAATGAAACGTTTCAGTTTCTAAAATTGACTATAATAATTACAAATGACATTTTCGGTATTAGAACAGATTACAATGATTAACAAGAAAATATTTGATGATATGGCTTCTAACTCCTCTGGAGCTTCAATTCCTTTATTTTCCACTTGTTCTGTTATGGTCTTCCACCTGATCTTCCATCTTCAGTGGCACCTGGACATCATCTACTGGACCCTGGAAAATTGCACTTTGTCTTACCCAACCGTACTATCTCCTTCCATTGTAAGTCAGAAGGGATATCATAGTCTATCATTTCCTTGATTAGGATCTATAGGTCAATGCAGGAAGCGTATGTCATGATTGGGAGTCCAACTTTGACTGCTTTGAACTGATTCAAAATTTCAAAGTCTTGTTGGCAGCCAATTCAATTTTTTTTATTTCCCTGAAGCTGCCTACACCTATGTCTCTTGAACTTCAAATTTCTGTCGCATCTTGCAAAGAGACGATGTTTTCATTTCAAGCGACATTTGAAAATTGGTTTTAATTTAGTTTTCATGACTGAAAGCGTGAAAACTCCTCCATTGTTATTTGAATTGTCATGATCTGCTCATTGATATGCGGATTGGTACTTACCTTTGATTTATTTTTCGAACTATGTCCATTTGCCTATTATCGCTTTGATTGCGCAACTTGATTTTGATTTAATTGATAAGGCATTGAGCATGCAAATTTATGAGTTATACTTGATTATATAGGGGTCATGGTGGATTAAAGGTTTTTATATAATGTGATCCTTATTATTTTAAGCTCTTGGCTTATCGATTTTATCTATTGTCACCATGTTTTAAAAACTTTTGATCAAAACATTGGATTATGTAACAAGCGCATGAGTTTGATTTCATATTGAATGGAAATGTTTGATTATACACATGGCGCGTTGGTGAAACATTTGGATTTTACTTTGGTTTGAATTATACTATGGCGCATTGATTTATGGTTTTGGTTCTACATTGATTAATGGCACGTTGATATGATTATCCACCGCTCAAATTTTCGGGTTGGCCGATTAGTATGGTTTAAACGATATGATGAGTGATTGAACAACACTGTACTGTGCCATTAATATGCTGCATGGCGGTGATAATCCCACCACCTTCGCACGCATACATTAATTCATTCCCCTTTGAGCGCTTGCAGCTGTTAGCCATAACGATTTTTGCTCCTGTGTATTGTATGTTCAACCCAAACCCTACCATGCGCCCGCACCATGGCTCCAGTCGTAAGGGCTGAACCCAATGGTAGCCAGGCGTTGTTGATGTTCAATGGTGCTTACAGTGACCTGGAAGAATTCGGATGGCTCCCATTCATACGAAAGTTTGATGGCTATAACCCTAGCGTGGCTCGACAATTTGCATTAACCTTCGATGGCTACCGAGCCAAGGTTGGGGATGTGCAATTGGAAATCAACAAGCAATTCCTCAGTTTAGCTACCGGTCTGCCTGTTGTCGGTCAGAAATGGTCAAAAAATTGCAAAGTGGAAGATGTCCCGTGGAAATTACTCTTCCAGTCACGGAGGGTGAGTTCCTGTGACAAGGGTTTTCCTGCAAATATGCTTAAGCAACGCTGGCACGACTTGCTGATGGTAACCAAGCCGTTCATTACCTGCGAGGGCTGGTATGGTTTCATTTTCTTGTACCACCTTCGGCTACTTATGGTTTTCATGGGCTATGAGCTTAATATGCCTTACTATTTGCATAGGAGTCTGTTTAAAATGTCTAAAAGGTACAAACGAAACCAGGTCGATAGTAGCCTGTTTCACTTTGGGTTGATAAAGATGATTGTTGTATGCCATTTAGGGTTGCACCGAGACTGTTGAAATGATTTTATCATTCGCAATAATTTTGAGGACTCTAGCCCACCACAGGTTGACAAACCTGTGGTGAGCGAGAGCAAGTCGGTACCCCCTGTGCCTTATAGTGCTCTGCTACCTACACCCCTACCCGATTCTCCTATTGCCCTACCCAATTCTGTGACCCAACATGTGGAAACTGCTAAACCCGTGGCCAAAAGGCTTAAAGCCAAACCCATTGCCAATTCTAAAGGCAAGAAAAATGCCTGGTTAATCTCTCGCATGGCAAGAAACAACCCAAAAGCACCTGTCAACCCTGACCCTATTTTGGTGAGCGAAGATTCTGATTCAGAGGTTGAACGTTACCTGGCAAGTGAGTATCCCTATTCTGAAGGTCTGTGTGATAAACCCGCATATGATTTTGTGAAGGACCTACCACCTTGCTTGCAAAATGATCCTAATTATCTAGGCATCAAAATACCTTGTGAAACCCCCGGTGACTCGTCAAAACCCCCTCCTGTTCTAGTCAAACCAACTACTCCACCATGTGATCAGTGTGGCTCATGGTTAGAAAGGAATTACCTCGATGTGCCAATGCTGCAGTCCAGAATTCATACGCTAGAGGATCAAGTTGCAAGGCTCACCAGTCAAAAGGTGAAGATGCCATCCACTGATAAGAAACAACGAACAACAGGTTTGATTTTGTTTAAGAATGTGGAGTCGGCTACAGCAGTCGTCAATTCAAAATTGGCGTAGCTCGAACAACCTCACTGGTATGACTTTCACCTATTTATATGACATAATCATAAACTCTGTTTACACTGTGGATTTGCTCTGTCACATAAGCATGCACTATTGTATATAATTTTGTTTTGATAAATCAATTTTCTTTATTGTTTAAGTTTTGATTGGATTTGGCTTTGATTCGAGTGATCTCGAGATAGATTTGATTTGTTTTAATTTGGCTTCAATCGAATGATCTGTTGATAATCGAAGTTGTTAATATTTTCTAAACACAGGCTGTTTTTGGTATTCCAATTTTGAACACAGTCAATATCTCATTTCGAATTGGTTATATTCTATGCGATATGGTTGGCAATTATGGTTAACTGTTGTGATTGTCTATTCTATATTTTCTGACCAATTCGAATACCATTCTGTTATTGCATGACCGAATTGCAAATAGATATGAATCGTAGCTGTTATACCCAACCAAATCGATTCGGACTATTTTGTTTGACCATGTTATCAGATTGCAACAAATATATTGTTTGAATTCGATTTGAGGAATGAAATTAACTGTATCCAGTCTCACGATTTGTTTCTATAATTAAACTCAGCCATATTCGTTTTGATTATTCACCCAG
>ML786963.1:304344-315913 GCA_009831015.1 Picea engelmannii
TTTGCTTGAACCATTAGTAATTCGATTTTAATGTTTGTTAAAAACAAATTAAATTGGATTGTTTTAAAAAGATTTGGTTTGATTGTTATCTGATTCTATATGCTATTTTAGACTAGCTACAAAATCAGATGATTCTGTAGCTAAGTCTGTAGGATCAATTTTTTAGTGTTTTGTTACTGAAATATCTTTCTAATTGGATATTTGTGCCCTATTGCAGGTAAATTCGAATTGCAGTTGAGTTTATGAGCAGTTAGGGGATATTTCAAAGATTTCACTTGCATTTTAGTTGCTTAGTTTAGTTGATTTTGGGATTTTTCCCAGATTATTTAAAACAGTTTGATATTATCCATAAGGAAGTTTTACCTTGTGAGAAAATTATATAAACTTATGATTTTTGTAATAATGTTCATCCTCATTCGTGGGAGAACAAGGATATGGAGTTCTAATACAGACTGAAGCAGAATTGATATTTTTTCACAGCTTTAGCTTCTCAATATATCAACATTTTGTTTCATGTTTTGTATATTAATTTGCTTATGGTTTATGACTACTTTAGCTATCTAGATCATTGTGCAAATGATATAATTTTAATCACTGTAATCCATATCTGGTTTCTTCCAATTGTATAAAATACATAACAATTGTTTAATTCAATTTGTGAATGTCAGGTTTATCTTCTTCATTGATTGAATTATCAAATATAAGTTTTTGCATAACAGGTTTCCCTTATTGCAGAGATTTATACATCTTATATTTGTTATGATATTTTTATGTCTTGTTTGTCCTGCAAACTAACTCGAAGAGCAGCACAGCTGATCGTTTACGAGAATCTTTGGGATTAACCGGTGCAAGTTTCCTTCCTCCGACCAACTTCAGAGTCATCACGCATAGGACAAATTAGGAGCGCCTCCAGGTCAATTAGTCTTTTCCTTGTTGTTTTCATTAAGTAGTTTAGTTTAGAAATAGTTTTAATTAGATTTATATTAGATCGTTTAATTTCAACAGTTTAATTTCTTTTTCATAAAATATAAAAATCAAAAAACATATCTTGCTGTCTTAGGGCAGAAAACACATGAGTTTTGTAGGTTTTAATTAAATCTGTAGATTGTTTATAGTGTACATTTGTGAATAAGTAATATTGCAACTGGTAATTAGATAGTTGATTTGAGTTATTAAAATAGTAATTAGTAGATTGTATAATAGAATAGTTAGAGTAGTTTATATTTAGTTTTATTAGTTCTAGTTATTTTAGTTTGTTTGTTTTAGTTAGTTTTATTAGTTTTAGTTAGTTTAGTTTGTTTTATTTATTTTAGTTAGATTAGTTAGTTTATGTTAGTTTTCTCTTTGGTCTCCTAAAGACCTTAGAGCGGCCAACGGAGCCGTTAAACTCGTTAGGGTGGTTCATTCCAAACGGCTTGGGTTATTAGACAACCCCGGACCGGTTCCACTCTCTCAATTGATGGACGGACTGTTTCGCTCGTCAACAAGTCTGTAATCATATGCTCAACTAATGTGGCTCCTCTCAGATTTTCTTCCAGGGTTTCGAACTTGGAGTGTGTTGAGGGAAATATATGAAATGATCTTACTCAACCATTTTCAATTCTTGCTTGGCTAAAGCAAGATAGACGGGAATATCACCCTAGATTTATAGCCATCAAAATTTGTATCCTAACTCACAAGTATTGTTTACAAGTGCTTAGGCTGGTTTTTTTATAAATAAAAGCTTGCTGAAAAATTAATTATTTATGTAATTTTCTGAACATATTAGATGCTGAAATAAATATAGAGACATAAATAAAGACACTAAGCCAATAATCAGAACATATGAGACATAAATAAATCCTTTATTTCATTCCAATTCATCAAAGAATCATTCTCTTTACAAAATTTCCTGAGGAAGTTTTGGACCAAAGTCAAACTTAGACGTCCTTGATGAAACATACAAAAGAACTTCTGACAGAAAATAAAAAAACTGAACTTTAAAAGCTGGATCAGCTTGCTATAGATTGATTCCCACTCAACTCTGCACAATAGACTTTGTCAGTCATGAAATCTAATTCACAAATAGGCAAGTCTACACAGACTATAAAAGATAGATCAACACCTCTGAAAAACAAGTGTCTGAATGATGTAATTCAACCCTGAATCTTGCTGTCTACAATAGGACCCTTCTATCATAAAAAAAAATTAGGCTTATAATGAATTAAGGAATGAATGAAAACTGAACTATCTCAACACAAACTCAAAGAGAAAACCTTAGTATGCTTCTCCTTATATTCCCCCTTTGTTCCTCCCTTTCCTTTTGCCTTTAAACAAATTAGAATTGGTTGAAGTAGTTGAACTACTTCATTAGTTAAGTTAACTAAAAACTCAACCAGATTTTTAGTTAAGGGGGAAAAGTAATAAATCATAATAAGGGGTTTTAAAATAAATAATAAGTAGTAGCTGGGACCCCTTGTGACTCCCTTTAACTTTTAACAATCATAACACAACTAGTTAATCAAACAAAACATCCCTCCTTGTGACTTCCATCATCACATTCATATTTGACAATTTATCTCAACGATAATTGAAATTATTACCAAAATATATTACCCATATATCCAAAAAATAGTGTGTTATCCAAAATTTCAGAAGTCAACTGTTATCATCAAATAATAAAATAAAAAATTAAAATCCAAATTTTCCACTCTGAGAGAAAATTTACCTTAGGTTGTGTGGAGACTTTAGGCCTAATATCGCTAATCACATAAGAGAAATCATTCCTCAAATGCATGCGGGAGGACACAGATTTATCAGAGCCATTGGAGGGTGAGGAAGGGGCAGTTGTGGATTTTTCTTTGTCAGGGGCATGGTGGGCTTCGATTTTCAACCTTTTACTCGCACGGGAAGACTGAATTAGTGAGTGAACAGGGGCATCTTGGACAATCTGATTGAGAGGTAGGGGAGCAGGTAAAGACAAGTTAGGCCAGCCACGATGTTGGGAGACTGTTGGGTGGACAATCTCTTTCCATCCGTCGTTTTCGGGAACTTCAGGGTGTAGTGAGATATGAGGAGGCACATGAATACCAGGGACCTATGGGGCTTGGAAGGGAGGCCTTTCAGGCCTAGGTTGGACCACTCCTTTCCCAATCCAATTAAAAAACCCATCTTGAAATAGATGGCCTAACTCTTGCGAGTCTGCATCAAAGTGTATGGAGAATCTTGTCCTTCTTGGGCCTCTGATCCATTTACCTCTCCCTCGGTTACCTTTGCCATGGCTACCTCTTCTGAAAAAAATCATTCCTGTATGCATAATTGATTAGAAAATAGTTTCTTTAACAACCATACATGAAAAATCTTTTAAAAATATGAAATAAAATTTGGCTCAACAACATATCAAACTCATGCAATCCAATCCATATAAATTGTTTAATAGTTGTCAATGAGGGGTGAACAAAGGTTCTAGGATATGCGAGGGGTTGTATTGAGCAAAAAATGTTAAAATGAGGAGGAAAAGATCACGATTACTACTCACAGACAACAGACAATCAACTGTAATGTAAACCAAAGAATATATATCACTGTACTCCATCTCTGCAATCTTAAATGGTCATAATACATAGTTTCCTTTGAGTGTAATTAAATTTTAGGAACATGGAGTGGATAATTAATATGGGAAGGAGAGGGGATTGTAATTAGTGAAAAGTGAGATAATGATAGGGGAAAAGAGCGGTTACTGTTCATAAAATCAATTAATTAATCCATTAAACAATTATGTATTTAATGCAAACGATCCAACACCATCCAAACCATTATTGTGATCAATCAAACAATTACTGTCTATTGATACTTGTTCACTATCCACATTTAAACCCCTTTAATTAACACACTGTCATCAAACTTAAAACAATATGCCTTCCAAACAACCCGTATAAGAATTATGTTTCCTGTCACTTATTTCATTTAATATTTAAAACAAATTCTAATGAACACATAGTCATTTTTCCAACTATGTTCAGCATCAAAACCTTAACCACTGTCCATAAATTCCAAATTTTCAAATCAAGCATAGACACAAGTCTTTCAAGAATTGAACAGACTCTTTTAAACCATGACCAATTTCATTCTTCTAACAACAATTACCCATAACTCTGTAATGGCATTATAATGTAAACACCCTGTGCTTTATTCCTGTTGGTGCAATCAAACAAAATGATGTATGATATCCATAAATCATACATAGTGGAAAGCCAAGCCTTAATCATCAATACTTTAAATTGGAATAATCTCGAATGGGAAATTAAACACATAGTAACAATGACCATCATTTCCACTTATACCATGCTATAGGAAACACACAGACCAATACATAACACAAGAAACATTACTGTGACTTAATCAACACAAGAGGCAGCGACCGTGTGCCCATTTGATTTCTCAAATCAACCAATTAACCATTCCGAGCTATCGATTCAACTGTTATAATAAATAATGTAGCGACTAAATACCAATAATCAAAACCACTGCCAACGATATACCATCAACTCTGTAATTAACTTGATCAATAGGGATGAGACAATAATCAACCTCACTGGAAATACTACCCAACAACTATAACATTCAACCAGATAACCGACAGAGTGTGACTATTGAGTTAAGAAAAATCAGGATCGGTACCAACGAATACAAGAAAATAGTCAAGGGTTCATTCGATCATTGAAACACAAGGAGACTGGAGTTGACCATATCAATAGCAGGTGAGAGCCCTTTGAAACAACACGGTGGAAACACAGGACATATAACCATTAACTTGTATGATAGGGTGACAGTTCACACCCAATAGGAGAGATTATGAATAGAGGACCAGAAGCCTGCTACTGACCAGTAAAAACCTCGAGAACATGCATGGGCATAACCCTTGTGGTTTTCCCAAAAAACTGAATAATGCTGGTAGAAATGCAGAGCCATGTAATAGCAACCAACCCTAAATAAAACATCTTGGCATAATATCCACCATAACCAACTGTGCAAAAACCAAAATAAAAAAACGAGCCCATGACCCAGTGGAAAATGAAATGCAGTGACCCAAGCTAGTTCAAAATCAAACACATCAACCCCATAACAAAAAATATGAATGGGTATGGTTACAAAACTATGAGGAGATGGTGAAACCCTCCAACAAAAACCCATAAAGACAACAGAGAGCCTTCATGGCTTCTACCACATAGAATAATCAATGAAATCATGACTTCAACCATCAAATTTCACATTTGCATCGAATAACACACAAAAACTATTTCAGAGAGACACCATGAATTTACACAGTTTCGAACATTAATAAAATAACAGAACAATACATCACCAAGCCAATGTATATTTCATAATCAGAGTGAGTTCATGGATGGTGAAAAAAAAATAAAAATACCTGTAACCAAATAGACTTAAAAATGTGAGCTTGGTCGAGCAGTTCCTTCCTCGCCTGAATATCGGAGCTTAACCACAACGAACAACAATTGAACAATAACCGAGCTAGGGTGACAACCAATGGGGAAAATATGGAGTGACGTGCAGTAAATGCACGTCGCTTCCATCTTCTTCCTCATTCAATTATGTAGTACGTGCCATCCAACCATCAATTAATCCATTCAATTAATCCATGCATCAAAACTAACATCCATTGTTTTCCAAATGCGCCACTCGATATCACATTAACCATTTCAAATCATACCATAATGTATATCAAATGCGCCTTCATATAACTCAATAACATCGTATATCCACTAACATTTCTAGTTAGGACTAACATCATTCCTTTTAATTTCAATCTCTCATAATATAACATAGCATAACATAGTTTCCTTTCTTATATTTTTTCATAGGTCTCTTTTCAATTTCTCTTATTTGTTGTTACTAACATGTAGGTGTAACAAGTAATGAATCAAGGTGCCAATAGCAAGGGTAATAACGGTTAACATAAGCCACCATGACATGAAATTAGATCCTAGAGCAACATAACCAACACATAACATGCATTATCCATCATCCATTTATCGCAAATAGAACCAACATTTCACCATCAATCATGTAGAGACCTGTAAGCAGTGTCGAACAACAACATAAATATCAAATAAGAACATGATCCTCCAATCTACAAGGGGGTCCCACCTACTAGTATTATATATCATTAGCTTATAAATAATAGGCTTAGCAACACTTTGCGGGCGAAATCCACGTTGAGATTTTTATCGTCAACAGAGTGATCCTTTCTGCACTAAGTGAGGAGAGCATTGTATTCTTCATGATCATACAATTTTCCCTTTCCATCACAAAATGGTGGGAGGCCTTTGATAAACAACTCTTCAAACAAATCCTTAAACTCTTGCACACTTTGCTCCATCTGTGTTGCCTTGGTTTGAATCGATTTCAACAGGTTATGTTTAGCAATAACCCTCCTGGCCCAAATGATCAATGTAGTTATGTCTTTAACTCCAATAGTCTGAAGTTATGTAGTAGGAATGGAGTTGAGTAGATTTATGGCATTTTGTGCCGATTCTGATGGATTTTTTGCTAAAGTCTCATTCACAACATTGCACATTCTTATGGATATGATGGCCATGCTGTCTTTATCATTGATGAAATTCAAATGCACTCTGAACTTGGAAACTTCAACAACTATAGAGTCCCAGATGATATGTTTTCCCCCCTGCAACAAAACTTTTCCCTTTAATCTCATCTTCAACTTATCTATCCTTTCCTCCAAGGATCCATTCTCCTTTTGAAATTGAGCCATTCTTTCATCCTTTGCTTGCATATATTTCTTCAATTTCTATATGCTCCCCTTTATCCCTTTGATTTATCCTTCTTTCAAGCTAATTTTGACATACCCTGGACAAGTCCTTCAGTATTTGGCCCAGATTCTACATCAGGAGATATGACTACAACCCTGTTTAGCAATTTTGTTTTCCCTTGTGACCAGTTCACCTTTTCTTGTTATAGCTACAATGATATAGCCTTGTAGTATAATTCCTCTTGACAAAGTGTTTCATTTTCATTTTCATGTTCTAGAGCAACCAATTCTGTTGTTTGTGGATGCTTTGTGGCAGACATCTTCAATTTATTTTTTAAGATTTGAATTAATTTGTCTTTTTCATCTAATGAGGATTTCACACCTTGGTGACCTTCAAATTCCAACCTCTTGACCTGAGTCTTCCAAGCTCTGTTAGATTCTTTTTCTTGCCTCAACTACCCTTCCAATTTCATTGCATAAGATGAGAGCTTTGATTTTTTCAAGATTAAACTTAGGTAATCAGAATACAACATATCACTGGTGTCCTTATGGAATTTGACCTTGTCTGGAGCATTGATGTTGTCATACCTTATCTTGATCTCAGATAATTTGTCTTCATTTGCAACTACAATGTTAAAGGTCCTCTTTTCAATGTCCCTTACAGTGAAAAAATAATATTTGTGCTGAGAAATATTTTCCACTTCAGGGACTAAATCACTCATCTCACCCAGAGCTAGGTTTCCCTTCTCAGCATAATGTTTTGCCAAATATTCTTTAGATTGATAAGCTGCCCCATATGTCTTATTAAAGATGTGTTTCATGATTCTAAAGGTTCTTGATATGCTTTCACTTTGGAGTTTGCTTTCCATTTCAACCTCTACAGTGCTGGTGCCACTTTCCACCATATCTAGATTAAATTGTTCTCTGGGTTCTTCCTCCTCCAAATCTACTATCTATGGAGACTGTGAAATATTCATCTTCTTAGGAGTAGTCTACTAATAACTAGTGCCCATGGCCTCTGAGCTGCTTCTCTTGTTGTAAATACTCATCTTAGGAACTTTGAATATCTGTTTCTAAGGAGTTTGTTGTGTTTGAATTTGTTGCAAGGTTGCCTCTACTTGTTGTGGTTGAGTTGGTTGCAAGATAGCTTCCATATCAACACAAACTTCTAGTTTTTCCATCTTATCAAAACCCTCAACATGTTCATGATCATAAGGGCCCTGTTTGTTCATCAATTTTCTCTTGGATATGATCTGGTGTGGATCATATATTTTTCCTTGTAGCTGTGCAAAACCAAACTCTTGGAGCTTTGCTTGAATCCAAGATAAGAATGATCTAGATTTGACAATGAAGGGGCCAATGATAAAAGGGAATTTGAGGTTGGAGGCATTGCGCAATTTCAAGAAATGTTGTCTTAGATATAATCCTTTTCCTGATGAATTCAAGGGCAAAGGCCCTGGGGGTCAGAAAAATAGGAAATAAATAGGGGGATTCTTGACAACCATAGATGCAGATGACTGTTGAGTGCATGAATAATACCCAATCCCCCACTCTGTTCTATGGATTTGGCTGTAGATAGATTCTCATGTCATCCAAAACTCTAGGTAGGCTAGTGTTGAATATCAAACTGTAAACTATGGACATGAATTTATTGATGAAGATGAAATTTTTTTTACCCTTGCTCATGTATTAAGGAAGAACATGAAGATTAAGGAAGAAGAAAGAAAAAGTATGAAGTGCACAGAAGGCACACAAACCGAGGAAGGGTTGAAGTGGTTAAAGAAGCATAAAATAAGGAACGAAGTAAATGAAAGCAAGCCATTGAAAGAGAAGATCAAGGAAGAAAAAGCAACAAAGAAGATAGATCGTGGACAAGTCAACAAGCAAAAGAAGATACTAACGGGTGCTTTGGAGCACCTCAGAGAGAAGAAGGAAGAACATGTTGGTGAAGTCCTTAAAAGGCAGGTTATGTGGACCTAGGGTTTTGGTACATAGGGTTTTGGCACCTAGGCTTTTGTCTAGGGTTGTCTAAGAGTCATGGGATGTATAAATAGAGGTATGGAAGAGTTGAGAGAGGGTGATAGTGGTATCAAGAGGTAAAAGTGTTATATTTTAGTGTATTCTTGTATTATGGATCTTCATATGGGTGCGAAGATCGACCCTGCAGTTGGGTGCATAGGGAGAGGAAATAAAGAGGAAGAGAGAGAAAGATTTATAGCTAAGTGTGCAGATATAACTGTATATTTTCATCTATTCTATCAATAAACACAGTTCTGTGGACATAGCCCTAAGGGGAGGGTGAACCACGTAAAATCTTGTTGTTTTATGTGATTGATGCCTTGTGATTTTCTTCCTTTTATACTTTTATTGCACTGTTATTGTTCCTATTGAAGATAAGAAGATATAACCTAAGTCGTGAAGTTAGCATAATAATGTTAAGAATCTCTAGGTTATTTGGCATTGTTGTTTTGGAATCATCTTGTGTCTCCTCTGGTTGTAGACACCTGTGTCCTGCAACCCCCCTATTGCTACTTCGGGTGAGACTTCATCTGCTTCGCAGGTGTTTCCTTAAGGGCCAGTAGTCAGGGTTTGTTGGTGTGCTATCAGAGTTGAACCCTGGGTTTGCCCCTGTGCCAAAAAATGGTTCCATTGCCGAGATATGGATCTTATTGAGGGAATGTCAAGGTGGTTTCCATGAAAGACAAAGATTCAAAATTGGATAGAAGAAAAAGAAAGGGACTTCACCGTAGCTTAGAACAAGAACCCTAGCATTTGTACAAAAGACTGGTTGGGAAGGTACATCTTTACTGATGTGCACAAGATTTTCTTTGCAGGAGTTCATGAGGAGTTATATGAGTGGTTAGCTAGACTAGAAGACACTCACTTTGAAATCACATTTATACTGCCCGTGGTTTGGAATCGACGTTGATTAAGAAAGTCAAGAAAATTGACAACGCTGTGTCAAGAGCAGTAGATCTCTAGTTTGACAACAATATTGGAGGGTACATTACTGAATTTTCTATTGACAGAGTGGAATCATATAGTCAAGAAGAGAGGTATTTCTTTAAGGGACCTAGAGGAAAGTTTCTACACTTTTTGAAGTTGAAGATTAAGATGCTATTACATGAGAAGAATATCTTGAATATAGAGTAATCAATTGGAGTTTAAAGCTATTGTTCAAGAATTTAGACAACGACAGTGACACAGAGGTTGGATACACATGCAGTGGGAGATACTTCAGAGAGGTTCCTCTTGCAAACCTATTTAAGAAGATTTACGGTCCATTAACATATGACAAAGGATTCTACAATGGAGAAGGAGAAGAGCTATCAGACAAAGAGTATTTAGAGTTCATGAGGGCAGAGGAAGTAGAGACTGAAGAACTTCGCTGAGAAGAACTAGAAACTTCAGGTACTGTGCTTACTGTCAAATTAAGTATTGCTAATCCTCTTGTTATTTCAGCAACAAAGAGTAACCAGAGTAACAAGAGTAACAAGAGTAATCTGAGCACTCACTACTACATATTGAAAAATTTGTGATGACCACTTGTGACAAAAGTACTCTTTCGTCGCAACATGCAAGAGACAAAGTTCAATTTTTTTAAATCCACCCCGTATTCATCACTATCTCGACGCATGTAGTTTGACTAAATTATTATGGTCAATGTTCATCGCAAGAGCGATGAATATAGTTTTTCCGTCATAAGAGCAACGACTTACCTAACCTTAAAGTTGACCGTTAAAAATGACCTAAAATAAATAGGTAAAAGAAGAAATATTTTTAGGTCACATTCATCGCCATTGCGACGACAGTGACCTAAAATTGGACTATAAATATTTTACGATTTAAAGATGTTGCGACAATCTTGCTCTAACGACGACGGTTCCGAAAGAGTATTTTTGTGTGGAAGAATGTTGCAGAATGTTGTTAGACGTGGGGAAAAAAGTAAAGCGGGTGAAAAGGGTGATGGTAGATGTTATTTCCCTTGTAAAAAATGTTGCCTCAGATGTCCCGCAAGAATTTTAATAGCAACAAATACAAAACATTGTAGGAAATATGGTCACATTGATGGTGGATCGAATGAATATCGTCCCATGGTAATTAGCTATATATTCATTATGTTTTTTTTTGTCAATTTTATATAAAACTATATATATATATATATATATATATATATATATATGTATATATATTGTTTGAATGTTTGTTACAATATACACTAATTTTGCATGATTGTTTGTAATTATAAAGTTCGAGTTTCCCTCTAACTTTCCGCAGAATATTGCACCAAGTATTAGTAGAAATGATTTTGTACAAGATGAGGAACATCATCGTGACCAAGAAAATGAGGATCTCATGGAAGAAGATGATGGGACAAATCAAGTTAATGATCCCATGGAAGAAAATGATGGGACAAATCAAATGATCCAAGATTTGTTTTCACAACCGGATGAGGATGGGGAAAATGCTGGTATTTATGAGGAACCTCTATTTGAAAAGGAAAATAAACGACTTTATGAAGGATCAAGAGCAAATATTCTCTCCGCTACATTGCTTCTAGTGAACTTAAAGGTTATGAATAATTTGTCGAACACTTGTATGACACAGATACTAAGGTATGTAATATGTTTCATCTCATATTATAAATAAATGTTGATTTTTTTCTATTTGTTTTTAGTGTTAATTAATGTTTAAAATAAGAATGCAATTTTTATGATTAATATTCTTACATTAACTAGTTGTTTGTTATGTTGTAGATTGTTAGGTGAATTTTTGTTACCATTGTCAAATATTTTACCT
>ML786964.1:6432-35297 GCA_009831015.1 Picea engelmannii
ATGTGTGATGTATCACTAGACATCTTATATATCTTATATATCAGTTTTCTTTCCATATTCATGTGGCAATCTGTCTATTTGATGCTATTGTTGCTTTAAATGTTTCAAAAGTAAAAAAAAAAATGAATATTTTTGTATTTTTTTAAGTTTGCCGAGTTTTTGCCGAGTTTTTGCCGATCTTTTGCCGAGTTTGACGAAACGTTGTTTTCTGGACCCCGGCGAGTTGTTCGCCGAGACGAGTTTTACAACACTGCTTTGAATAGCTGTAAAGTTCAAAGGTCTTAGTAGATTACTCATGATTAAGTTAGGATTAGTTGTTGTAGTATTAACAGTTGGTGGATTATTTTGTTCAAACAAGAATTGGATATCAGAGGTTGCTTCTTCTCCAAGACTTTCAAGTAGCCTACGAGGAGCAAGGCGGTATAGTCTCCTCCTATAAACCTTTTCAGGTTCAGGAAAAGAGTAAACCAATCCTTGTGAAGTGCTCCTAGTATTATACCTCAAAGAATTTTCTAATGGAGTCGCCACTTGGAGAGTAAGCAAACAATGAAAAAACAACCCAAGTTAAAAATTTTAGGGAGAAATTTATTACTTATTTTTAAAAGAATAAATTAAATTAAGTCGTTTAGACCAAGGATAAAAAACTTATCCCCGACAACGACGCCAAAGATGTTGTCGTCCTTATACACACCTACAAATGTGGAAAAGTCTCAATCCACTTGGTGTGTCCTTGGAGGCACAATGCCTAAGTCCAAACCCACTGTGACCTCGATTTGGACTTCTTCCGTCTAGGCTTACTCCTAGGGAAGCCAAGGCGGGTAGACCCTATTTACTATGTGAGTTGTTAAGTGAATTCTAGGAGTTGATTTTAGTTAAGTTAGGGGGAAATCTAACCTAAAACAACAATGCAATGCACAATTTCAAATGACAATCAAGCCTTTCCCTAAGGTCAACTAAGACTAGTGCCTAAGTATTGGGTAAGGGGTCAACTAAATCTATACAAAGATTGCAAAAAGATCTAATTACAAAAAATAGCTTTACACTAAGTACAAGATGGATCAAAATAATGAAAATTATACTAAGTGAATGTAAATTACAATATGGACAAGAGAATGAGTTAGAAAGATGTACAATAAAAGATGAACCAAAGCCAATCGAACTCACAACCAACTAACAAAAGCATGTAACTTGAAAATGCAGGAAAGAGAGCAAGTGCATAACTTCTAGGGGAGATAGAGAGTCAACAAGAGGAAGTGCGCAACTTCTGAGCGAAGGGGGAAACCACTCACCAAGTGCCACAAAGAGATGGTGCACAACTTGATGGAATCCTTCCTTTGAACAGAGAACCACTTCAATCCACAAATGAACTTGAAAGTATATTGCTCAGCTTGAATTGAAATGCTTCAAAATTAAACCATGAGCATAAAAATACCTTGAACAACAAGGTTTACACAACTTAAAAGATGTTGAAAATAAAGTGCAAGTGTTGTGTAATATTAGATAATTTTTTGATGAATTTTAAAAGTCTCTCTTTGATTAGGGGGCCTAAGCTAGTGTGAAACCAACCTAAGCTATGTGACTACCCCTATACTCTTACCGCTTTGGCTAAAATGATTGTTGGGTTCTCAAGAAGTAAGGCAAACAAGGCCTTACCTTAGCTCCACAGGGCAACCCGAAAAACTTGGGCGCTCAACAAGGGGGACACCTAGTGCCGTGAAGTCATCCCTGACTTAGCACCCCAAGTAGTCTCCACAAGGCTCCTTTTTGGTGGCGAAAGTTGTACCAGTAAAGGGTGCCCTATTAAACTAGACAAATTTATCCCTCCTAAAGCTACAATTTATTTGATTAAGCAATAAGATTACTTGTATTAAAAATGCTTAAGGAGATAGAGCTTCCAAGCAAATGAAATGAAAAGTGCTTATAGATCCAACATAAGTGAATTGCTAAATGAAAGATTGCTTCCTCAAGATTATACAAGATATTTAACCAAGATAAAGATGCTTATAACTATGTGAAGTATTAACAATGAACTTTAAAGGAGATAAATGAAACTAAATGGCAGAAACAACTATTGACAGATTAGCACAAGAGACAAGCCTTACGATATTGCATGGGTGGCTAGGCCAATCCACTATGCAAGGTGTGGGAAAAATAAATTTGAAATTAAAATTAACTTGGAAAAAACAACTAACTACTTGCAACCTCATCAAAGGCACAAGATGGAGGACAAGCCTACTGGTTTTGTGCCCAAGTGGGTGAATGAAATAAACAAATAACTTGAAAAGGAAAAACAAGAGATTTTTAGCCTCTCAACCTTGCTTTAAGGACAAGTGGGTTAAACTTCAAATGCATAAACCAAACAAAAAATAGATTTAACTCCCAGCCTTACGATTTTGCATGGGTGGCTAGGCCAATCCACTATGCAAGGTGTAGGCACATTAACTAAAGAAATTGCGGAAAATTAAAACTTGGAAAGAAATGCAAGCCCAAGAGACTCTCTTTGGGCTTTCTTACAATGATAGAAGAAGAGAGGAGAGTTAGGTATCAAATACTCCAACTTGGGAGGTCTTTTCTTGAAGTTTTATGGCCCCAAATGGGCAGCACCTCCTCTTTTTTGATGCAAACTTGCAAAAAAACAGCAAGCAAAGCTTGCTGAAAAAACTGCAAAAATGACCAGAAAACTTAAATAATTTTTGTTACTAATAACATAAATTTTCTATGAAAAAAATCAACAAGTAAATATGATTTATTGACCTATTCAAGAAAGTTAAAATGCCCCAAAAATGAATGGAAATATTCAGAAAATTAGAACAGAAATTTAAAAAGGTTTGAGTTGGGTGAAGGGACAAATTTCCAGATCTGAAATTTATCCACGAAACCCTTTGGTGACCTGCAAATTTCGTGAAACAAAACTACAGAAAAGAGAAGAGGTGAGTAGATATTATTGATAAAACAAAATACTTTGCTGAATCAAAACAAATACTCGCTAGATCTACAATACTACTATCATAGATCTACCCAAGCAAAATACTTTGCTTGGATTTTCTACTCTAGATCTATAACATATGCATACACAAAAGAAAAACCAAAGCAAGTATCACCTCCAATGTAGCACAAGATGGCACCAAGAAGACTCTCAATGCACCATGGATCCTCCAAAGATTTCTTTTATTCCAATAAAAAAAGGTTGTTGCAAATACTTGCAGCAAGCTTTACACAAGAGCAAGAGCAAAATGGGAGAAAGAGAGAAGAGTGGGAGAGAAGTGGGAGAGATTTGGGCGTAGTAACAGTACACTGAGAATAGATGTGAAGTGAGGGAGGGGTAGACATTCTTTTATATCTGAGAGGCAAGAGTGATCCCTCTTGGATAAGCTCCAAGTGTCACTCATGCAATAGAAGTCACAATCTCAAGGAGGGCGCACTTTTAGGGTTTTGGAGCTCTAGAGTTTGTGAGGGTTGAGTGAGGGGGAGGGGAAACACCTTTAGATTAAGTCAAACACCACCAAAGATCACTAGGAGGGCACACTTAGGGAAAAAGGGCTTTCATCTTTTAATTTTTCACTTTGACTAAGTTACTCACCAAGGGGGGTGCAACTTCCCTAGGGGGGATGACAAGTTGTGAGTGTGGCTAAGCATGGGGGATTGGGTTAAGTTAGAAAATTTCTTTTCTAACTTAGGGAAAGGCTTAGGAAACCTTTCCCATTCTTTCTCAACTCTTTTTTGCTCATTTTACAAAAATTGGCATTTTTACTTAGCCAAATTAAAGCAATTAAATTGCTGACTTGGACTGACTTGGACTCCTCATGGACAATGACCTAGCAAAATTTGTCCAATTGAGCTAAAACTTGGTCCAAGGGTGTAGGGGGTCTCATTCCATTTCTTTTGAGTACTCACACCCCTATCAAAATCCCTTAGGACCTAGTTTTTACATTTTTACATCAAAATTAATTAAAGTTACCATTAATTGGGTAATTTTAAAAAATTAAAAAAAAACTACTTAGACTCGATGGAATTCCACAAGACTCTAGGAGATGTCTAGCATGGTCATTAACAATATTCTTAGACCCTAGTCACCCATTGGGCTCGATCATTAGAACGCCTTTCACCACTTTGGAGGATTATTATGAGTGAAAAACTCAAGGGTAATTAAAATGGTTGTTTAGGCTAGATCAATTACCCATGGATAAAAAACACTCGATGAAAGGACTTCCCTAATGATAAAGTTCTAGGCAACTAACCTAAAATATGATCCATGCAGACCCATTACATTATTATCCCACGCAGGGGAGCGGAAATTCTAGTTACAAAAAGAAGTGTCAGGGGCAAATATTGCCTTGTAGAACCAGAAAGTCTTCAACTTGGTTGCACCATCAGGTACATAGCTTCATGGCACATGGATTTGAACCCCTAGTTGAAATAGGTGGTCAACATGGCCAATCCCAATGCCTAAACAAAGGTAAGGGGAGATGAGAGGAATAAAGATGGAAAGTGGTAAGTATGGAGGGAACGAATGATGACCTTTCACAGACCCAACCAGTGGCAACCCATCCTAAAGGGAGATCAACTTACTAGGGCACCATGTCGCCCTTCCAGGTATGAACAAGGAAAATAACATAATTTCCAAGCAAACGTCATGAAATGAAGAAGAATTCAATGCAACATATTCAAGTGCTTCAAAAATTAGAGTGACACATACCATGATACTTGGACTCATTACCTCATGGAGCAAGACTTACTACTACTTCAGGACCAGGCTGGTGAGATGGACACTGCTGCTGCTGATAAATGTACCGCACTGAAGAAAAGAGGGGCCCTCTGGGGCCATGCTCAAGTTTTCTGGCTCTCAGTACTCCATGTCTAGGACCTGTGGGCCTCGAGACGTGATCTCCTTAGTTATCCCTAGGGTAGGGGATAACAGTGTGTATTAAATGGTTAATGCTCAAATGATTAATCTACTATAGATGATATTTCTAACTTCATAATAATGTAGAATTCATCTACAAGTAGTACAAAATCAAATATGCATGTTTTCATTTTTTTGCACTAATTTGGCATTTTGCATGTTTTTTTTTTAATATATATGCTTTATAATATATAAAAATATATATTATATAAAAAATGCTCCCGGGACACTCCCTGTCTTGGGTTATTTTTGGGAAATGGTGCTCTAGGTGCTCCCATTCCTGCTCTGTGCTTCACTCCATGCTTTGGCAACATTGGTGTGGTGACGGATGGTCCTAGGTCTTGGATCATGAGAACATGACTTTTCAATGTAGGTTTTTTCTAACAGCACCAGTGCATTTGGGGAAAAAGGAAAAGAAATAAACCAAGAAGTTGGTGACCAACAGAGAAGAAACCACCATAGGCAACTCCAAAAAATCATGTAGAGCAATTGAGCCCTGTAGTGCCAACTAGGGTGTGGAACCCTCCCTCTCAAGGTTGTGATGTGGATATGAATTCAGTAAAGTTTTCCCCTATTTTTTTCCCCACCCCTACCTTCAAAATTTTATATCTACCCCTTCTTTGTAGGTAGTCACAGTTGAAAATTCCTTGGGTGGGATGAAGAGGCATCATGAATTAGACAATTCAGATATGGAAAGGGAAACAATCTCTCCATCCAGTTTAGACACAGCTTGTTGTCAAGATTCCTCAAAACCTCCATTAGTTGCCGACTCATTGGCCGAATGGAATGATATCAGAAAGAAAATGGGAAAAAAAAGAAAATCTCTCTTTTCTTCTGTTCGGCAGAAAAATTCCGAATACAACATATATCTTTAGAAATTGGAAAAGCATTAAAGACATAAAATGACCTTGCTGAGTAATGCTTGTAATTGTAAACTTTGGTCCAGACTAAGGGTAACAAAAAATTAATATTAAACCTCAGTTTTGAGTAGGTGGAGGTCAAATTCTTCATGTATATCTTCTGGTAGCATATGTATTTCTCATTTCTGTGAAAAAATTCATGAAGGAATATGAATTTTCGTGTTTTTATTTACTAGAAAAAAATCTTTTTTAGATTGTAATTAAGAAGTGCCAAATTGCTTTTCAACTACCCTCAACTGCAAAATCTGGAAATGGTATATTGAATCTCTTGTCTTCTCGAGAATTGTCCATTTTTGACAATTACATGAATAGCATCATACAATAAAACTAATTTGATTGCTTTTTATGTTAACAAATCTCGAGTATTATGTTTGGATCATGGTTGTGGGAGGCAAATATTGGTCCTATCCACATGTCCTCGAGGATCAACTATTTACAACTTATTAGATAAGTGGTATGATTTACTTAATTAAAATGTCTGCATGAAGAATTAACAAATCTTGATTACTTTGTTTGCATCATGCTTAGGCACAATTGATGGAACATTTTTTATGGTGGTTGTTCTATGCACAAATTACTAATTCCTAGCTTATGGAGAAGTATTGTTTAACATTTAGTCCTTTGAGTGACAAACCTTTGAGGATTTTAATTTGTTGTGAACAGGGAATTTGACTACGATTATCTATGAGGAAGATTGTGAATTTGCAGATCCTGCTGGATCATTTAGAGGACTTAAACGATTTAAACGAAATTGTTCCAATTTTGGTTCCTTATTAGAAAAGTCAAATATGAAACTCATGGATTGGGAAGATTTTGAGGTAAATTTTTTTTGCATGTTTTCTTAAGCCTTTCTATTATGTCCAACGGGCAGTAATATTCTATTAAAGACCTTTCTAATTCAATCTGTTGTGAGTTTAGTAGCTTTTAGCTAGTCTAACCAATAACAACTTTTATAAATTTGAATTTTGTTACTATGACCATGGGAAAGGCTTCCATTGATTTTGTTGGGCATTTCCTATCGCCTTGAATCTCTAAGAATAATTATTCAAAGCAATAAATCAGATTTTCCTACGAATTATTATCTTCTTAGGTTGGATTGGTTTACTGCATTGATGTTGGAAGTAACTAGTAGTATTTAAGGGTATAATACAGCACACATAATCACTTAATTTTTTCCCCCTTAAGTATGCTGTTTATGATCTTTTTATTTACATCAAAAGTACAGCATAATAAAAAAATAAAGGGTGATAACATAGGTTTCCACCAAATCCAAAGGGTGATAACATAGGTTTCCGCCAAATCCATAAAAGTTGGAGAATGATTGTCACTGACTTGATTAGGTTGTGTGTGTGTGTGACACATTTGTGTTCCATGTCACACGTAATAAATGTAATGTAGGCTAGGAGGAATAAGAAAGGTCAAATGCTGTCTGTACGCTGTATTTATTTTTGTATTACCACGGGAAAATACCTCTTTTCTTCCATTAGTGCAAGCTATTTCTTTTTCCTCTATGTTGGAATTTCGTTCCACATTGGAGAGTTGAAGAGGTAAACTATAAAACCCATTTTTTCTAGTTTATTTTCCATGTGTACTTGAATTTTTTCTATGTTGACTGTTCTCTTCCGCTACTCCTTCCCATTTCTTCTTCTCCCTCATTCTATTGCAAGCAACAGGTTATTATCAAGAAGCATGATGCATATGTGGTTTATGCTTCCATTTTTTGTTATGATGGTGTTGATGGGAAACCAAACTACCAATGATGAGGAGGAAGAAGTAGAGTATGGCCCATTCCATGGAGAGGAAGACGAAATAGGAGAAGAAGTAGAGTACGGCCCATGCCATGGAGAGGAGGAAGAAATAGAAGGGGATGAAGGGATGATGAAGTTGACAGTGATGATGAAAATAAACCCAAAGAGAGTTCAACACCTTTGTTGAAGTATGTGACAAGGCTTGAGGGAGGGGAAGGGGGTAGAGCCACTAAATTTTCATGCCCCAGTGTAACACAACTTACACAGGTCCATATACCCATGCTGTTAGCTTTTGGGGTTACTCCGAAAGTGTTTACATGATATTTGGGGGTGCTTCATGAGATTTGGGATACATGGTGTATGATTAGCTCTTGGATGCTTCGTGATGGATTTTCACATTGGAGGTGGTTTACTCAGTGGTTGCTTGACCTCAGTTGGATGCTTGCATCACATTCTTCCTTGGAACGTTGGAGATATTTAGAAATCCTGGGACATTCTTCATGTAGTGTTCCTTGCTAAATTTTTCTTTCTAAGTTTCCATTCAGTTTACTGACAGGGACATTTGGTCAAACAGTTCATATGTGAAGCTTTTATTCACAGCTAACAATTCTGGTTGCTTGTCAACAATACATAAGAAAGTGTGCAAGATATGTATTCATAACTTATCATCCAATTTATTTAGCAGCAGTACATGATAACAGCAGAAAAAGAAGACAAATCTCTGGACTGTTCATCAACAATGGGCTGTCTATAATTTAGAAAAATGTGCAGCAAACATATAGACAATATACAGGCCTGCAGGAGTTATTTGTAGGCTGCTAGCTGATTGCTGTAGGAACATCAGTCCTTCCCAAGCAATATTGACCCTTGGAAAGTGAGTAACTCGGCCCCAGTTGAAGATAGCTTGACCCACAATGCTGGTGCAAACTCCCAGCAATAAATCCAGTCACAGAATGAAGGAAATATCACCCCCACTGCCTCAGATACTCGCCCAGGAACAGTACACGACTCCTCTAGTGCAAGAACTCGTCCCACAGAGAAAAAAAGTGCTGCCTCCAACAAGATATGCGCCCATCTGCCAGGTAATGTGCCCAGGATGAAGGAAAACTCGACCCCAGCTGTACCAATGCGTTCCACTGACAAGGCACCCGGCCCCTTTCTCTAATATTGCACCCATCCCGAGAAAAAATCGACCCAGCTGACAAGTAATCTCCTTAGCACCAAATAACTCACCCTCTAAGTAAAACCCAGCCACGGATATGCAACTACTAGCTACCAACAAGGAATACTCTGCCATTTTGAAGCTCAATGAAGAAATCTAAGTGATTTCCTCCTGAAAATGACCAACTAGGGTGGATGGTCTCACCACCGAAGCCAATTTGCAAAAAATCTTAGGGTTTTCATCCCAAGAGATTCAAAAAACTCAAGCTCTCTCCAAATTTCGTTTTTGCAAAATGAAAAGCCAAGAATGAGAGAGGGCACTCCTCTTTTTCCTTTTTATCCATGAAGTAACTTTTTCGTGACCCTTTTTTGCCACTTTTACCCCTTTTAATTTATTAAAGTGACTTTTCATATTCCAAAAGTCACTTAGTGTCTTTTTTATTTTAAATTATCTAATGTCGCTTTTGCTAGGCTCCTTTTTCCCCATTGACATTAAATAATTAATTAATTAATCCCCCTTCTTCCACTGGACTATAGCTTACGGGAATTACTTAGGCTATTTCGTCCATCTCTGAGAGTCATTTGGAAAGGGACATTACACTTCATGTTGGGAAAATCTAGATTGCTTGGTTGTTTGAGAGGACACCCTACATTGGAGGAGGAGTGTTTGGTATTTTGGAGGGAATTGTGCCCTAGAAAACATGGGGTTGCTTGGATGCATACATGGAGGCATGGAGTTAAATTGGGGTAGCTTGGGTTGCAACTTGCAATAGTGTTCATGTAGGGGGAGTGGACCTAGTGGAGCACATGGTTTAGGAGGAGCATTGGAGTCCTTAGATGCTAGGAGTGTTGGATACATATTGTGGAGCACCCCTGCATTGGAACCTTGCTTGTGTAAAACTTCACCTCGAAGCTTGACATTTGTACCCTTACAGTATTACGCTCCACATGTATGAGCCTACTTGTGGCATTGTAGGTTGCTTGTAAGGGTTTAAGCCTAGATATGTTTTGTTGGTCTCCCTTACCTCTCATATATATAAAGGAAGAAGAGAATCCTTTCATCATCATCTTGTGTTAGAGATGTGACTAAGAGGAGCGCACTAGTCTCTGTCTGTCTCTCTTAGATATTCATCTTTGTACTTTCTCTCTCTTGTCTTTGAGGGGCTAGAGTTTCTTGGAGCTTTTGGATCATCTTGAATTCTAGGGCTAGATTTTCATCCCTTGGATCTAGGGTTTTGTGATTAAACACTAGGTCGTACTTGTTGAAGTGGAGGAGTGTTATTGCACAAGTTGTAGGTTGGGAAAATCTCGACCTAACCACCAAAATGGCGACAACTTAGAGAGTACCTACCCATTGTCACCTTAGGCAGGTGTTCCCATCACTTTAGAGGTGAAGTGGTCACCTCAAGGGGGGAATCCCGGTGACCCTAGGGGGAAATGAGATGGAAAGTGACATGTATGAATGGAAGCCCCTATAGGTCAAGTTACTAGATGGAAGAAGGCTTGAGAATGAGTCTCGGGAGAGGTTTAAGATTGCCAAGTCCTTGGGTACTTGCTGAGAGTGTTTGTACCAGCCCAGGACACAAAAAAATCAACTGTTTGCAGTGTATGTTAGATGGACAAGAAAGTTAAGCTTGCTGTCACTAATTGCATCAGTAAACAGAAATATATATCAGCAAGAACAATAGCTATTTACTGCAGAATTAACCATCAAAATTGTCAAATAAATATTGGACAATGAAGCACTAAACCAATAGATAAATTTCCAATATTCAAGCACAAACTTTGACGGTAAAAGAGGGCTGCTAGATAGTGTTTTCAGAGAATTATTGTAGCAGCCTTATGGATGTAGCAAACAATTGTTACAGCAGCAAGCTTCAAACACCAAAAATTACAAGTAAACCACTCAAAAGATGCACAGTGATTAGTAGATTAATATGGCAGCTTCTTAGCAATTTTTGACGGATGAATAGTGAGTAAGAGAAATAAGTTAAATGAGTTTGCTGCAGCCTTAATGGATGTAGCATAAAGTTTATAACAACAATAAGATATCCTTGACCAATCAAAACGCCCTTGTGGCCTTAGCAAGCTTAGAGCACATAGAATAGATTCCAATTTAGACAATCTCAAAATCTCGTGTTTTCACGTATACCAATGCAATGATTTTATTTCTCCAATGCAAAGAAGATTAGTGCCTTTAACTATTGGGTTGTGGAGTCTCAAAATTAAAGAGCTAGGTGAGCTACTTCCTTGGGGGTGTAAGCCTTTTTACTCCCCAAGGCAAGCTAAGCTATCTAGGAAAAACCCTAGGAGGGTGTAAACCCTTTTACTCCTAGTATTTCCTTATGCAACACAGTATTTCAAGACAATTACAATGGACTTAGTGGGATTGTATGCACTTATACTCCCCAAAATCTTAAGCAAATTAACCTTGAAACCAAGAAAAGAAGCAATATCAACAAAGATTCCTTACCTAGTCCAAGCATTAACAAGATAAACCTCTTTTTAACCAAGCAAATCCACCATAGAGAAAGAAATAGTCCTCCACTAGAGATAACGCATCATCCATCCATCCAATAGCCAAAGTAAAACCATTACAAGAGAGTAGCAACCAAGAGACAATGAGAAATGCCCAAATCGGGCACAAATTTCAGCCAAGTATCCTCTCACAAGAGGAGAGTTATGTTATGAAATAAGATTCACATGATCTCTATTTATACAAAAACCTTAAAACATAGTTTGTCCACTTAGAAAGGGTAAAACATAAGATAAGGGGTCAACAACCCTTATCTTACCCCTTGCATCAAAATAATATTAAACAATTAATCTTAAAATTCACTTTTGCACAAAAGAAACCCTAAAGTAAAATGACGTCACCCCTTTAGGGGACGTTTTGGCACTTGAGGAAGTCGTTGGAGAGGGAGATGGAGGTCATTGGGGCTCCTCAAGCCTCCTCATCATGTGCTAGGGTCAATCCATGTCTCCTTCGATGAAAAGATGCCAAGTGTCAATGTGCAACTCCATCACCACCAAACCCTAGCCCCTTCATGACGTCAACCCTCAAGGAGGTGACGTTTTTCCTCTCCTAGGCAAGTCGTTTAGGTGGTAGAGGCTAGGTTAGGTCCGTCATGATGTCTTCTAGGTCTCCAAAGGCACATCTTTGTCATCCGACATGCGGGCCCTAGGCATCCATCTTGTGGGTTTTTTGCCCCATGGAAGCCCAAGCTAGGTTTGTTCTCCCAAAACTGGCCACCAAGCAAGGTCCTGCAAAACAAAAGGGTACGCCCTCCAAAGATCTCAAGTCAAAGATATCATGACAAGTGTAAACCACATCTAATAAGCAAGGCACCTAAACATGTGCATCGAAACTGCCTCATCAAATTTAACAAATGCTCAAAACCCTATACAATTGACCAAGTTTAAGTATGGGAGGGGTGTCATAGGAGTCCTATTGGGTAGACCAAAGCCCTCAAGTAGGGGATGATCCCAAGGATGGCCTTTCAAGGTTATGTAGTGAGTGATGAGGTGGAAGGGGTTTAGACTTCATAGGTTGATGAGTTTAATGACATACGAGGGCTCGTATTATCTCATTTATGGGTGCCTTTGTAGAGGGTGTGTGGCACATTCATTTGCGATGCACTTTTTCCAAGCCCATCTTCTTGCCATTCTTTATTTCTTTCATGTTTTAAGGAATGAGTTGAAGGCCAGTGTCTTGGCGTGGTGTCCAGATAATGACAGTGTCATTCACAAATACCTCGCGGAAATGAGAAGGCTAGCTCATGATGAGACCCCCTTTCTCTGAGTTTTGTAACTGAGAGCCACTACCATGGCTTGGTGACCAAATGATGGTAATGCCATACCATTAAATACCCATGATCATGATATGCCGGATCGTGATGAGACCTCCCATCCTCCAACTAACTATTGATATTATGGTATGTATTCAACTTTTGTTGTTGACAGGGCTACGACCGCTTGTCGCTTACTCATCCAGTTGATTGCTCCACCGAAAATTTTGAACACATCCACTGGTCGACCTCCGTCGATCCAGATCTCCAACCCAATCGACGTCAACAAAGTCATGTACATTTAATTCACTGTCACCTCCAGGTTTTCCTTGGTAGCATATAGCATAATCTTTTGTGCCACACAAATACCTGAATACTCTCTTGACAGTTGTCCAGTGCTCCTTCCCAGGTGTCGACATGTATCTTCTCAACACTCCCACTACATGGGCAATGTCTGGTCAAGTGCAGACCATCGCATACATTGGACTACCAACAACACTTGCATAGGGAACACATGCCATGTCCTCTATTTTCTCCTGTGTCTTTGGACACTGTTCAACAGTTAGCCTTGCTCCCACAGGAATTGGCACCTTCACAGGTTTGCAATCTTGCATGTTGAAACATTTCAAAATTTTTTCAATATACTTCGTCTGGTTCAACCAGATCTTTCTAGCTGCTCGATCTCTCTTAATCTCCATTCCCAGAATGAAGTTCGCTGAATCGGTATCCTTCATGTCGAATTTGGAGGATAGCTGCTTCTTCACCTCCTTTATTGCGTTTATGTTGTTTCCAATCAACAACATGTCATCGACATACAATGCTACATATATGAAACACCCACCTTCTTCTTTGGAATATATGAAGTGATTAGCTTTGCTTCTCACAAATCCCAAACTAAGGATGTATGTGTGGAACTTTTGGTACTGTTATCCCCCACTTTCAGGGATAACTAGGAGATTATGTCTCGAGGCCCACGGGTCCTAGACATGGAGTACCGAGATCCAGATCGACTTGAGCATGGCCCTAGAGGGTCCATCTTTTCTCCCTTTCAGCGCCTCCACTTTGTTAGCAACAACAGCAACAACAACATCCATCACCTTCGGCTTGGTCCTGCATTAGAGACAGTTCTTGCTCCATGAGGTAATGAGTCCGGGTATCATGGTATGTGTCACTCTGATCCTCAAAACCTTTGAATATGTGCATTTGATTCCTTTGTTTCTAATGGGCGCCTGGATCTTATGCTTGTCCACTTGACCATGTCTAGGGGGAATGACAGGATGCCCTAGCAAGCTTTTGTCCATAGGTTTTGAGCTGCCACTGGGGGGATTTTTGAAAAGCCATCGTCTGTTCCTGTCGTACATACCATTTTTCACCTTATTTCCCTCTCACCCATTCCATTACACTGGTCTGGGCATAGGGTTGGCCAATCATTTACGGGTTGTACCTTACCTTGTGGGAAGAATGGGCTAAAGGCCTGGGGAGTAAAAATAGCTAACAATAAAAGCCTAAGAATAAAACCTTGAGATGCTTCGCCCAGGGATCCCCAAGAAAACAATAAAAGGATTCTCAGCAAGAAACAGAGGGACCCGTAGAAAATAAAATCAAGACCTAGTTGAAGGATGGGGGGTCTCATCACGAGCCAGCTCATTACGTCCATGGGTGCCTAACGGTATGACACTACTAGCATCTGGTTACCACGCCAGGGTAGTGGCTCTTGGTTGCATGGCCAAGAGAAAGGGGGTCTCATCACGAGCCAACTTTCTCATTTTCGTGAAAGTACTTGTGGGTAACATTGTCACTTCTGGTCACCAAGCCAGGGCAATGTCCCTTGACTAACTTCTTGAGAGAAAAAGCAATAAAAAGATAAAAAAACAATAAGACAAGATCTGGTTAGAGGATAGGAGGTCTCATCACGAGCCGACCTATTAGGTCCATGAGCATCTAGCGGTATGACACTACCAACATCTAGTCACCACGCCAGGGTAGTGGCTCTTGGTGGCATAGCCAAGAGAATGGGGGTCTCATCACGAGCCAACCTTCTCATTTCCGTGAAATTTTTGTGGCTAACATTGCCACCACTGGTCACCAAGCTAGGGTAGTGTCCTTTGATTAGCATCTTGGAAAAAAATGAAGATTAAAAGGCATGAATGGGCTTGGAAATATTTACATCCATGACAGGTACAACTCACCCTCCACAGAGGCACCCACCGGTAAGCCATCCTTGCTATCACTGCACCTTTTGCTCAGACATCCCCATCCACTTCACCTACTTGCATGACTTGGATTTGATCCTTTCCGGGAACAACCCTTTTCGAATAGACTCTAGCCCAATAGGACGTCTTGTCACTTTCCCCAAACTTCTATTGTAGACTTGTATAATGTCTTTGAGCACTGAACTGGGGTAAAGGGGTTTTATGAACATGTTTAATAAATATTGATGATTAGATGTGATTGACATTGCTATGATCCCTGTGACTTATGAGCCCATGGAGGGCATAGTTGTTGATGTGCAGGATCACGCCCGATGGACAGGTACCATGTTGGACAGGTATACATGGGGACATGATCAGTTCAGACCTCCATGGGGCTGAAGAGCCCACCAGGTGGATGCTGAGACCCCAATAGGGGGCAGAGATAGGGCAGAGCGTTTGTACCAGGGAAGAGCAGAAGAACCCACCAGAGGCAGCTGAGCAAACTTGTACCTAGGGGGGTTGAGTCCTCTCCACAGGAACGTTGGCCTTGGAAGGCCCAAGACGTCTCCCAGGAAGCCCATGACATCACCCAGCAGTATGGACATCTTGGGAGGCAGATATGGTAGTATTGGCACGTGTGGCAGCTTGGAGAAGCCCAAGGAGGGCTAACGTTTTGCTCTAGGAGGCTGCATTTGCCCTGGAAGGGGATAGCGTCATCCTAGAAAGGGGATGACGTCTCTCTATTGCTTGATTAGGGTTTAATTTTCAAACATTTAATGTAAAACAATATGATTTTAGTATTTTGGCCTTATCGGCCTTTTTATGACCTAAAAAGTAAATTTAGGTCATTGTATTGTATAAATTGAGGGTTTTTACCTTCATTTTTTCATCATCTCTCACTCACTCATTAGTGAGGTCTGAAATTTGTGCCATTTTTGGGGTTATTGGCTGAAATATTGAGGGCACTTGTTGAAGTAAGATTTTACTTGGCATTTCTGTTGGTGGAAGGTGTTACAACTAGGGTTTTGCTACATGGTTTCTTGGTTTATGTAAGTGAATTTCTGCAAACACTTCTTAATTGAATGGTTTTAGTTTCATTTACTTGCATATGTAATTATATTTTGCTGAATCAAAGCCTAGGTGACAAGCACTAGTTGATGTCCTTGTCTCATTTCCCCATCAAGATTTTTAGCCATTTGATTTGCATCAAGAAGATAGAGCCTTGCCATTGCAACACTCTATCCTTCCTCTTAGCCTAGCCGTTTTTTCATTGTTGATTTAAGAAGGAGAAAAACGCACCAAGGCCTAGCTATTCTACACCTGGTGAGCCATTTTTCCCTAGGGTTTGCCTAGTGAAGCCTTGCCATAGCAACACATCACTTGCTAACCCTCTTGTCTTAGATCAATCATTATTCAAGCTAGCTGTTTTTCCATTGAGCTAAGGAAGGAGGAGAGAGCACTGAGGCCTAGGGTTTCTACACCAAAGTGAGCCTCTCTCCCCTAGGGTTTCATCTTTGAGGCCTTGCCATAACAACACCTCAAAATTTAACCCTCTTGTCCTTAGTTTTACCATTTTCACTTAGTCCTTCAGCCTTTGCGTCCTCTCTTTGACTCCATATACCCTAGGAATGCACTGATCTAAGGCCCTTTGCTTTGAGTGACTTGATCATAAAACAAACTTCCAATTCTTTGAACAAACCCTAACTTTTACTAACCCTAGCCTAGACTAACCTTACTAACTATATTGTTGCCGTCATCTTCTTGTCCTATAAACACCTTGGTGCAGCTATCGTTTTATTTTTAAAGCAATTGAATGGTTGGTTAAGGCATTATCTATGAAGTGTTGATTTTGTTACATTGAATGCCACGTTTCTCTAGCATTTATTGAGAAGTGATATTGCGATCATTGCTATAGTGTAAACATTGATTTACTTCATCAATATTATTGCTCAATTGCTTATTATCAGAAATTCATTGATTATATGAAGTACTAACCAACAAGCAATCTTGCACATGTAGTTTCATTGTTGCTTTGTTCTCGGGCATGGATACTTCTTGGTTACTACTTCCGATTATCTTTATTGGATATAAGTCGGACTTTTTGATCAGGTGGTGACTTGTGAGGGGGATTATTATCACTTAACCTTTCTAAGCCTTTTTACCTTCTCAAAACCCTAGGTCACCGAGGACGTCTCTCCTGGGCCTTACCTCCCTAAATAGAAATAACCTTCCCATCGAGGTGACAGTGGGTGGTATTGGTTCAATTACGACAGTTTGACCTCTTTTCATCAATCCATTATCCTAACTACAAACTGTGCGATAACAGGTACCACAACCTCGTTGATTACTTTAGACCATAAAGGGATCTTTTCAGTTTGCACACCAAATCTTTCTTTCCCTTCACTACAAATCCTTTAGGTTGTTTCATGCAGATTTCCTCTTCCAGGTCCTCAAGTAGGAACGTTGTCTTCCCATCCATCTGTTCTATTTCTAGATCAAATGCTACAGCCAGAGACATTAGTACTCTAATGGAAGCTAATTTTGCAATAGGGGAAAAAATCTCACCGAAGTTGACTCGTTCAAATTGGGAATATCCTTTTGCTACTAGTCAAACTTTGAATTTCTCAACTTGATTTGCTGTGTTCATCTTCTTCTTGAATACCCATTTGCTACCGACATGCTTTCTTCCACTAGGTAATTTGACTAAGTCCCATGTCTCATTCTTGTGAAAGGATTCCATCTCTTCGACCATGGCGTCCTTCTAGAGTTTTCCCTCTACTGAGTCAACTGCCTCACCAATCTACTTGGGCTCATCGTCGTTGGCAGTTAACACAAATGCGGAACGAAAATCGGGCGGACTATACGTTTCGACTGGTTGTCTTACTCTTTCTGACCTCCTTACAACCGGGGTTGGTTGTTCCACCTCTTCTTTCTATTTAGTCGACTCATCTGAATCATCTTCTTCGTTCCTCAGTTCAAACCACGCCTTCTCTGGATTATTCTCGGTCTGAACAATTTCTTCACGCTTGGACTTACTTCTGACTTCTCTGAAGACCACATCTCGACTGTACACAATTTTCCTTGATGCAAGATCCCAGAGCTTATATCCTTTCATTCCTTCTTTGTATCCAATGAAAATACACTTGACTACCTTCTTGTCCAGCTTGCTCCTCTTTTCCTTGGGAACATGCACAAATACATCACAACCAAATACTTTGAGATTTGCAACCAAAGGCTTCTTACTTGACCATACCTCATGTGGAGTCGTGTTGACTAGTGTCGACGAAGGAGACATATTCAATAGATATTTTGCAATGTCGTTTGCCTCCGCCCAGAATTCTTGTGCGAGCCCAACGCCATTGAGCATGCTCCTTGCCTTGTCCATCAATGTTCTGTTCATTCTCTCAGCAACTCCATTTTGCTGTGGGGTATATGTGTGGTATTTTGGCGTGCTATGCCACACTTCTTGCAGAACTGATCAAATTATTTTCCACAGAATTCACCATCGTTGCCAGTTCTTAGCACCTTAATCTTCTTATCTGTCTGGTTTTCTACAAGAGATTTAAACTCTTTAAATTTTTCAAAAACCTTTGATTTCTTCCTCAGGATATATATCCACGTCTTCTTGGAAAAATCATCTACAAAGGAGACATAATATAGGGATCCACCAAGTGAAGGCACTGAAACAGGGCCAAACACATCACTATGAACCAACTCTAGAATCCCATTTGCCCTTGTTGCTCCAAATGGGAACCTCACTCGAATTTATTTTCCATATATTCAATGTTCACAAAAGTCGACTTCTAAATTACATGCAGGAAAGTCTTCGACCATACCTTTGTTATGCATAGCTCGAAGTCCTTTCTCTCCAATGTGTCCCATCCTCTCGTGCCATAGCATGGTCGGGTCAACTTTATGATGACTTGTCGAGTCGGTTTGAATCGACTCAGCCCGAGTTGAGTCGAGTCGACTTTAGGAACAATGTTGTTGTTGCATCTAGTCGAGTCAACAGTCCCTAGTAACTTGTATAGGGTTCCAATACGAACTCCTTTCATTAAGACCATCGCACCTCTGACCATCTTGCACAAATCCTTCTTAAATAGAGTATGCACCCCTGGATCACTCATCTTGCTGACAAATATCAGGTTTCTTACCAAACCCAAAATGTGTAGCACAACTGGAAGGGTTCTGCTCCTCCCATCCTGCAGTATCAATTGAACTCTTCCTTGTCCGACAATTTTGGTTGTCAAGTCGTCCCCCAAGAACACGTCTCCTCCTGTTGAATTTTCACTAGGCTAAGCTCAAGCATGAAGTTTATTTCAATTTTAGCATTTACTTGAACCATAGACAATTGCAGCTACACCATAAACAATTTGCTGCAGTAACGAAGATCACAAGAAGAAATACCATGCACAAGAACACAAGAAATATCATGGGAAACCCTTCTCAACAAGGGAAGAAACCCCAACAATCCTTTGCTATATTCTTCAAGAGAAAGACCTCCCACACCATAGACCTAGCACACAAAGGGGTGCTCTCCAAATCCAAGAAGGCTAGCGCCCAAGAGAGGTGCACACTTTAGCCCTAGAAGATGTACTTGCTGAAATTTCCAAAATCACATATGTGTTGTGTTTCCTCAATGGGAAAATCACCTTTATTTATACTAGACTGGACACATCAAAAGTGGTGTTTATTGGCACAACAGGGCCAACCTCAATAACTCAGAATATAATTAATAATTACCATATTAATTATCTTTTACATTAGTTATCTTTCACTTTATGGTGGGGCTGACCTGTACCCTTTACATCGCAATTAGGGTTACAGGTAAATCTAACTCTTAGACAATATAGAAAGGGATCTCACACACCCACTAGTGCTCAACCACTAGGGGCACGTCCACCTGTGCTCAACCATAGGGACGTCCAATTCAACAGATATCTATCTCACTGAGTCTCACAGGAGAATCATCTGGACACACACTCACTAGTGCTCAGCCACTAGGATCACGTCCACTTGTGTTCAGCCACGGGGACATCCTACTCAACAGATCTCTCTCACTGAGTCTCACAGGAGAATCATCTGGAGTACCACATTGTCTCAACTCTCTACACAAAGGAGAACAATAAACCCATCACATGGGCACCTTCACCCTTCACAAGGGGTACACATCGTTTCATCTCAAATGACACATCCATCTCATGGGCATCTTCCCCACACATGGGCACACATCATTCCATCTTCGTCTCAGAGAGAAACGCCACACCCATCTCATGGGCATCTTCCCCACACAGGGGCACACAACGTTTCATCTCTGTCTCAGAGACGGAAAACACACCCATCTCATGGGCACACCCAACTCATGGGCTCTCTCACAGGATGACTCACTCAGTCTATGTCCTGGAGGATGTTTCACGCAGCTGTAATCATCAACACCTCTTTCATATTGTTCATATTCGCAGAACCATTTTCTATGGGGTGTCATATGATAGGATGCTCCTGAGTCGATCAACCAAACATCTTGATCCGACTGTGCACTAGTTGACGCCAGGTACACATCGCCTCCCTTATATGGAGTTGTCTTTCTCTCGGTCGATTGCTTCTCGTCGGATCTTGTACTGAATTCCATTGCCTTCGATTTGTAGTCCCTTTTGTAATGCCCAACTTTACCGCATTTCCAGATTCTTCTTGTTGACTGAACAAGGGATTTATATCTACCCTTCGACTTAGATTTTCTACCGGAGAATTTGCCTTTATCTCTGTTAACCGATCAACCTCTCACCACTAAAGCATCTTTGGTCGATCCTTCCATGTTCTTCCTTCTCATTTCTTCTGACATTAGAGATGCAACCATGTTTTCTATCGCTAATGTGGTTGTATTACTCCCTATAGCCACAACTAAGCTATCCTAGGAGTCTGGAAAAGAACATAATAGGCTAATAAATTTCTCCTCCTCAGTGATTTTAATATCCACAGAAGATAACTGGCTTATAATGGTATTAAATGCATTTAAATGCTCAGTCACTGAACTTCCCTCACTCATCCTCAGAAGATACAGTTTCTTTCTGAGAAACAACTTATTTATTAGGGAATTTGACTGGTACAAGCTCCCCAACTTGTCCCATAGTTTCTTGGTCGAATCTTCACCTGAGACATTAAACAGTACCTGTTATAGCACAATTTGTACTTCCCCAAAAACCAAAGGAAAGTGAACAGTCAATTGGCGTAACAAGAGGTTGTCCTATCACTGTCACCTAAATAAGACACCTCTTTCTCTTTAGGGGTGGTAGCCCAGGGGAGACGTCCCCGGTGACTTGGGGTTTTGACAAGGCAAAGGTAATAGTATCAAGAAAGTTCTCCCCCTCTCACAAGTCACTCTGATCAGAAAGTCCCAAAGGTTTTAATAAGATGAAGCAAAGATTTTCTTAAGTGTACCTGCCCAGAACAAGACAACAAGAAAAACACTATTTGCAAGTACCAATTGATATTAGTGCTTCATAAAACCATGGACTTTGAATAAAAGCATGAGTTGATATAAAAGATGAAGAAACAGAAATATTTATAACAACAATATATATAATGATAGCTTCACAATTATGCCTTGAATAAGCTTCAATAATGACCCAAATGATAACTTAAAATTGGCTATATCCTAGTATTTGTCGGAAGCAAAGAAGGCAATGTAAAATCAGCTCTAACACATGCTTTTAAGATGCTTTTACTGCTGTCATAGATGTCTGTAGCTTACTTTTGTAACAACAACAATATAATTAATAAGTTAGCCTAATTTAAGGTTAGAAATGGTTAGTAGAGATCTTGAGGTAAATGGTTTGAAGGTTGTTTTCATCAATCAATCAATTGTAAGGTACGAACTAGTGCCTTTAGGGTAAATGGAGTCACTTTTCCAGCGACAATATTTAAGGGAAACAAATGATAATGAGTGAGTTGAAGACAAGAGGGAGGATGGTTGAGGTGTTAGTAACCTAAGGCCTCAATCATCCAAAACGCTAGAAGGAAAAAGCTACTAGGAAGTAGGTAACCCTAGGCCCTAGCGATTTTCCTTCTTCTTTAGGTAAAGCTTGAAATAAAATAAAAGCTTAATAAAGAAATAGTACTAGAGTGCTACAAAGGTAGGGCTCTAGCCTATGCTTCAATGAAGGTGTCTTCTAGCAAAATCAAGTAGGTGGAGAGCTATTAAGAGAAGGACAATAACATGTGCTTTTCTCCTAGGGTTTCACACTAGCAATTTCATAATCTTATAAATGAAAAGATACCATAACCATTCAAAGAAAGAAGGATTGCAGATTTCTACTTACATTCACCAAGAATAATCTAGTCAAAAGCCCTAGTTGAAGACTTTACACAATGTAAATGCAAAAATACACCAATAAAAGCTCCCTCCAAGAGTTGCGCACCACTTAGTTCAGCCAAATAGCCTTAAAAGAGGTCGATTCTCAGACCTCACTTGTGTGTGAGTGAAACATGATGATTAAAAATGAGAGTTTGATCTCTTATTTATACAATACAAATGACCTTTAATTACATTTTAGGTCAAAAAAGGCCGACATGGCCAGTTTACATGAAAAATCCAGTTTTACATAAAATTGACAAATAAAACCTGAAATTCATCTTTTTAGGGTGACGTCATGCCCCTCCTAGGGTGACGTTGGCCTCCCTCTTGGAACGCTAGGCCTTCAAAGTGTGACGTTGGGGCTCAAAACCCCTTAGGAACTGCCACACGTGCCAATCAAAGCCATCCTCATGCTGGATACCTCAACTGGATGACGTCAAGGCTCTGAATGATGACGCCAGGGGCCTTCAAGGGCCAACATCATGGTGGGAGGGCAAGACCCCCCTGGGTCCATGCCTGCCAAAGTGCTTCTGGTGGAACGTCCTCCCTTTTCTCTGGTGCAAGCCTCCAGTATCTCTCTGCCCCTGGCTAGAGTCTCAACATCCATCTGGTGGGATTTTATCCCTATGGAGGTCCGAGCTAATCATCTCCCCATATGTACTTGTCCGTTGGGCATGGTCCTACAACAACAAAAAGTACACCCTCCATGGGCTCATAAGTCATAGGGATCATAGCAATGTCAATCACATGTAATAATCAAGTTACCCAAACATGTGCATAAAACCCCCCTTTTCCCAGACAAGTGCTCAAAGACGTTATGCTATTCTACAAGCTAGGTTTGGAGAGAGTTTCATGACATCCTACTGGGCTAATTCTCCTTAGGTGTGGGGTGTTTCCAGGTGAATACCAATCTAGGTCATGTAAATGCATGAGATGGTTGGGGGACGTTTGGGCAAGGGGTGCAGTAATAATAGGGAAATGTAGGTCTTACCTATGGGTGCCTCTATAGAGGGTGAGATGCACCTTGTCATGGATGCAATTGTTTCCTAGCCCATTCAATGCCTTTTTACTCTTTGTCTTATTGCTTTTTCTTTCAAGAGAATAGTTGGAGGACACTGCCCTGGCGTGGTGACCAGTGGTGACAACGTTACCTACAAGCATTTCACGGAGATGAGAAGGCTGGCTCGTGATGAGACCCTCTCTCTTGGCTATGCCACCAAGAGCCACTACCCTGGCGTGGTGACCAAATGAATAGTAGTGTCATACTGCTACATGTCCATGGACCTAATAGGATGGCTCATGATGAGACCCCCTATCCACCAACTAGGTCTTGAGTTTTATTTTATTTTATGGGTCGCTCATTTTTCTTGTTGAGAAGCCTTTTATTGCTTTCTCGGGGATCCTTGGGCGAAGCATCTCAAGGTTTGATCTTGGCTTTTAACTTTTTCCTGCTACTTTTACCCTCTGGACCTTTAGCCCCTTCTTCCTACAAGGTAAGGTACAACCCTTACTAGCTTGGCAAACCCAATGCCTGAACCAATGTATAGGGGATAGATGAGAGGGAAAAATGATGAAAAATGATAAGTATGGAAGGAATGGACGATGACCTTTCATAGACCCACCTAGTGGCAACTCACTCCTAAGGGAACCAACTTACTAGGGCACCAACTTACTAAGGCACTCGGTCATCCCCCCAGGTATGGGCAAGTTAAAAAGCATAATGTCCAAGAAAACATCATGAAGCAAAAGAGAATTAAATGCACATATTCAAATGCTTTGAGAATTAGAGTGACACATATCGTGATACCCGGATCCATTACCTCATGGAGCAAGACCCACTGCTACTTCAGAACTAGGCCGATGGGATGGATGCTGCTGCTGCTAACAGAATGGAGGCGCTGAAGAAAAAGGATGGGCCCTCCAAGGCCAAGCTCAAGTCAATATGGCTCTCAGTACTCCATGTCTAGGACCTGTGGGCCTAGAGACATAATCTCCTTAGTTATCCCTAGGATAGGGGATAACATCTGGCTCCAACTCGGGAACATGTGCTCACCGTAGAGCGCATGAGTGTTAAGGTTTAAGCTATTATTAGGTTTCTTTTCAATTTACTAGATAACCATATCATAGATAGGATCACTGAGAGAAACACAATCACAAGATACACAACATTTATCTTGGGAAACCCTCATGGGGAAGAAAACCTAGCAAAACCTTCCTTAATATAGATAGCCAATACAATGCCAAGACTATAAACCAAACACTAGAGAATATCCTCTACTAAGCAATGTGCCTCTCTCTCTTCCTTCTTCCTACAACTGGTAACTACAACTTCCTTCAAACTTGCGCACTAGATGAGTGAGCTGAGTGAGTGAGTAAATGAGGCGTTGGCTTCCTTTATTTATACAAACTGGCAGGTGCTGGAAAGGTGTCTCTTCGCTAGGCAGGGCTGACTTGTCTTCTGAGTGGCTAAAACCACTTTAATTTGGCCTGGGGCCGACTTCTTAATTTACATGATATAATTAGGGTTTGCCAATCTGCAAAAGGGGATTTGGTCAATTACAATGCTCGACATGATCAATCCACAAAAGGGGATTTGATCTATTAATGAATGACTCAAATAATAATAATAATAAGTAGAATACTCTTTGCGGTTACAATATTTCAACACTCCCCCTTAACAAGAAGGGTATTCTATAGACACAACTCAATACAACATCATCAGGAGAGAGAGAGGGCAACAACATCTGGAACACTGACTGGCATATCTATAAATCATCGGAAGTTTTTCTCATCATCAATATCATAATTCACAACAGGGAGCTGGAATGGCATCATCAAAATTTGCATCAACATGGATTAGTATAACACTAATTCTTCATCATCAACAACAACACAAGGATGATACAACATCACCAAAAGCAATTTCACAACACAAAGGCTGGAGCATCATCAACAACAACATCGCAGCACAAAGGCTGCAACATCATCAACATCAGCACTAGGCTGGAAATCTTCAGCACGAAGCTGACATCTCATCAACATCAACACGAAGCTGGAAATCTTTAGCACGAGGCTGGAATCACAACAACATCAGCACGAAGCTGGAAATCTTCAGCACGAGGCTGACATCACAACAACATCAACACGAAGTTGGAAATCTTCAGCACGAGGCTGGCATCACAACAACATCAGCACGAAGCTGGAAATCTTCAGCACGAGGCTGGCATCACAACAACATCAACACGAAGCTGGAAATCTTCAGCACTAGGCTGACATCACAGCACGAGGCTGACATCACAACAACATCGGCACGAAGCTTGAAATATTCAACACTAGGCTGGCATCATAGCACAAGGTTGGCATCACAACAACATCAGAACGCAGCTGGAAATCTTCAGCACTAGGCTGGCATCACAGCACGAGGCTGACATCACAACACTACTCCCTCTTTTGAGGGAGGTCCTTTCGGACTATGCCAAGCTTAAGTCAAAAGTGCTCAAATTTTACACGAGATAGAGGCTTGGTCAACACATCAACAACCTGTTCATCCGTGCTAACATACTGGAGATTTATGGCTCCTCTATGCACCATATCACGAATGTAATGATATCGGATCTCTATATGTTTTGACTTGTCATGGAACACTACGTTCCCTGTCATCTTTATACAACTCTGGTTATCACATAGAATCACGGTTGCTTCCATCTCCAGATCGAATAGACCTGTCAACAACTTCTGAAGCCATGTGGCTTCACAACTGGTGGAACATGCAACGATGTATTCTGCTTCTGTCGTGCTGAGAGCAATGCTTGATTGCTTCCTACTCTGCCATGGGATCATGGCTTACCCCAGACTGAAACAACATCCTGAAGTGTTCTTTCTGTCAGAGACACTTCCAGCCCAATCTGAATCGGTATAACCACTCAGTCTGAAGTCATGATCTCCATTATAACTGAGACCACAATCTAATGTACCCTTAAGGTACCTCATCACATGTTTTGCAGCAACTAGGTGAACACATCTGGGCTCTACCAGAAATTGACTCAAGGTGTTCACAACAAAACATATATCTGGCCTGGTGTTCGTCAGATGCATCAACGATACAATGATCTGTCTATAGAACGTAACATCAACCAATTCTGATGAAGTGTCAACCAGGAGCTTCAACTTTGTTTCCATGGGTGTATTCATGGATTTGCACTCCAACATATCAAATCTCTTCAGTATTTCAACTACATACTTCCCTTGGTTAAGGAAGATCATCTCTAGGCTCTGCTAGACCTCAAGACCTAAGAAATAGTGCATTAGGCCAAGGTCTTTCATCTCAAATTCTGCAACGAGCTTCTTCTTACAATCAGTGATGAGCTTTTCTTCTCCAGCTAAGAATAAGTCATCCACATACAACAACAATATAACAGGCTCATCATTCATAACCTTGAAGTAAATGTTAGAATCAACTTTACTCTTGGTAAAGCCCAAGCTCGTCAGGAAACTGCCAATCCTTCCATACCAAGCTCTAGGAGCTTGCTTCAATCCATACAGAGCCTTCTTCAATTTGCAGACATGATTCTTCCTGTCTTCAACTTCAAACCCTTGAGGTTGTTCTATATACACTTCTTCTTTAATGACACCATTTAATAAAGCTGTTTTCACGTCCATCTGGTGTAACTTCCACTTCATCTTAGCTGCAAGAGCTATGATGGTTCTAATTGAAGTGTATCTTGCTATAAGAACAAACGTCTCTTCATAATCAATGCTTTCTTTTTGAGAAAAGCCACGAGCAACAAACCTTGCTTTATATTTCTCAATACTTCCATCAACAACATGTTTTATTTTGAAAAGCCATTTGGAAGTTACCACATCCTTTCTCTTTGGTCTGGTAACTATTTCCCATACATCATTTTTTATAATGGATTGGTATTCTTCTGTCATGGCATCTGCCCATTCTTTCTTTTGAATAGCTTCTTCAAAGCAAGTTGGCTCCTTCTCTAAGAGATCACACATCAAAGCCATATAACTGGAGAATGGCTTGGGTTTCTGCACTTGTCTCATGGTTCCTTCGAGGGCACCATACTTCTCTCCATCTTGAATAAGTTCCCTTACCCAAGCTGTCTTTCTCTTGTGGGAGATTGTCATCTGAGGAGGTTCTTGAGATTCTATTATGTCATGATCTTCTAGAATCTCCTCATCAGGGGAAGTTATGTCTTCCCTCACTAGTTCTGCAACTCTAGGAGCCATAGGTTCTTCTTCATATACTTCTTCAAGCTGGCATCTTCTTGATTTCTTGAGTGTTGCATCTTCATTAAAGGTTACATCCCTCTGACCTCAATATGATGGTAACCTGGTATATAAATTCTTAAGGCCTTGGAGACCTCACAGTATCCAACAAATATTCCCTTCTTTCTTGAAGGGTCCAGCTTGGTTCTCTTCTCTTTCAGAATGTGTACAAATACTGGGCAGCCAAATATTTTGAGATGGCTTACTTCTGGCTTATTTTCGGAGAACATCTCTTCAGGGGTTTTGAACCCAAGTGCACTATGGGACAATTTGTTTTGTACATACACTGTTGTTCTTGCTGCTTCTGCCCATAAGTGCATTGGTAGATCTTGATCATGGATCATGGTCTTCACTGCTTCCATTATAGTTCTGTTCTTTCTTTTTGCTACACCATTTTGTTGAGGATTGTAGGGAGTGGTGAGCTCCCTCTTGATCCCAACATCTTTCCAAAAGTTTGCAAACTCTTTTGAGGTGTATTCTCCTCCATTATCTGACTTGAGTATCTTGATCTTTCTTTCAGAAAGATTCTCTATCAAGGATTTGAATTCCTTGAATTTACTGAACACTTCATCTTTTGATTTCAAAAAGTAAACTTAGGTTTTACGAGGATAGTCATCAATTAAAGATACATAGTATACATACCCACCGATGGAGGTTGATGGCATTGGGCCACATACATTTGAGTGAATGAGCACTAGGACTCCTTCTGCTTTATTTGTGCACATCCATTGCACACTCCTTCATGGTCATCCTTGAATTCTGGTAGCCCTGTGACTGCCTTGCTTACATATGGTAATGCTTTGTAGTTGATGTGGGCTAATATTCTATGCCAAAGTTCACATGGATTCTCAATGGAATGGGTCAAGGATGCTTCTGAGTGACCCTTTAGGTTATACAAGCCACCTTCTTTTCCAATAACAATTGCTTCTTCCATGGTTTTTCCTTTGGGTCACATAAGAACTTCTCCATCTATGAAGGCAATTATGAAGCCTTTCTTTTCTAAAGCTGAGATAGAAAGTAAGTTCTTTGTCAAACCCAGTACATAAAGTACATCCTTCATCTTCGTTGGGGTCCCTGAATCAAGTTTGTAGTTTGATTCTCTTAGTCCCTTGATAGGGTATTGATAATCATCTCCAAGTGTAACTTTCTGGGGAAACTTCTTTTCTGTAAGGCAAGAGAGAATGTCTCTTTGACTTGTCATGTGCTTGGAAGCACCACTATCTATGAACCAAGTGTCCTCACCAGGTGACACTGATCCTGAGAAGGCAGAGATTAAGACACCGTGTTCAATATGTTCTTTTATCATCTTTGTGGGTGGCTCTTCATCTTCCACTGCATGGGCATGGTGCCTCTTGTTTCTCTTCTTGTATTCTTCTCGTCTTGCTGGACAATTCTTAGCAATATGTCCCATCTTGTCACAATGGTAACATTGGTAGGATGATAAATCTTTTTCTCTTCTTTGACCTTTTTGAAACTTCTGGAATCTCCTTGGAGGGTGAGATTCTTTATGTATGAATTTGTTTTG
>ML786964.1:60245-71724 GCA_009831015.1 Picea engelmannii
GAAGTCGGCCCTGCCAGTGAAGAGACACTTCACACGTGCCAGACTTGTATAAATAAAGGAGGCTAGCGCCTCACTTAGACACAACTAACTTGCTCAGTTTGAGAGACAAGTTCTGATCTGTTACCGGCAAAGGAGAGAGAGAGGCGCATATCTAGGAGAGGAATTTATGTATTAGCATAAGAGATCTCTTGGCATTGTATTGGCTATCTATATTAAGGAAGTTTTGCTGGGTTTTCTTCCCCTAGAGGGTTTCCCAGGATAAATGTTGTGTCTCTTGTGATTGTGTATTTCTCAGTGATCTTGGATTATGCTATTGTTATCTAATGAAATGCAAACATCTATAATAATGGCTTAAACATTAACATGGTATCAGAGCCAAGCTGAAGGAAGCACCTTTCGCAAGAGAAAAACGTCATTGTTGCTGTACCTGCAAATTAGGGTTTTTCAAAAGTGAATCTTTTCAGCCCTAAAACTATCTAGAAAGTTGTGCCCTCCCCTAAGGATCAATTTGGCATCATCAGCGCACCTTTTCAGTGGCTAGATCTCCGGGAAAGTGAAACCCTAGTTTCACAAAGTACCAGAAAACCAAAAAACCAGAGTACCAGAAGTACCAAAGTACCAGAAGTACCAGAAGCACCAGTCTAGAAATCCCCGCAGATCAGATTTGAAGGAGTAAACGTTGGATTTTCAGAAATCTGACTGCACCAGCTAACTCGCCTCAACTCAGCGCATCTATCCCTTGGATTAGAATTTCAAAATTCGAAGTTTGAAAAATTAGGGTTTCCTTGGGGAACACCGTACTTTTGAATTTATATCTTCGATGGGAACCACCTTGACATTCCCTCAAGAAGATCCCGATCCTGGCAATAGAACCATTTGTTGGCACAGAGGTAGACCCATGGTTCAACGCTTAAACGACGCACCGACAAACCCTAACTACTGGCCCTTTCGGCAACACCTGCGAAGCAGATGCAGTCTCACCCGAAGTAGAAATAGAGGGTTGCAGGACACAGGTGTCTACAACTAGAGGAAATGCAAAGTGGGTCCAAGATAACGACACACAACAATCTAGATATTCTTTACCACTCTTAAGCTTACTTTGCAAGTTATATCTCAAACCTAACACATCAATGCAATAACATGATAACAGATAGAAAATAACACAGCATCAATCACAAAGAACAACAAGATATACGTGGTTCACCCTAGTCAGAAGCCCTAGTTGAAGACTTTCCATCATGAAAATGCAAAAATACACCAATAAAAGCTCCCTCCAAGAATTGCACACCACTTAGTTCAGCCAAATAGACTTAAAAGAGGCCGAATTTCAGACCTCACTTTTGTGTGAATGAAAGATGATGATTAAAAATGAGAGCTTGATCTCTTATTTATACAATACAAATGAACTTTAATTACATTTTAGGTCAAAAAAGGCCGACATGGCCAGTTTACATGAAAAATCCAGTTTTACATAAAATTGACAAATAAAACCCTAAATTCATCTTTTTAGGGTGACGTCATGCACCTCCTAGGGTGATGTTGGCCTCCCTCTTGGAACGCTAGGTCTCCAAAGTGATATGTTGGGGCTCAAAACCTTTCAGGAACTGCCACACGTGCCAACCAAAGCCGTCCTCATGCTGGATACCTCAACTGGATGATGTCAAGGCTCTGAATGATGACGTCAGGGGCCTTCAAGGGCCAACGTCATGGTGGGAGGGCAAGACCCCCCTGGGTCCAGGCTTGCCAAAGTGCCTCTGGTGGAATTTCCTCCCTTTTCTTTGGTGCAAGCCTTTGGTATCTCTTTGCCCTTGGCTGGGGTCTCAACATCCATCTCGTGGGCTTTTAGCCCTATGGAAGTCTGAGCTAATCATCTCCCCATATGTACCTGTCTGTCGGTCATGGTCCTACAACAAAAAGTACGCCCTCCATGGGCTCATAAGTCACAGGGATCATAGCAATGTCAATCACATCTAATAATCAAGTTACCCAAACATGTGCATAAAACCTCTCTTTTCCCAGTCAAGTGCTCAAAGACGTTATGCTATTCTACAAGCCAGGTTTGGAGAGAGTTTCAGGACGTCCTATTGGGCTAATTCTCCTTAGGTGTGGGGTGTTTCTAGGTGAATGCCAATCTAGGTCATGTAAATGCATGAGATGGTTGGGGGACATTTGGGCAAGGTGTGCAGTGATAACAGGGAAATGTAGGTCTTACCTGTGGGTGCCTCTATAGAGGGTGAGCTGCACCTTGTCATGGATGCAATTGTTTTCTAGCCCATTCAATGCCTTTTTACTCTTTGTCGTATTGCTTTTTCTTTCAAGAGAATAGCTGGAGGAAACTGCCCTCGCATGGTGACCAGTGCTGACAACGTTACCCACACACATTTCATGGAGATGAGAAGCCTGGCTCATGATGAGACCCCCTTTCTCTTGGCTATGCCACCAAGAGCCACTACCTTTGCGTGGTGACCAGATGAATAGTAGTGTCATAACACTACATGCCCATGGACCTAATAGGCCGACTCATGATGATACCCCCTATCAACCAACTAGGTCTTGAGTTTTATTTTATTTTATGGGTCCCTCTTTTTTCTTGCTAAGAAGCCTTTTATTGCTTTCTCGGGGATCCCTGGGCGAATCATCTCAAGGTTTGATCTTGGCTTTTAACTTTTTCCTGCTACTTTTACCCTTTGGGCCTTTAGCCCCTTCTTCCCACAAGGAAAGGTACAACCCTTACTAGCTTGGAAAACCCAATGCCTGAACCAATGTAGGGGATAGATGTGAGGGAAAAATGATGAAAAGTGATAAGTATGGAAGGAATGGACGATGACCTTTCATAGACCCACCCAATGACAAGTCACCCCTAAGGGAACCAACTTACTAGGGCACTCTATCATCCCCCCAGGTATGGACAAGTTAAAAGGCATAATATCCAAGAAAACATCATGAAGCCAAAGAGAATTAAATGCACATATTCAAATGCTTTGAGAATCAGAGTGACACATACTGTGATACCCAAACCCATTACCTCATGGAGAAAGACCCACTGCTACTTCAAAACTAGGGCAATGGGATGGATGCTGCTGCTGCTGACAGAATGGAGGCGCTAAACAAGAAGGATGGGCCCTCCAGGGCCAAGCTCAAGTCAATATGGCTCTCGGTACTCCATGTCTAGGACCTGTGGGCCTAGAGACAATCTCCTTAGTTATCTCTAGGATAGGGGATAACAATACCTAATCTGCAAGACAAAGTCGAATTATACTCCTTGCTCTTCTCTCTAGTTTATCCCATTCTTCCGTCGATATACCTGTCATCATGGTACCTGGACAAACTATTGTCCATTGTTCTCGATCTACAAGGATATCTTCAATTTTAGGCTTCCAAAGCTCAAAATTCTGGCGATTGAATTTTTCGATCTCTATTCTCGAGTTGCTTGGCATTCTTTAACATGATCTTTAAAGATTTCTAACTTACGACTCTTACTGAACCTAGGGTTTAACTCAGATCCAAGGTTGTTAAACCAAGATCTAATACCACATGTTAGGAAATGAGGAACACTTCCACTCTAAACCTAGCAGAAGAGAGGAAGAAAGGTTTAATCAAGAAAGTAAATGACAAAGCAAACACACAGTACACATAGATTTTACCCTGGAAACCCAAACCGGGAAAACCAACATTCCTTGAGCGTTTTGCTCTCTTGCTGTCTTATTCATTCAGAATAAAAGGTTACATGTCTAACCTTGGTCGACACCTAAGACACAATCGATATCATACCCTCTTGCTTTATGCAGGAACAACCATGTAGTCAATTCGTCTTACATTTACATGACCAACAACCTCTAAAACAATTTCTCTAAAGATTGATTCATTAGCTTTTACAACATTACAACATGCCTTTTTTATAGGCTTTACAGGAGGCAAAACCCTAAAGAAAAGGCACCTAAAAACGGTTACAGATCCACACAGATCATTGGCTACAAATCTCGCGAATCTTGGGATTTTGTTACAGTCGACTACCAAGTCGGATTACTAGTCTACTACCAGTCAACCTTCATTCAGTCTTCGATCGAATGCCACACGCCAACCTATCGACCTCTTGTCGGTTCACCTCTTCGACTTGTTGTCGATGTCTTTATCACCTCGAACCACCTCGAGCTTTGACTTAGACTTTACCTAGTCGAACCACGTTGACCTTCGACTTCGACTTTACCCCGTCGAACCCCCTCGACCTTCGACTTCTATTGTTAGTCGATCCACCTCAACTTTCACTGCAAAGAATATAACATCCCAATAGGTTTGACCCCTCACTTCTTGGAGGTGACTGTTGGCATGCTTTGAGGAGTTAGTTTCACCTTGGAGACCTCACCTTTGGAGTGTTGGCATGTTTTGAGGAGTTAGTTGTACCTTGGGGACCTCACCTTTGGACCGTTGGAGCACTTTGGGAGGAGCTGTCCACCTTCTTGGAGTCACATCTGCCACCTTGGATGTCTTGCATGCCTATCCATTTCATCTTTTCAAGGGACGTCCTGACTTGATGGAGGTTGTTAGACCTCATTCGTTGCTTAGAGGCTAGACATTGGAGCTTTGACCTAGCCTACTCCCCATTTTGATGGAGACATCCTTCCTCCATGGAGACTATTGTATATGTGGCATAACCACTTCACATTTTTTATGTATTGTTGACCTTATGCTCCTTAGGTAGCTAGAGGATAATGGTTTTTTATGATCTCCTCAACTAGATCTAGGGTTTTAACCTAGGATAATATTATTTTATTTAGAGGGTTGTTGAGCCTAAAACTCTATATAAGAGTCTCCTCTCCTTGGTTATTTTGTTGTTGGAATATTTTAGAGAGAATTTGTTGAATAATCACGCATTAAGGATTTTTGGGGTTTCTTTGAAGGCTTTCTTTTCATGTGCGGCTAATATTTGGGTTCTTCAAGCTTGAAGTGACATGGATTGTTTTACATGCAAAGGCTAGCGACTTGATCCATTGAAGAGTACATCTATTATTTTGGAAGAAGTTTAGTGTGGTAACACTCTCTTCCTTTTATATTTTAGTTTTGGGGTTTAATAATTTGCATGATATATCTTAGGAATACTTGCAAACATGTTGATTCCAATTCTAGGGTGAAATCAGGTGACTAGTTGAAGGAGCATCCTTTAGGAGCCCTTCCTTGTGAAATTTCTGCATTCATTTCTAGAAATATTAGGGTGGATCTAGTGAACCTTTCATGCCTCATTTCCAGCCCTAATTATATAAAAAAATATTCCCTCTAAGATATTTTCTTGACCCCATAAACCCTAGGATTTATTTGGCACTAGTTTCTCCCTTCAACCACCATATAAAAAATCTAAAAAATATTTAATTTTCTTTGTTTATTAGCATCTAAGATAAGTTGTCTGAATATATTTCATTGGATTTGAAATAGTGTTGCACGGAGTGGGAGCATTTTAGGGAGCAAGAGCGTCATTTTCCAAAAATCCTACGGAGCAGAGTGTCCTGGGAGCGTTTGTTATATATATATTGTGTTTATATTTAAAAAAAACATGCAGAAAGACAAATTAGTTGTAGAATATATGAAAACATGCATATTTGTGTTTGTAGATGAATACTACATTATTATGAAGTTATAAATGCCATCCATAGTATATTATTATTATATTGAAACTTTGAAAGAAAGCATTACGAATAAACAGGAGAGAACATTTAAATGACAAGAAATGTTCCACCATTGCTTATATTGGGATCCACATCATTAGTATCATCCTTCATCCTTTTCCTCTTGTCTGGCCTTTGCTTCTACCTCCATCCTCTAGGGACATCAGTTGACACCACCCAATTTTGATTAAACTACCTAATCCTAGCCTTAAGATATGGTAGAAAAAGCTTAACATGCCTATTCAATGATTCTGGTTTGAGTGAAGGGTACATTTTTGCTAAGGCCACGAAAAAGGAGTTTAACGATCAACACCACCAACGTTGGGGTACATAAAAGGCTTGGTTCTCTTGATTAAATGCCAATCACATACCCTCATATGTGATAGAATCCAATGAAAATGCTGCAATCCCATCAATCCTGAAATCCTGAAAACTGTTAAGTCTGCTGAATTTTGAATGGGATATGAAATTCTACTTTCTCCATATGAAGTTTGATAAGGTTGGAACCACTCTCAAACATCCTGAAACAATTAATGATAATGTTAAAAATTTAAGTAAAATGATAAAAATGAAAGATAAATGAAATGTCAACCATTAGGGAGTGCCCAGGGAGAGTTTAGGGAGCGCCAAGGAGAATTTAGGGAGTATGCTTCGAGGCTCCAAGAGCGTCCCAGGGAGAGTGGTGCTCCCAAAGGGGCAGAGAGCATTCCAAAACTGTTCGGAGGACACTCCTTGTGTTTGGGAGCGTGCTCCCAGGGGTGCTCCTTGGACGCTCCCGCTAGGTGTATGGTTTTGGGCTTGGGAGTAGGGGTAGGGGTAGGGGTGGCTCTTGCAACATTGATTTGAACTCAAGTCTAGTAATTTTGCATAGCTAAAAATAATTTCTAGACTTGTTTCATTGAATCACAATTCTGAAAATTATTTAAGTTTCTTTTATATAACCCTAGTTGTGATTAGTCCTAAGTTGTGCTTCAATTTTTATATCATTTACTTAGGGCTATTAGATAATTAATTAAATATGGAATTTATATCTTCAAATTAAAAATTAGACTTGCAAGTTAACCTCTCGAGCTTTGTTACCTCCCAAGTTCTCACTTGGTGCAAAAGTCCCTAAGCACACATTGTGAAACCCCAAGGGAAACTTAGGAAAACTACCCACTGCCACCTCAATAGTGTTTCCTTTCTCACTTTAGGCTAGAAGGGTTCTAGTCAAGGGTCCCTATCATCAACTAAGTTCAGTGTGTTGTAGTTTGGATGTAATGATCCCAAGCCAATTTTTTGCTTGAAACCACTAACTACCATTGATTTGATTGTTATTGTTGTGCAAGTGGCTCTTGGAGTTTCGTCTTAGGGTTGTTCCAATTATTTAAATGGTGTTCACACAATATCAATCCAACACATGCAAGATCACAAACATACTCAAGATATGGAAAGCACAAACATAGATCTGACCTTTATTATGAAAAGCATGAATCAGATACAATATAGAGCAGATCTGGAATAATCCTCAGATGGCCCTCATAGATAATAGATATGAGCTGCTACAAAATGCTCCCGCTAATAAAAAAGATGCCTCCAAAGGCTAGATATAAATTGGAACCCAAAGATGCCAATAATAGATGAACGCTCAACCCCCCCTGGTCTGCTGGTACGTCCTGCTGGCTGAAAGGGATCAATAATTCGGCCTGGCTGAAGGAGATGCTCAAACCGTGCCAAACTCCACCAAAATGTAGATCGGGAACAAGGAACCCTCTCCTAGAAGTCTGAAGCCCAAATACTCAATCCCCCTCCGTCAATGGCTGAAACCCTAATGTAGTCTACGCCCTCTTGAAGCCCTGAATCACTCAATAGGTCGTTCTGAATGAAGGACACCTCCAAATCCTCTGAAACTCTCTGGAATGGTAGATCGGGCTATGAAAACCCTGTAGGAGAAGTTTCATGTCCATATCCTAGGTGAAACTCCCTAGATTTGAGAAATACTGAATCACAGGATGTCCTCCTTGCCTCAAGGTAGTCCCAATCTGTAGCTGAAGATCTGATGATGATATCTCCTCAAGAAAATCTCTAAAAGGATGGTTGAGGACCTGCAAATAGAACCCACGTGTTGGAATCCCCCCAAGCTCTCCTGAATGGCCAGATTGAACTCCTCTTCATTTGATGGTGCACCCTTGCTGGAAATTCCTGAACTGTACGACCCTGCTATCTTCCTGAACTGATGGGTGGATATGTGATGAGTGTAGAATGGTGTGGGTGGAGTCTTTCATCCCTGAGACCAAGCTTGGAACAAGGTGAGTGGGTCTTTCACCACTGAGTTGCTCACAAGGGTTTGTAACAGCAAAACCCCCAAACTGTATTCTCAAGAGCAAGAACAAACAATTACCAAAATCCAGAATGACTAATAGGTGCGCCCCAACCTTCTATTTATACTTTTCTTCTATTTCTCTGTTGAGTTAGGTTAACCCCTAGGGTTAACTCCTCCAGCTCTTCTATTCCTTCATTGAGTTATCTTTACTCCTTTTTCACCTTTTCATCAAGTCAACTTAAGAAAATCACCTTAGTTTAGTTGACCTCTCCCCTTAGTGTGGGACTATGGCCTAGTGGGGATGCCTAGGCCACTGAGTCTCCTCAATACCTCTTCAACAAGAGGTGGGGGACATTACAGTCTCCCCTGCTAGAAATTGCTTGCCCTCAAGCAATTCCAAACCTGTTTCTCTCACTACTTGTTCATTTTCCCACGTGGCATCCTCAATGGGTAGATCCTTCCATCTGATCAAGTACTCCTTGATGCTCCTGTTCCTGATCCTTTTCTTTCGAACCTCCAATATCTCCTCCGGAATCAAAACAAGTTGTCCTTCTTCATCCATGGGAGGTAATACCTCAATGGGTGTGATGTGTTGGCCGATGTCTTTCTTAAGGCAGGATACATGGAAGACGTTGTGTATTCTGTTGCCCTGTGGGAGCTCCAACTCATAAGCTACGACCCCTATCTTCTTGCTAACTCTGTAGGGTCCAAAGAAACGTGGCTGTAGCTTCTCTGCTCCGCTTCTTTTTATAGAAGCCTGCCTGTATGGTTGGAGCCTTAGATAGACTAAGTCACCAACCTCAAAAGTACGCTCAACTCTGTGTTTGTCTGCTTGGACCTTTTGCTGGTTTTGTGCTCTCTGTAGATGATCCTTCAGGTCCTTGAGAATGTCTTGGCTCTGTTGTATCCACTCTTGTACCATAGGTGCCCTGCTATCACCGAAGGCAATCTCTACAAAAGATAATGGATCATAGCTATACAGGGCCGTGAATGGTGACATGCCTATGGACACGTGCTGGGTGGTGTTGTACCAATACTCTCCTAGGTGCAACCATCTGACCCACGCTTTATGTTGCCCTGCCACATAATTCCTGAGGTAGCCTTCCACCCACTTGTTGACTATCTCGGTCTGTCCATCCGTCTGAGGATGATAGCTGGTACTAGGGGTCAAGGCCGTACCAACCAATCTGAACAACTCCTGCCAAAATGTACTCATGAACCTGCTATCCCTGTCACTGACAATGGTTTTGGGTAGGCCGTGCAACCTGAAAATCTCCCTAAAGAACAGTTCGGCCACCTGTGCTGCACTGAAGTCGGTAGCTATGAAGAAGAAGTGTGCAAATTTCGTCAACCTGTCCACTACTACAAAAATGCAGTCCCTCCCTTGCGTCTTTGGAAACCCGGTGATGAAATCCATGGATATGCTTTCCCACTTGTGCTCAGGAATGGGTAAGGGTTGCAGTAGTCCTGTTGGGTGAGTGTGCTCATCCTTGTTCTCCTGACATGTAGTACACTCCTTGACGTGCTTAATCACATCCTCCTTGAGGCCCTTCCATGAGAACCTCTCTCTTACCTGCTTGTACATCTTACCGATCCCCTGGTGCCCTACCATTGGTGAGTCATGACATGCCTGCAATATCTTGGCCTTGAAGGTCGATCCAAGAACCAAAAAGATTTGACCCTTGTAGTAGACGAGGTCATTTATAATCCCGAAATTATCGTCTTGTACCTGCCCATCCAATAGCTGACAAGTGAACTGATCCTTTGCATACTCCATCACCAGATGGTCTTTCCAGTCAACCGATACACCTGTCATGGCAAAGATGGATGGCCTCCTAGATAATGCATTAGCCACCACGTTGTTCTTCCCTTTGACAAACTCAATGTCAAAGTTGTAGGCTTGTATTCTGCTTACCCATTTTTGCTACCTCTCGTTCAAGTCCTTCTGCTCCAGTAGGTATTTGAGACTGTTATGATCTGATTTGACCACAAAACGTGCACCTACCAAGTATTGTCGGAATTTGGCTAGTGCATGCATGATAGCCAACATTTCTTTGTCATAAATGCTGTAAAGTAGTTCAGGACCCCTGAGTTTCCGGCTCTCATAGGCAAGAGGGTGCCTATTCTGCATCAGTACGACCCCTATCCCTTCTCCTGAGGCATCACACTCCAAGGTAAAAGGTAGGTTGAAATCTGGAAGGGCTATGATTGGGCACGTGCTCATCACCTTCTTCATCTTGTCCATCGTCATTTGAGCCTCCTCATTCCATTTGAAGGCTCCTTTCTTAGTCAAACCAGTCAAGGGTGCACACAACTGAGAAAAACCCTTGACAAATTTCTTGTAGTACGTGCACAAGCCCAGAAATCCTCTCAATTCTGTGAGTGTCTTAGGAGTAGGCCACTCCATGATGGCTTTTATCTTCTCCTGATGTACCTATACCCCCTTTGCTCCAATGATGTGTCCCAAGTAGAGCACCTCTGTCATCCCAAACTCACATTTGGACTCCTTAGCATATAGTGACTGTTCCTCCATGATGGACAAGATCTGATCCACATGCCTGAGATGTTCCTCCCACGTCTTGTTGTAAATGAGCAAGTCATCAAAAAATACCAGCAGGTGCTTCCTCAACTGTTTGTTGAACACATGGTTCATACAAGATTGGCATGTAGCTGGGGCATTAGTTAACCCAAAGGGCATCACCAAAAACTCATAATGGCCGTAATGACACCTGAAAACTGTTTTTGAGATGTCCTCCTCCCTCATCTTGATCTAATGGTAGCCAGAACGAAGTTCAATCTTTGTGAAGTAGACAACTCCATGTAATTCGTCTAGCAGCTCATCAATCCTTGGTATCGGGTACCTGTTTTTGATCGTCTTTTTATTCAAGGCCTTGAAGTCAATGCACATCCTCATAGTGCCATCTTTCTTCTTTACCAACACTACTGAAGAAGCGAAAGGGCTAGTGCTTGGCCTGATGTGCCCCATGTCCAAAAGTTCCTTGATGGCCTTCTCTATCTCATCTTTGTACTTCTTTGGATGTCTGTATGGTGTGGTAATGACTGGTTTGGCTCACTCCTCTAGCTCAATAATATGCTCAAATCCCCTGTCTGGTGGTACCCCTGGAGGAAATCGGTCCTGTTATCGCGCAGTTTGTAGTTTAGGTCATGGACTGGAGGATAAGGGTCAAACTGGCGTAACAGGGACCTACCCCACCCAATGTCACCACGATGGGGAGGTCCTTTCTATTTAGGGTGGCTAGGCCCAAGGGAGACGTCCCTGGCAATCTGGGGTTTGAAAGGAAAATGCTCAAAGGATTAAGGCTAGTTTCCCCTTCACAGATTACCGCACAGAAAATAGTCAAGTAAAGAATAACCACAGAAAAGGCACCTGCTTGCGAGACAAGACAACAATGAAACTAGTACATGCAATAATGGTTAATACTTCATAAACCAATGACTATCAAAATTTAATGTATATGAGCATATACAGCAGTAAATATTGACGAAGTCAATGTTTGCA
>ML786964.1:96262-108573 GCA_009831015.1 Picea engelmannii
GGGAGAATTTATTGATGCGAGCTGTGCAAAAAATGGGGAGGGGTAGAGGGTACGAGGGAGGGGGTAGAGGGTACGGGGGAGGGGAGAAGGGGTGGGGATAGGTCGCGAGAGTGGGGGTAATCCGCGATGGAGTGGGGAGAGGGGGATTGGTAAATCGTTGAGTGGGCGGGAAGGAAGTGGGGGTGACGGGAATGGATGAAGTGGACAGGGATTTTGGGGGAGGGTTACGGGGAGGGGGTAGGGGTTACGGGTAGAGGAATTTGGACAGGAATTTCGAGGAAGGGTTACGGGAAGGGGGTAGGGTTTATGGGGGTAGAGGGAGTGGACATGGGGTAGGATTTACGGTGGCAGGGGTTACGGGGTGGAGGGAAAAACGGGAACAAGAAAAAAAAAATTACGGGAATTTTTTTATTTTTTTATTTTTTTTAAATGGAGCGGGAATTTGGTTGGGGTGGGTTTACGGGGTATGGGAAGGAAAGGGGGGGGGAGGACCAATCAACTCTGATACCAATGTAACAGATAACCAAATATGTAATTGCAATAATATATAAAATATGAATAATTGATAAAATATATAATAAAATGATGATTTACATTTCAGAAGGAGGCCTTGATTATATACCCACACAGGGGTGCCCTTTCACCACTAGACATGTCTTTTGGAGAACATGTCCTTTCATTATTACTAATTACTATTACTAACTATTTACTAATTAATTATTAGGTTATGAACATTTATTTATATGTATTTATGTTCATAACAGAATTATAAAAGGAAGGGCCAACAGGTGGTACTGCCAAAACATGCAGTGGTTAGTATATATGCTATGCTGCCATTATCATAGTCTTCAAGTGCTGATAGACTTTCAGGAATGGCTTTGATGCTTTGGAATGGCTTCGAGTATGGAATTTATGGAGGAACAAAAAAATATGAACATTTGAATTTTAGGGCATCTTATTTTGACTGGGCCCTGTTGCCGTCCTTATACACACTTGCAAATGTGAGCTAAGTCCTGCTCACTTAGTGTGTCCTTGGAGGCACAATGCCTAGGTTCAAAGCCCAAGCTGTCACTTTGACTTAACCTCTTCCGTCTAGGCTTACTCCTAGGGAAGCCAAGGGGGGTAGACCCTAGTTTCTAGATGAGATTAAACGTTTGATTCTAGGAGTTGGTTTTAATTAGCTAAAACGTTAGGGGGAAAGATCTAGCCTATGATGCAAAGGCAGCAATGCAAATGTGCAACAATTGGAAATGAAAAACAAAGCCTTTTCCTAGGACAACTGAGACTAGTGCCTAAGATTGGGCAAGGGGTCAACTAAAGTGTGAGGGAGATTGATTACACAAGAGTTACAAAAGATTGCAAAGACTACAATTATATCACAAGAAGGTTAGATACAAATATAACAACTAAATACAAAGGTACAATACGAACATCTAAGAGTTACACCAAATATGAGATACAATAGATACAAAGATACATATTACAAATATTAACTGAATTGCTTGTTTGTGCAGGAAATTAAAGATGCTCAAAAGGGAAACATTCATCAACACATCAAGCCTAGCATGCTCAACAATTGTGTCTCCCAAAAGGATGCACAACTCTATTGTGACTGCTTTCAATGGCAAAGAGATTACACAAAGTCCAACAAGGAAGTGCCTTCAAAGGATGCACAACTTCTTGAAAGACCAAACCAAAGATATGAGCACACCAATTAACTGAAAAAGAAATGCTTAAAAGAAAGTCTCTAAAGGCACAACTATGACTACTTAGTTATTAATCCACAACACATAAGATAAACTTGCATAAAAAGTAAATGTGAAATGAAATGCTTGCAAGAGTAGTTAAGTGCCAACCATAAATGATACCAATGAAAAAGTCCCAAGGTTGTAGAGTGGATTAAGGAGTTGATTAAGTTTGTTAAGTTAAGGTTGAATCCTAACTGTCAACCCAATACTCCCTCGGTTTGTACCAAGTAGTTGTTGGGTGCTCAAGAAGTATGGCAACAAGGCCTACCCTAGCTCCACAGGTCAACCCAAGGGAAAAAAGTACTCTCGGAAAGGACGCTGAGCGCCACGAGACCGTCCCCGGCCTATCACCTTCCGTTGCTTTCTTTAGTCCTTGTTTAAATGGAAAAGTTGGGTCAGTAAAGGTGCCCTATTAAGTCTAATTGATTTTATGCCTATGGACTAAGTTGAATCAAGTTAAAAGTGTGTTAAGGCAAGATATTGCTTGCCAAAAAGTGTGTAACTGTCCCAAAACCAAAATTTAAAAGTGTTGCCAATGTGAAGTCCTAAACCATGAGATAATGCTTGAAAGGAAAGTAAAGAACTTAAAAAAAGTTGTTGAAATGAAAAGTAGTTTGCCTTAAACCATTCGCATGCCCAAATTGCTTGCAAAAGAAAAGATAAGTGCTTGAAGAGTAAAACTTGCAAGTGAAAAGAGATTTAGAGCACAAGATAGATCCTATGCCTCCATGGGCCTAAAATAGCATTAGTATGTGTGAGATCTACTTCTAGATGATTTTAATCCATTGGGCATAAACACATTAGAAGTAAATCACTAAGCTAGCCTTACGATTTTGGGGGTTGGCTAGGCCAACTTCACTCCAAGGTGTAGGCAACCAAAAGAATGTAAAAGCTTTGCAATAAAGGAAATAGAATAGACAAACCACTTACAATGGCACAAGGTGGAGGCAAACCTTCCTATTTTGTGCCGAAGAGGGTTGGAAATAAAATAATGAAATGGAAAACTAAAGCTACCTAGCCACACAACCTTGTCCTAATGACAAGTGGGGCAAACAAAATAAAATTTGTAGAAATTTAAATGGGATCCTAGCCTTACGATTTTGAGGCTTGGCTTAGCCAAACTCACACCAAGATGTAGGCACTAAAACTGAAACACACAAACATGAATTTAAATACAAGAATGCAAGCCACTTGGGGACCCCCTTTGGGCTTGCTACAATGCTAGAAAGAAGAGAGAAAGGTTGGGTGTTGTTACCCAACCAAAGGAAGGGTTCTTTGTGTGTTTTATGGCTGAAATTTGGCAACACTTCCCCTTGATCTGGCGAGAACCTGCAAAAAACAACAAGCTATTGCTTGCTGGAAATGCTGCAAAACACACACAAATGTTAAAGAATTTTTTTGTTTTTACACATAAATTTTCTGCATAAAAAATCAGCAAGTTGAATAGATTAAATGACCTATCATAGAGTGTTAGCAATACCAAAATATGAATATGTAAGAACAAAAAATAGAACTAAGAAAGAGGAGTTTTAAACGGCTTATGAAATAAGGCTTCCAACTTGAAGCCAACCTTGCAAACCCTTGAGGCAACCTGCAACTTATGAAACAAATGTGAGATAAGAGCAAACAATGGATGAGATAAATAAGTAATACAAACTAATTTGTACTACCTACTACCCTACTCAAATAGATCTACAACTACACTATTTCAAATCTATCCAAACAAACTAATTTGCTTGGATATCTACTCTATATCTCAAATAAAAATCCACAAACAACAATATCACCTACAATCCAAGTGCACCAAGACAAAATCTCATGTACACCAAAGTCCTCCAAAGCTCTTTCTTATTACCAAATGAGGAAGTTGCAACAACTAATTTCTACAAGTTCCTCTCCAAAAGAGAGCAAGAGTGAGTGAAAGCAAGATGGAAAGATGAGAGGAGTGAGGCAAGAATTTGGTAGCATAACAATAGCTCAAGAGATGGTGAGGAAATGAGGGTGAGAGGGCCTTCATTTATACTTGGAGAAGCAAAGTGATCCCTCTTGGATGAGACCTAAGTGTCAAACACCAATCACAAGAGAGAATCCCAAGGAGAGGGGCGCACCACTTAGGGTTTTGACATGGATTGGTGAGGTGGAATGAGTGGGAGGGAGTGGGACCTATCTAAATGGTGAGGTGGAAGGCTAGGAAGGGCGCACCTGTGGAGAGAGGGGCCCACACTTCATAAAAATGCAATTTCTAAGGTTTCCACATGAAAGGGGGCGCAAATCCCCTAGGGGGGCGTAGGTGTTTAAGTGAGTTATGTGTCTAGGGGGTGGGTAAAGGTTAGGAAAAGGTTTGGGTAGGTTAGGAATGGGTTTTCTCATCATTTCCCACCTTTACTTTACTCAATTTTCTCATATTTACAAAATTTGACATTTTACTATGTCATGACTTTGGCAATTAAAATTGTTGTTTTGACTGACTTGGACTCCCTATGGAAAAACACCTAGAAAAAGTTGTCCAACTTAGCTGAAACTTGGTCCAAGGTGTAGGGGGTCTCATTCCATTTCTTTTGAGCACAAATACCCCTAGCAAAAGCCCAAGATCCTAGTTTTTACATCTTTTATCAAAAAATAATTAATTAAAATTATCCAACCTTAGAAAATTTTAATTAATTAAAAAAAACCTATCTAGACTTGACGGAATTCCGCGAAACTTTGAGAGATGTATTACATGGTCATTTACAACATTCCTAAACACTAGCTACCAGAGGACGAGACCATTAGAGCACCTTTCACCACTTTGGAGGAATTATTTGTGGGAGTGAAAAACTCAAGGGAAATTAATAAGGCTGGTTAAGCCACATTTATAACCCGAGGAAACAAAACACTCTGTGAAAGGAACTCCTCTAATGATGGAGCCCTAAGGTAACCGACCTAACTATGATCCATGCAGACCCATTACATTATTATCCCACGCAGGGGAGCAGAAATTCCAATTACAAAAATACATGTTGAAGGCCAAAAATGCCTTGTAGAACCAGGAAGTCACTGACTTGGTAGCATCTGATGATGCATATCTTCATAGTACATGGAGTTGACCCCCTAGTTGAATAGGTGGTCAACATGCCCTACAAAGGAAATGGCATATGCGAAATCATTATTTTATTATGTTTTTGACTGCTTTATTTTTTTATACTTAAAAATTGGTCTGGCCAGCTAACATTCATTAAGTAGTCTTATATAATTACTCATGCAGGATAGAGGCATTGGCCATTGGCGCTTCATCTGTGTTTTAGCATTCCCTTGGAGGCCTATATTGTCTGGTACAGTTGTTACTTGTTTCCTATAATTTTACTTAATAACAGGATTAACTGGTTGGTTGAGTTATTGAAGAGATTAAAATTTATGATAGATATTTTGTATGTGATTTTGCAGCCACGGGCTACACAGAGTATTACTATGATGCTCAATCAGGAAAAATATGCAGGTATGCTTTCTTGCTGATTCTTTACAGTATAAAACATTGGTGGTGAAAATCTTGTCCATTTAATAGAAAGACTTACTAAATACAGCTAAGAAATTGCTTTAAAGTTTAAGGATTTGTCTAATGTGACAATCTTTTTCTGAACAAAACAGTAAATTCATTTTCTTGGATTGCTAAATGAAATGTTCAGGCATGTTGAGCATTGGAATGTTCCTAAAATGGTTCTGCTGAAGCAAATTTTCAAGCCCAATCCTGGATTATGGCGAAAGTGAAAGTACTCGCGGAGATTGGATACATGTTTGATATGTGTGAAAAATCTACCTGCAAAAGAAGTTCTAGAAGGAAGAATCTAACATTACAAGTAGATGCTTATCAAATGGATGGAGAGGGCTTTCACTAGTGGGAATACATGCTATAGCTTCATTAAGCTTAAAGGGAGATTTGACTTTTTATGAATTTTAAGTTGTATGAGATGGTAGGATGCATGATGAGTGTCACAGCATCTCATTTACTTGCCACTGTTGTATGACAACAAATGAAAAAATTCAATATGCAGTAAGATAAGTAGCAATAACATCTGTGTCTTTTTCACTCAAATGATAAATCTACTTGTGAGCATAATGGTTTTCAAGGACCTCTATTTTTCAGATGGCTTCCTTCTTTGTGCTCACCAAATCATCGTAATATTATATGACCATCCATCTTCTCTAATATTTCCTTAGTCATGTTTCCTGATCTTCCATCTTTGCATTGTTTTTTTGGGGGGTTTTTGGAAAAACTGAGTCTCTTTTTACAAGAAAACTACATGTACATCTGATAGAGCTTACAAGAGTAGCACTTCCCCTTGTCTCTAAGCAAAAAAGAAAGCTTCTCTAATTGAGCCCCTGTAACATATTTTCTGTACCAACATCAAAACAGGGTTTACAGGTCTAATAATTCAATGATGGCAGCCATATGTAGAAATTTTCTACAATATAAGTCCATTTTCAAAACCCTTCCTCTTAAATAGTGACAGAGTCTGGCATTAATTCAGTTAAATGTTATAGCAAGGAAGGAATTGATAAGCATATGAGGATAATTCTATAGTTGGACATCAATGCCATGTTTTTTATTTTCTACGCAGTAATGAAAATTGAAAACAGACCAAAACAATTCTGCATTAGGGAATCATCGTGATGAGTCCTTGATGCAAGCATGATCCATGACATAGATTTATTGGCAGAGTTAGATTTCAAAATGAAACCATTACATAATAAGTTAATGCTTATCTGTTGGCACCCAATTGTAGACAAACAAGTCAAATATTTTCCAGCCATTGCTCTTCTCTTAATAGCATATTACATAAATTATTTATCAACATATATTTATAGAGACAATACTCATATCTTAAGAAACAATTTAAATATTTCATGGAAGCAATTTACTGGAGCCAGAGGGTCTTAATGAACCTATATATTCCATCAAGGAAAAAGGCAATTTTTGCCTATCCAATATCATTTGAACACACACAAAATGTCCAGCTGTGGTCAACACTTTGGCTTTCTAAAATTTGTTCACTATAAGTAGATGAAGACATGAAATTACCAAGCTATGGGCGATGAATTTTCTTGCCAAAATAGTTTTCCCCATAAGGTAGAAACACAAACTTAATAAATAACAGTGGCAATGATTTCTGCTTGCCAAAATAGCTTGTCAATAGGATAAATCACAAAGTTAAGTTTCCCAACAAAGGCAGTGATTTGATCTATCTTCATTCATTTAACCAATATAAAGTTGACACAAGAAAGATGATCAAGAGAGGCAGTGCATTCACCTTCCAAAAACGTTTTTCTATTGCAATGAAACACAGTAAAATAATACCCCATAGAGGTTGTGTTTTTTGCCTGCCAAAACCGTTTTGCCATTATAGTGCAACACAATAAATTAATTCCCAACAAAGGAAATGCTTTTATTTACCAAAAGCGTTTTCCATTGCAATGCAACACAATAACGCAATGGCCAATAGAGGAAACATTTTAACTAGTTGGAAACTTTTTTTTTCCATTGCAATGCAACAGAATATTTATGCCCAATAGTGACTGCATTTTTACTTACCAGATAAGTATGGATAAATGAAATGCTTTTTACAAGTCATTTTAACAACCACTTCACAGGCATTGTCTTGCTTATTTGGGGAAAAGAGATTACAAATTCAATTTGTATGCAACCACTTGGATTCTCATTCTACTCTTTACATTATCAATAACATAGGTATGAGAAGAAATAGTTGGATAACATTATTCTTCCCTTTTCAATTCATGGAGATGTCAAGAGAGTAAGGCTAGGGTTGTCAAAATGGATGGGAGGTAAATATTAATGTGTAGAAGGATGTGAAATATGAGTGCAACTTTATTCTCTTTTTGGCCAACCAATACTATCGTACAAAACCCAGAAATGATGAGGCTGTCAAGCATGCCCTATATTATTTCCAAAATGCAGAATCCAGAATGTGATTGGATTTCCCAAACCAACTACTATCCCTTCAACATGAATGGTTCCAGCATAAAATAATTTTGTCATTTTCATATTGGGTTAGAAAGGTGGAAGTCTGCTATAATACACATGGAATACATTGTAGTTCCATATACATTCACAAACATACATAGGATATACAAAGTCAATTTTCTTATCATCACCTACAATAATTACAATACATATGTTTATAAAGGACACAGATTTATAATAAAAAAATAATAAGAAATTTTAAAACAAGGCAGAGGTACTTATCTTATTCACAAACTAAATTTTAAGGAAACTCACTAAGTGTGAGCTTCCACCCAACCATAGGAAATCCTCTGTGGATGTCACTCCCTTGTTGGACTATGAGACCACTAAGGTGAAGGAGACAAGTTAAAGACTCCCAAGTCACTTTTCCTATTCCAAAAAGCTTCAAAGATCAACTAAGAAACCCATTGTTGAATTATTTAATTAATATTTTAGTGAGACTAGCTTTGACACTCCCTTTTTACTGAAATATCCCTGATCCAATGGATCTGGATAGACTCTACTAAAACTGATGTCTCGACTCTCAGACCTGATACTCTGGGGGTTTCTAGATGCGTTTTAGTTACTTTGTTTAACATGCGTGGTGATTTTGCATGTGTGTGTCATATGAATAAGTTGTTTTGAGCAGAATATATGATGCATGGGAAATAAAAGGAATCAACACATCTCAATAACATGTATTATGGAAAATAACAGGAAATACAATGTGCATATAGGAAATATAGGAACTACTCATAAGATAGATCTCATAGGAGTTGATCGTCGCTGTAATACAATGCAAAAAACTAAGAAATACTTGTATACAGAAGATCGGGAAGAATCAACAACATGCATGTATAGATCTGCTGCATACAATCTTGGATACTCACGACAACTGTTGCAAATGTTTGGAAAGTTCGCCTTGCTGGATATATTCGTTTGATATTCTTGGAAACTGTCCCAAATGATGCACCCTGACTTCACAGCTCCTCCTAGTGACTATTAGATTGAAGATTGACCCTCTGTTGATCTAACTGGACCTCAGATGGGACCCCTTGGGGGTTTGTGCCCCTCTCCTAGACAAATGATGCACTCCAGTGATTTCGTTGTCGGAATCTGGTGATGTATTGCTCAAACTGAGCACCCTGTATGCTCTGTAATGGGTTGGGAGGGTTTCTCCAGATCTGACCCGGTGAGCTCTCTGGAACCCTCAATGTACCTTCCCAAGTGTTGTGCACTTCCTAGCCTGATGCGCACTAGGAGATTCCTCCGTCAGAATCTGATGAATGATAGCTCAAAAGAAGCGCCCGGCTCTCTCTCAACTGGGTTGGAAGAAAATGATGAGATCTGCCCTGGTTTCATCTAGGTACATAAAACTGTCTCTAAACCTTGTGCCCTCACGGGCTACAATGCGCAATCTCTGAATTGGGTATACTGAATACAGATTTGGAACGATGAAATACTTGGATGGTATCTCTGATAGGCCAGGGTGTGTCTTCTAACACCGAAACTGATCTGGGTGGTGGTTTCTTCCAAAAATTGAAAAAACATCTAAGAGGTTGACTTCCTCCTCTGGAACTTGTTCTCAAATCAAAATCATAACATAATGAGGAATTAGGTTGAATTTCTCTTCTTATACCTCCCCCAATCTAATTTTTCGTTGACATCACTTAAGCTAGGTGCCTTTCCTCCTAAGTCGAATGTGAGTAATTAATTAAACCCCCCTTAACACCTTTTTCTTCTATTTCTTTGTTGACTTTGGCTTAAGTGAATTCTCCTATGCTTTTTGGATTAATTCATCATTTAGCCATTTATTCACCCTTATTTCTCCCTTTGTTCCCTGTTTGTGCCTAACTATAGTCTACAGGAACGTATAGACCACTAAGTCACTCCCTGCTGAGGCTATTCTTGCGTACGAAACATCACAGTCCTCCCTTCCCAAGATTTCTTGTGCTCAAGCAACATCAATCATGCGTGTTGCAATATATGCTCTCCCTCCAATGTGGCATCCTCCATTGGAAGTCCCCTCCATCTGACCAAGCACTCTTTGATGACCCCGCTCCTCAACTTGCGCTCTCTCTGCTCTAGCACCTCCTTTGGCACTAACTCCAATTGTCCCTCCTCATCCAAGGGTGGCAGCTCCAAAGAAAAAACACATTACATTACACAAGTAATTAAGGATTCATAGACATGGAATTTATATTTAAAAGAAGCACCAACTAGTTGTAGACCTCAAACATTCCTCCCAGTCGTAGAAACTGTTGTTCTATCTCTCAACAACAGGTCACCCCTGAGCCAAGTCTATTACTCCACTAGGGAAAATGCATTCACATAAGCCAACCAAGTTCTAACAAAACACAACTCAAGGCAAGGCCAATGGAATCAACTCCAATAGTAGTTCCACCTCACAACCTCTCATTCCCCCCATGTTGCCCCATCCAAGGAAATGTACCCCCTTCTCTGCCGCCACAGTCCTTCGGGTTGTCCCACTTTCCTTCTAGGGCTTCAACAACAGGTCGTTCAGGAAGTCTTAGAGCTCTGTGACACCAGGAACACAAGTTTTCTTTCAAGGAGCTTACACGTACCTACTAGGCTAGCACACATGGAAATTTATTCCCAACAATCCCCCTCTTTGGTCTTAGCCTTTCCCAAGGTAACCCAGGGATAAAAACACACCAAAACCACCAAGGATTTATAGGGTAACAGTTACAATATCTCACTGTTCTCGTTTTCCTCCAGCTTAGCTCACAAACTTGGAAAGTAGTTCTCCATTTCCACTAGCTTAGCTCCCAGGAATGACATGCAATTCAAATGAGTGACTCATCCCCATCCAAATGAAAAACCATACCCCCAAAAATCACCAAGACCCAGGCTTAAGTATGCTTGCAAATAACATAACAAGTGGCACACGAATAACCATGATCCCCTCTCTTGGGAACTTGTCCCACCTTTTTGGACTTAGGATCAAACAATATAAGACATAACTTTAGGCTTGAAATTTTAGGAATTTTTATTATATTCCTTGGCTTAGCCCCCTAGCTTAAGCCCTTCTCATAATCCCTTAGTGCCCTTTCCCTCTTGTGGAGTCTTAGCTCCCCATACACTTTTTTGTCCTCAAGTATGCAACAATGATGTATTTTTATTAATATGATGGTGTGATTACAAAATACAAGGCTTGGCTCAGTAGCCACAACATACAGGATCACTAGCCTAATGCCACACAAGAACCCTAGCCTAAACATTCATATATACAAAGAACTCTGGCCCAAAACCATCTAGGCTCACCAGCTTATATGAACATGTATACATTCATATACAAATTTACCACTTGGGGGTATTACAATTACAGAATGATTTCCTGGGAAAACCCTTCCAAGAGAAAAACCCCACACTCTGAAGCACACTCAATGGATTATTTAGCAACTAAATCATTACAATACATTACAAAGTCTCCATGTTGTCAACAAGAGTGTTCAATAGCATCATAAGGATTCTGGATAAATTTTCGCAACATAACAAGAAGTTAAAACTCACATAGACTATTTTCCTCCAACCCTGGTACTCAATAAATAGACATAGCAAAACCATAAACCATCTATGGTTTTCCAATTCTACATGATAGAAACCACCAACATTTAATTGGCCAACTACTACTGCTTAGCATTCACTGCCTACTAGTCATCTAAACTTATTCCCCGCCACTACTCAACATTAATTCCTTGTCATTGCTCATGAACATCATTCCCTTCTATTTCTTAGCAATCATTACCTACTATGTTGCAAGATTGCAAGTGTTGGATTACTGAGAGGTGGGGTGAATCAGTAATAGAACAATTTAATCATTTTTTAACCATATAATCCAAGTGTTATATCAATGAAGCATTATCATCCAATAAATGCAGAGTAAATAAGCAATGAACAAATGAACAATCATACACATACACAATACACCAGTGTTTTACGTGGAGACCCAAATCGGGAGAAAACCACATAATGTTTTTTCTTATATGTCTTGAAGAATTACATTCATTGGAAGCACCAACTTCCTTTGTTTTCCAGCTGCAACTGGAAGGAGGCTCCAACCCCCTAGTTTCTCAGGCTACAACCTGAGGGAATCTTCAAGTCCCCAATTCTCTGGCTACAACCAGAGGGAGGCTACAACTCCCTATGTTTTCCGGTTACAACTGGAAGGTGGCTACAACCACCTGTCCTTGCCCCGTCCTGCCACCCTGAAGTAGAAGTAAAATGATGGAACCACTGTCACACTATCACTGTGAGATATATTGTTGTAAACCTGTGCCAATAAATCTGAACCATGCATCAACCATGCATCAACCTGTACCTCAACCTGTAATCAACATGTACCATAAACAAGTGCATCAACCATGCACCAACCTATAATCAACCTATACCATAAACAAGTGTATCCAACCATGTACCAAGTATGTACCAATCATGTGTCAACTACTCATCAACTATGACTCATCAATATGTACCAACATTATCAACTATACACCTCATGTATGTGCGCCAACTCATCAACTACTTGTCTCAACCATGTACTCAAC
>ML786964.1:116988-132593 GCA_009831015.1 Picea engelmannii
CACTTTTAATTATAATACACTCATCACTTCACTTTATTATTTACCTTTTAAAATCTCTTAAACCTCTTTGACTACTTTGACCTTTTGGGGCTTCTAGATGACATATGAGGGTCCTCCAACTTCGTAAGGCCATAACTCTCAAACCATGAGGAGTTATGTGATGTTCTATATACCACCAGAAATGACATGACATGTAATATCCATATAGAATAGTATTATCTGAAAATACATCATAACTCATACCGTTACCCATCAAACAAACTTGGGTCCATTACCCAAACTTGGGGTCTCCAACTTCTCATGGCCATAACTCTCTAAGCGTGAGGAATTATGTGACGTTCCACATACCACCGGAAATGACATGACAAACACTATCCATCTAGGATATTTTCCCTGACAAATTCACTTTCCTTCATCTCATTATTCCACAATTAAGCATGGGTTCTCTTACTCCACAAAGCGTCTTCCCATGAGGGCTTTCACCATAAGGGGACCACTTTGGAGTTCATCCATATTTACTTCTTATAAACCATGACAAAACTATAATGAGTCATATTTACATCAAACAATATTGGGTTCATTACCTAAACCTTTGTGCTATAGGGCTTTCTTCAAGGGTTGACATCAATGGCAACCAACCTTAATCAACAACAAGGTGTATGACACAACTATCCCAACAAAGACATTTGGTAGGAGTGAAAGTATGCCCCCTTACAGACCATCAATGGATCATTTCAAGTAGCATGATTTTCCTTGAATAATGGATACTAGCGATTGATAATTGTCCTCACTACTAGTTAAGTACTAAATTATGGTAAATTTTTCTAACTTCAAAGGGGAAAAAAAACATATATATGCTTGTCAATCCACACCTTTTCGCAAATTAATTTTCACTTTGATAATCAAATTATTCATGGAGAGAAAGTATATTGGTCGAAATATTTTATCAATTACAAGAAAAATAAAGAAGACCACGTGGCATTGGCATGTTCATTAGACTTGGTTGTTTTGGATTTTCTATGTGATTGCAATTTAATAACTTGAGTTTTAATGGATACCAACAACTTTTTGGCTCTATCGAATATAGTCGATTTTCATAATAATAATAATAATAGTAATCTATTTTTAAGGTCACGACCAAGCTAGACATCAAATTGGTGTATGAAACCCCCTTGTCTACTGCTAAAGTCTATAGAATTATACATACCCTACCCTCTGGATTTGAACATATGACCTCCAAAAAGGAAAAACACATTCTTAACTATTAAGCCCACTCAAATTATATATTTATTAAAATTTGTTAGAATATTAATTTTATTATAGAAATATCACATATATTCCATCTCCATTTTATTTGTTATTAGAATCTTAATTTTATCATATAAAATTTACATATGTAATATTCTAAACATTTAAATATTTTTATATTATTTTTAGGTTTTATTTAATAATATAAAAAAAATATTTATGTTATTTAAAAAAATTATCATTAAAAAAAAAATTATTTAAAAAAATAAATAATAAGTTTAACGTCAATTTATATTTATATGTTATCTTCAAAATCCCACACATTTAAACATTTATGTACTTACGTGGATAACAATATTATAATAATAATATTTCAATAAAAATAATAATAATAAATAAATAATAAATTTAACATCAATTTATATATTATCTTCAAAATCTCACACATTTAAACATTTATGTACTTACGTGGATAACAATGTTATAATATTAATATTTTAATAAAAATAATAATAAAATAATATAGTATTTTTATCCTTTAAAATGCTTATAATTTTTTTATTAAAAAGTTGAAAATTTNTATATATATATATATATATATATATATATATATATATATATATATATATATATATATATATATATATATATATTTTATTTTTTTAATCAATGTTGAAAAAATAATAAACCCTTAAAAAATAAAGCAATGTGAAAATCTTTCATTGTATGAGATTTAGAGTTTCATAAATGCTTCAACGAGATGTCGATAACACATATACTTCCTCTTCTAGTTTTGGACCATCTTTTGATTTTGGAGTTGCAAGGCTTTATTTAAAATGAACATTGAGATGTCTACACTCTTTGGGGTTTTGTATTATTAATCTTATTTACTACACTCAGGATTTGGGGTTTTGTATTATGAATCTTATTCACTACACTTCATGCTTCGTTTCATTAGAGACATATGTTATTCTCCATTTTTATTTCTCATTGGTTTTCTATGGACTTGGACGATAGATGGGTTATGAGACTTCATAGTGTTTGGTTAGTGAGGTTTTCTTAAATATTTAAGTTTTTTTTAATTATTGATATATCGAAAATCATTCTATTCAAACTTAAGTTGGTTAAGAGTAGACTTTATTATTGTCTTTGTCTTATTTTTCATAGATAGGAGACAATGAAACATATCTTTTGGGAGTTAGTCTTTGTTCATTAGTGATATATTGATGATCATTCCATCCAAGCCAAGTTGGTCAAGGGTGGAGTCTTTTATGGTCTTTTGTCTTATCTTCCATACATGGGAGATAATGATGCATATCTTTTGGGAGTGTATATTCCATGTTTTATTCAGAAATGATTACTTTATAATATTCCTGGTATATGCTCTTCCATCTCTTAGTACAATTTTTTTTCAAATTATATATATATATATATATATATATATATATATATATATAATTCAATTAAAAATTATTCTTTTTACATTACCATGTTTTTAATTATAATATTAATATTATTTTTTAAAATTTTTTTTAATGATTATTTACAAAACATATAATTTTAATTATAATATATATTAGTAATTAATATCATAATATAGATTTAATTGTAATTACATGTAATTATTATGGGACAAGATTAAAGAGCTACAACACAAGCTAATTAACAATTTGGTCCTTAATAGTGTAGATTCACACAAATTGGATATCAAACCTATCAAAGAGAAAATGAATAAGCTCATAGATTAAGACCATAAGCGTAACAAAAGAGTTTTGAAACTCATAATTTTTGGTATAAAAGAACATAAAGATGATGAGACATTAGCAATAGTCAAGGAGGAATTAAAAAATAAATCACAAATTGAAACAATTGGCCTTATAGAAACAAAAATGTTGGGCAAAATAATTGAACATAAAGATAAGTTGATTCAGTTTATGGTAAGCTCTAATTCCCATAAATAAGACATACTTAGTAAAACTCTAAGCTTAAAAGGGTCTAGAATATTTATAAATCAATACCTCATTCCAGAAGATCAAACTAAATTAAGGAAGGAGGTTCAAAAGGTAAAGGAAGCCAGAAAGGAAAGAAAATGGGAAATAATTAGGAACTAAAAAGCTATTATTAGGGACAGAGACCAAAAGGATAACAATAAATAGCAATTTGAGACACTTCAGATCCTTTCTTGGAATTGTCAAGGCTTTCCTTGGAATAAAGGGCCTATATTAAGTTGGATCCCAAGTGAAATTGATATTATATTTCTAGTTGAAACTTGGGAGCATGAGAAATCTAAGGTGCCTAACGATTTAAATTGTGGTCAACATGTGATCCAAAGATCCTTAGACATTGTTATCACTCCAAGAGTCTCTTAAGGTTGTATGTTGAGTAAGCTTTGTAACTTAATCAAATGTGTAAATAAGGGTATAAATTGGATCAATTTGAATGAATTGATATGATCTCACTCACTCCAGACACATATGAATACACTTAGATAGATAAGGCTTTTAACTATAATTTTTCAGAAGGTTTACATAAATATGTAATTGATGAAGAATACTTATTATACCAACATAAACATACATACAGAAGCATACATGAATGGCCAACTATAACAGGTAAGAGTACTTGTGATTCTAGTTTATCAATGAAAAGATAAGATGACAGTTATCGATCATTAGATAAACATGGAAAACATGAATATAATATTCACCCACATGTACATAAAAGAAAGAAGAAGAAGGTTTGAACATCTACAACAAAAGAGGCTTATATTCCAATATGTAGTCAAAAAATTTCTTTCATACAAAAGCTAAGTCAAGTCTCCAAAATCGAACCTTTAAATTGTAAAAATCATGGGCTTTATAGCCTTACAATTCATAACTGAGATCCTCTAAGTCTGGATTGAATAGCTACAAAGTTGCTTTGATCTAATCAATTACAAAATCTTAGGATCTAGATCCTATTTTAAGGGGTAGGAATCTCTATCTAAAATTGAGTCTTTGACTGCCACATAGACCTTCTCGAGGATGGAGGAATATTCTTTGATCCATAATTAATGTCATAGCTATGAGTCACCCTTTACGAAACTGAAAAGAAGTCAATTTTGACTTTGCTTTCTCCTTTGTTGAGAATTGCCAAGTTGGTAGCGCGCTGCATAGAAAAAACACAGTCTGCGCTACAAACTCCTGTAGGTGCCTGTCTTGCCACAAAACTTCAAAATTTGCTTGAAAAATGTTCTTGAAGGCTGAGAGTCTGTCCCATCAGAGCACATACCACTGTAATCTATTGACCTTATTGAGATTACTCAAGATTCATCTCAATAAACATGTATTCATACCTTCTTCCTTAAAGTAATTTCCATACACCTTCATAAGACTTCAAAACATATTAGATATAATATGTTCATCATAGGTCAGCAACCATTGATCACAAAACCTTGAAACAACCTTTTCATATTAATCACCTTGCTTGGAAGAACTAGGAGAAGTGGTCTCTTTTAAGAAGATTGCCAAATTCTTCTTACTAAGCATGTTCTTGGCCAAATATATGTCTTCAGTCAGTTTTCTATTGTCTGCTCTCAAATTGAGGTTCTGTTTGTACATATTAACTAATTGTTTCCTCTTAATCATCTTTTTTCTGATATTTCTATTGAGCTGATTACATTCCCCTGCCAATGCATCTATTTGACTTGAAAGTTGTTTGTTGAGTGTGACATTCTCTTGATGTAGTTTCTGGTTCTTCTCCAGGACTTCTTTGAGTTGTTTGTCTGCATCCTTGAATAATTGAACCCAATTAGTTTTAGGTCCTTGATTTGTCTATGGAGCTAACTCTGGTGGAGATTCACTCAATTGGACTATGGCCTCAAGTGATTCAATTTCAAAAGGAGAAATTTTCAATCTTGATAACCTAGTTTTAGGATTTATAACCTCAGTGCTTTGATGAGATTCCTCTGCTAATACAAGTTTTATCTCAGAATACTTTCAGAGGACTGGTGTACCAGTTATGGCTTGGAAATTCTGGGGATTATATTCAATTTCCATTGGAGAAAGCTCTGCAGGAGGCTCTAGTTTTTCTTCAATAACCACCTCTTTAGCCTTTCCTTTTCTATTGTCTCTTTTATATACTTGGACAGGTAAAGTTTCTTGAGGAATGTGGTCTTGAGGGGACTATGGTGTTTCAGATGATGGAGCAGAGTGAGAAGAGGGAGAAGAAGCATGCGGTACTTCAAATGAGGGGGCATAGGGAGCAGTGGGAGTAGAGGACTGTGGTATTTTAGATGAAGGAGCAGACAAAGGAATTACAATCTTCTTCCTAGGAGTTTTGAGTTTTGAAGGATAAAAAGGCAGGTCTATTTTGAAATTAGATACAAATAGGAAAGTGGGCCAATCCTTCCCTTCCCTCTTCAACTGTTCAATGACTATGAGTTTGATTAATGCATGGTGAAAAATAGATTTTTGGAGTTTATCAGGATTTCATTGTGCAAATGAAATCATTCTTTGCAAACTCATGAAAAGGAAATAAGGTAAGTCTATTTCCTTCTTACCAGTGAAATGGAGAAGTAATTTGAAATGATATTGCAAAATCCAGTTGTATCTCCCTTCACAGGTAAAAAATATTTGAATGATGAACATCAAATTATCATACTCCTCTAACAACCACTTCCTTGGCACACCTTTCACCAAATCAGCTCCTCTATGCTCATGATTGAGCATGTCTTGACACCAGTCCTCCTTTTCTAATTTCCTTGCCTTGAACCGTAGTTCCCATGCCCTAGGAATCTCATTCACTTCTGCCATCAAGTCCACTGTCAAATGGATTTCCAAGGATCCCACCTATGTCCTACCATCCCTGCAATTCTGTACAAAGTCTCTTGAAACCTCCAGATGATATCCTTCGAGCTTAGAACAAAACCTCCAGCATCCCATGCACTTGAAGGAGTCCACATGGTTAGGGTTTTGTTCGATCAGAGTGGTATCAGTGGGCTCGAATCTAACCACAGAGCCTGACCTCTTCCTGGGGGTAGGATATTTCCTTGGAGCCATTTGAAAATAGGTCTGTTACAAAGAACACTTCTATACACAAAGTTAGTTTAAAAAACCAATGAAATGCTTTCAGTCATAAAAAAAATCACTCTGGCAAATTCAAAACTGATAGCTGACTGAGTGTTGGAGGGAGATTTGAATACTTAATGATCACTGTCGTGCTTCCCGAAATCTCTTTGGTGCACTTTCCCCAATCAAAACGCGTTTGAATGATGAAACAAAGCAATAATACGAGTTCATAGCACGCCTTGTAGAGGAATGATAACTTGCGCTGACAACTTCTGTTGAGTTGGTAGCGCTTCTCATACAAAAGAAACCACATGTGCTACGAAATCGCCATCATGGATAATAATGATGGAACAAAAGTCAAATCATGTTTTGAAAGTAATGATGGGTCATTTAGGACAAACCTGACTCTTTATACTCCTTGACTCACTTTTTAGGATATAAATGACTTGAATTGAACCATAAAACTTAGTACAATGACCTTGATGACCAATTATTCATCTACTAACATCATTTGACATGACCAAGAATTGATCACTGGACTCAATGAAGGACACCATGTTGAAATGACTTAAGGAAATCAAAGTCTCAAAAAACTACCTAAGGCTTAAATAAAATGAAATTTTATTGGGAGATAACATCTGGCTCTAATTGGGGATGTAAACCTCCCTCCGAGGTTCCAAGAACTCCTAAGACCAGTTTCCTTTCCTATCACCTACAAAACTTATAAAAATAAATTGAAATTGTTGTTCCATTGGGCATGGAGTTATTATGAATCTAAACTGGAAACAAAAACTTATGGAACAATATTTACAATGGAGAAGGCTTGAAAATCCTTAATAGAAATAGGTTTTGAGAAAAATCCCATTGACCGGGCCACCAAATAATTCATTACCTTCCAGGTTCTGTAAGAGGAAAGTATTGTTTTGCAACACTTGAGAGATGATGAAAGGACCAGTCCACAAAGTTCTAAATTTATCGTGCTTCCCCTTATCTTGTCTGTAAGCATCCCACTTGAAAACAAGATCCCCTGCTTGGAAAATATCTTCTTTAGCCTTCTTGTCAAAACTCTATTTCATATTCTTTTGATGTAACTTTGTCTTCTCAAGTAGCTTCTGCCTTACCTGTTGAAGTTCAACAAGATCAAGAATCCTTCTAACCAAATCATTTGGTTCCCCTTCTACTTCTTGAAAAAAAATTTGCAACAGGTAGTGCAAGTTGGATAGGGAAAATGGCTTTAGTGACATACACTAACTTGAATGGGGAAGTACCAATGGAATTTTTTGTCACTGTATCAACCCGGAGTGCAAAGCTTAACTTAGAATGCCAACACCTTTGGTTTTATTCAAGCAGATTTCTAATAATCTTCACTAGGCTTTTGTTTGATGATTCAACAAGGCCATTGCCTTGAATATAGTAGGCAATTGAATGAACAAGATGAACACCCATGTCACAACATAACTTCACCAAAGCATCAACTTTAAAATCAACTGCATTATCAGTAACAAGTATCTTGGGAAAGCCAAATCTAGAAAAAATACGATCATTTAAAATTTTTATGATTACATAATGAGTAGAATTCCTGGTAGGAATAGCCTCGATCCATTTTGTAAAATAATCGGTTGCTACCAGAATCCACTTATGCTTCCCACTTGAAGATGTATGTATCTCTCCAATGAAGTCCAACCCGCATTGTTGAAAGGGCCCAATGACTACAATAGGCTTCAATGGGAGAGATTTTAGTTTTTGTTTTCTAGTGAACCTTTGGAACATGTCACATGTCTTTACATAAGAGTAAACATCAGAAAATAAACATGGCCAATAGTAACCAACCCTCAAAATATTATGGGTTGTTGTTTTCCAGTAGTGGTGGCCACCACAATTGTTGCTATGAAATTGATGCATAACTTGAACTAATTCCTCTTTATCAAGGCACCTCAACAACATCCCAGAGGGGTCTTTCCAACAAAGCATATTTTAATTGATACAAAACTTGATTGCCTTAAATTTTAGTGCTCTCACCTGAGTTTGATTCATCTCTAGAGGGGCTGCAAGGTTCTGCAAAAAATATATAATATTGTTGTACCATTCACAAGAAGACAAATGGGATGAAACTGGCTTCTCATGACTGTACTTTTCAACTGATATTTCAGATTGTGCATCCTATGCATTTATACTAGTGAAATTAATACCCAACAATTCACAATTTTCTTCAGCAAGAATTTTTGCCAAACCATGACCCTTTACCAATTTGGTTGGCTTAATATCAATGTCAAACTCAATGATTTTGGCAATCCAATTGGCTCTTTTCCTATCTATGTCTGGTTGTATAAGTACATCTCTGACTGAACTAGATGGTACATAAGCTATAACCTTTGCATGCAAGATGTAGATTCTAAAAGCCTTAAGTGACTTGATCAAAGCATAAGCTTGTTTTTCAATGGGATCATACTTTTCAACATCTCTTAATGTCTTGCTATAAAATGCTACTAGTTGTTCCTTCCCTTGATCATTTCTCCAAAGTAACACTGCTGCAATTGTGTCATTAGATGCAAATGAAAATATGTAGAAATATTTACAATTGTCTGGGTTGATCAAAGTTGGAGTTGACATAAGAGATTTCTTAATATCTTCAAAATAATCCCTTACTGCATCATTCCATTTAACTTCTGAATCCTTCCTTAGCATATCAGTGATGTGTTTAATCAATTATGCAAAATTAGGAATAAATCTCCTAATGAAGTTAATCTTTCCAAGAAATGATTGAATTTATTTCTTAGATATAGGAATAGATATCTTCTAAATAGGTTCTACTCTTGTAGGGTCAATCTTTACTCCTTCAATAGTCACTATGTGCCCCAGAAGCTTACCTTATTTCAATGCAAATTCAGACTTCTTTGGATTATGTGAAAGCCCATACCTTCTGCACTTCAAGAACGTCTTCCTCAAATGATGCAAATGCTCTTTATGACTGTGAGAAAACATTGTTAGATCATCCAAATATATCAAAAATAACCTATCTTTCTCACCTACAAAGGCAATGTCCATGGCTCTCTGAAAGGTGGTCCCAACATTCATAAGCCTGAAGGGAATCTTGGCATACATAAAGTACCCCAAGGAGTTGTGAATGCAGTCTTTTCTTTGTCATCTGGATGTACTAAGATTTGGTTATAGCCTAAAAAACCATCAATAAAGGACATGACACTAGCTCCAGACACTCTTTGCAAGATATGCTTCATCTTTGGCAAAGCATAGTTATCTTTCTTGGAACACCTATTCAAGTTCTTGAAGTCAAAACACAACCTAATTTCCCCATTCTTCTTCCTAACAAGAACTAAATTAGAAACCCACTCAAAATATCTTAGTGGAATGATAATTTGAGCATTCAATAACTTTTTAATTTCGTTTTCGATTATGGGTAGAAGAAGAGGGATGATAGATCTTAGTTTTTGCTTGAAAGGAATAGTTTCTTTCTTCAAAGGGATTCTATGCTCAATCACTTGAGTGTCATAGGTTTTTAAGTCACTGTACTCCTATGCAAAAATGTTTGAAAACTCTTTTATTAGGCTGCCATAATCAGATCTCTGTTATGCAGTCAACTGTGTGGACAAATTTATGGTTTTTGGGAACTGTTCATCTCCTAAACTATACTTAAAGACAACAATGTCTTCTTCTTTCTTATTAGGCTTCAAAGGAACATCATTTTGGTCAATTTTTTTTTCAAGTGGTACTAATCCTCTTTGGATTTGATTATTAGGAAGTTGAATAATATCATGGTGTCCAATTTTGTTTTTCAACTTAGGATTTTTGACCTTTTCATCATTTTCATTTTCATGATCTATGTGGAGAGCAGAAAATTCATCTATAACTTCTAAAAATTAACCAATTCCTCATCATCTTCAAACACTTTCCAAAACTTTACGTTGTCTGGAAAGGAAGGTCTATATTTCACTTGAATTTCATAGTTAATCTTAGGTGGCAACGATGGATTGAAAGTACTAGCTGGAACAACTAGTGAATCAACAAGTTGATTCATTGCTCTAGGAATATATGAAATATTGAATGCTAGAAAAGAATCAATAAGATTCCATACCGCATCTCTATATGCCTTAAGCCTTATATGTTTGGCTTGAAAAGTGTTCTTAATCTGTTAAATTATCAGATCCACATCTTCATATACCTTCAACCCCTGAATATTCATGTCCTTAGAAGCATTTAAGCCCAAGACTAAGGCTTTGTATTCTGCTATGTTATTTGTCACCTTAAAATCCAACTTGAAAGACAAATGAATTGTTTCTTTGGAAGGTGAAACAAAAACAACACCTTCTCCTGCAAATTCTCTTGAACAAACACCATCAAAGAACATACTCCATATAGGAGTGCCTACCATTTCTGAAGATTGGAAAATAGGCTTTATGAGCTACAAAGATGATGGTTGAGAATCATCAATCTGAAGTATACAAGATCCCAAACCTGTATCAACTGAGTAGATTGGATGATTTGTAGGCTCATTCTCATCATTGATAATATAGGCTAATTGTGGTTCCCTATACAATATCCTTTGTTCCACTCCAAAGACTGGGATAATTGCATAAGAAAGGTCATTTTGCAAGGTGCCTCCTAACCTTTTAATGCATGCTCTAGATAAGAGCATACCAAATTTTGGTGGCACATCAACTACCACAATGTCCATTACCATGCTCCTCATAGGTAACTGAGATAAGGAATTTGCAAGATCTTTAATCAAGCCAAGGCACTTAACCTTCCTAGAGTCGAATGAGAATAAATCATGATAAGATTTGGTAATTTCTAAACCCAACTCATCCATGACTGCTTTTGTCATGAGGTTATGAGAAGCTCCTGTGTCTAAAAGGAAATTATGCTGAATTGTATCATGGATGTTCAAGGAGATATAAAAAGGTGGAGAAGTTTCCTCACGGTCTTCAATCATTGGGATGAGGACAATAGTAGGTTTATCATCTTGAAGGTTTACAACATCAACAATAGTTGGTATGGATTTAGGTTCAAGGGCTTTGAGGATGGTTTGTTTGAAGGTGTCATTCTTCATTAATTTCATGAGTGGTATGGGAATCTTAACCTTCGGAATTTTTGATTCAAAACTGAATGAAGAAGGAACTTTGTAAGGATTTCTTAAATTGTGTAGAGGAGCCTCAAGAAGTACTTGATCCTTGGTTTGAGTCTGATTTTTGCTTGGTTGCTGTTTTTGTAGGGGCAACAACTTTTTAAGGAGGAGAAAGCACATCTTGCTTACTATCATTTTTTTTAGATCTCAAATTGTACCTATTCTGATCATCAGTTTGAAAAACATACCCATCATTTGATTCTTGAATAATATGACGACTAATCAAAGCTTCCTCATAAGCAACTTGTGTCAAAAAAGATGCATCATATTTATCTCCTAAACAATGAATTTCATAATCCTTTTTTGGATGCTCTTCCTACATCACTGTATTCTGAAAAGGGGCTTTAATTTTCTGATCCTCATTAGCATTTCTATTCCTTTGTAAAATCTCAGGTTGCTCATTATTTCTTCTATAAGTATTTGGATTTCGAGGAATAAAAGCATTAGGATCTCTACCTTTTCCAGGCTGCTTGTTTTAATTGTTCATCTTGGACAATTCAGATGTCAATGATTCTATCATCTTATCCATCTTTTCAATATTGGGATCAACATTCGATGATGAGGCTTCTCCTTTTTGTTTCCTTCTATCACCTCTACCTTTCAACTTTTCTGTAGCAAGGATGTTAGATTCCACTTCAAGTGTTGCATCCTGCATGTCAGCCAATGTGACATATCTCCTTTCTCTTAACAACAAACAAAATTCATAATCAAAAGTATTAACATATGCGATTTTTGCAAAGGTAGCAGTAGGCTTGATTTCAGCTGGGATCTTGTTATACATCTGGTTAATTTTTTTGGTAAAGTTTGACACCGATTCACCACTTTCCCTCCTCAAGTTCCCAAACTTTGTAATGTAGTAAATAAAATCCTTCTTATCCCCCCATTTGTAGTGTCCCCAAGGCCGAGCCCTTTGTAAGTCTGATGTATGAAATGAATTGTAAATATGTGTTATAGGATGGTGAGCCAAGTTTGTATAAGCCAATGGGGTTATGTGATTATTAGGCCAAAGAGAGAGCCTAAGGGTTGTAGTCCATGGACCTGATTTTGTACTTATATGTATGCAACACATTAATAAAATATAAATACCGCCGCGTACAGGCTGACACGATGAATGAGTGATGGGGGACTGAGAATCCATAGAGAGGGCAAGGAATTAGGGGTTGGAAGGTGGGAAAAGGGGCTAAGTGTTAATCCTAGGGGGATTAAGCCTTGGGAATAATATTTTATTATTATTCCAAAGAACATGTGCATTTTATGTTGTTTATCTTAAGTTCCTGGCAAGGGGAAAACATGCAAAGCGAATGCATGCTGATGGAACACATGCAGTTCCAAGGGTGACAAGTGTCAACTCTGGTGCGTGCGAATAAACGACCAAGATGAGCCATGAGAGGAGTTCCTCCTCCATTCGACCCTGGACTATCCTGAGCGTGAACCGTGTGACCTCTACAAGAGACCCTCGTGCAATTCTGAAATGGGGGAAAAGCCTGTGTTTGTTCTGAAGAGCTAGTACACCTTTGTTCGGAGCCGTGGAGTCTGTGTCGACCCCTGCGAGAATTGCTGGTCATGCAATCCCGAACCCATAGCCGTGGGACTATGTTGTAATGGCAGTGAAAACTGCTGAATCGAGCGGTGATAGGGGTTTCTCCTTCATTGGACCCGATCTGTTGAATGGTACATCTGACCCGACCTCTGTAAGAGTATACCCCATACACCCTTTGAACCAAGAGCCGCAGTGTTGATTTAGGGAGAGTCTGTGTCAAATTCGGAAAGTCGATGCATCCTTTGTCTGACAGAGTGAGCTTGTGCATGGAGTCCCTGTCCCGAAGCCATGACCGTGAGACCATCATGTGATTGTTGAACCAGTTTGGGAAAGCCTGTGTCTATTTTCCCCATGGGTTGTTGTGGCCACGCAGTATTGGATTACGTGTGGCTTGTTGGCCTGTGAGAGATTCTCTCCAGGTGAGAGAGTGTGCAGAGGAAGGAGAGAACTCCTGGAAGGAACCCTGTAACTTCCATAGAGCTCAGAGACTTCCGGTCCGGTCTGTTGCTGTAACCCAAGGCAAGGGAGGTTAGTAGCCGAAGGATTTTCTAGGTGACAGATAAAGGTGTATACTCCTGGGGTGGAACAGGCATGTGGGTAAGGAGCGTCTATGGGTAGTGAGCATGAGTGGTTCCTAGGAGTGAATTCCTTCCTTGTGACTGTGTGTTTTCCCGGTAACCTCAGCCTAGCCTAGGATTCCTTGCCTTGGGGTGGAGCTTAGTCCTAGCTCGGGGGTGACCCACTGCTGAGTTGATGAGCAGTGCGGTCTAAGGCTGGGAGGTTCGTGGAAGGCCTGCACTTGGTTGGTGGAACTGCCACTGTTTCAAAGATAAGTACCAGATGATGCTTTAATTATGTTTTTGTATCTCTGTGTATTATAATTATCATGTATTCTGCTGTGCATTTGGATTAATGTTATTTCCATTGATTATTTATGTTAGTAATAATTCTTATGCTTACTCTGAGCTTAAATGTATTTCATTGCTTAAATGCATGTTGTTTTATAACCCGAGAGGGAGAGTGTTATATTTCCGCAAAGTATGGTAAAAGAAAGGTTGCTACAGTTTGGTGTTAGAGCCAAGGTTTCGACACTAAGCCTATATGGGCCAGTGGAGTGGTCTTTGGACCAAGAGTGAGAGGAGAAATTGTGTCTGGAGGACCAATTTCGGACCCTGGTATCGTCTGGAGTGTCAAGGAGTTTATTGACCGTGCCTATAAGCTCAGGAGGTATAACAGTGTTGTGAAACCGCAATGGGTGTGGTATATGGCCACAAGGAGAGAGGACTCCACACCAGCAGTACTGGAGCCTTAGGATCGGTTCGGGAGGGAAGGTGAGCCTTGTGATTGTCGGACCTGGAAAATGTGCACAGGGTTTAAAAAAAAAAAAACCCTTTGGAGTTGCACAGGAGCGTGGGAATCGCGATACGTGAACTCCCGAAAACCTGAAAAACTGAGAAGATCTATGCTGTAGATCTGGGAGGAAGGCTCGACCGTTAGATCTGGCAGAGTCGCGCTTGAGTTAGTCGCGAAAACCTTTCGAATTTAGCAAAGTCGGGAGATGGGAAGTGAGGAAGGTGAACACCTCTGAAACCCGAAACCCGAAACGATCTACACCGTAGATCGTAGAAAGGGAGTTGACCATCCGATTCAGTGGAGTAATGTTGGGTATGTGTTATATTCTTTGCATGTGTGTGTGTGTGGGTGCGTCAGATACGACAACTGCATCTGACGATCCCCTCACCTAGAGCTCTGCCGTGTGCGCTGGACACTTTCCTAGGGGGGTCCCAGGGGGGGCAGGTATGCCCCCCCTTGGTTACATGTAGCGTTTGGGGTAGTGCCCCGATTTTTTTTTTTGGGCGGTTTTTGCTATTTTTAGCGGATTTGTAAATTAATCCCGGATTAAGGGATTAGGGTTTTGGTATCTATGGAATACCTAAAAACATTGTATATATTGTATGGAGAATGGTGAAATTCGATATAATGAAAATAAGAAAGGTTTTCTCGGTTGAGGGTTTCTGGTATAAAATCTCTGTGTACTCTGTGTATGAGCCATTGATTAATTTCTGTATTTCTTAAGAATCTATATGAATTGCTTTACTTCGCAGGTTTAAAACTTACATGTGGTATCAGAGCTCATTTTTGGCTTCAGAAAGACACCTTTGTTGCTGAGGGTTTGGCTCGGTCTTGATAGATCAAGTTTATCTTGGGTCTGTGATAAACTTGGGTTTAGTGGGAGATTTTGCAGTGGAGATTCGAGTAAAGAAAGAGGAATGACGAGCTCATCTAGAATTGAGATAGAGAAGTTCAACGGTAAAAACGTTGAGCTATGGAAGCTCAAGATGGAGGACCTTCTTGTAGACAAAGAACAATGGATCCCTGTGGATCCTGGTACACAGCCTATTGGTACACCATCTACAAGCACACAGGCTACTAGTACACAACCTACCAGTACACAAACTACTAGTACACCAGTTACTGGTATGTTGAAGGAAGATTGGGACAAGTTGGACAAAAGAGCAAGGAGTACTATTCGACTCTGCCTGGCAGATTCAGTGTTGTTGAATGTCTCGAGAGAATCTACAGCCAAGGAACTATGGGATAAGTTAGGGAATTTGTATCAATCAAAGTC
>ML786964.1:148529-198043 GCA_009831015.1 Picea engelmannii
AATTAGCCAATTCATTTGCGATGAAGGATTTGGGTGCTGCAAAGAAAATCCTTGGCATGAGAATAACAAGAGACAGGAAAAATAGAAAATTGACATTGTCTCAGGGTGAGTACACAGAGAAGGTGTTGGAGAGGTTTAGAATGGAGAATGCAAAACTAGTTAGTACACCTTTGGCCAGCCATTTCAAATTAAATAAGGAAATGTGTCCCAAGACACAGGAGGAGATAGAATACATGTCCAGGGTCCCTTATTCATCAGTAATTGGCAGCTTGATGTATGCAATGGTTTGCACAAGACCAGATATTGCACATGCAGTCGAAGTTGTGAGCATGTATATGAACAATCCAGGTAAAGAACACTGGGAGGAATTAAAGTGGATTCTCAGGTATTTGAGAGGTACTACTACTCATGCATTGTGTTTTGGAGGTTCAGACACTTTTCTACAGGGATATGTTGATTAAGATATGGCAGGTGATAAAGACAACATGAGGAGAACCACAGGGTATGTTTTTACTATAGGTGGAACAACAATAAGTTGGATTTCGAAATTGCAAAAGGTTGTTGCACTTTCAACAACAGAGGCAGAGTATGTTGCTACTACATAGATGATTTGGTTACAAAGGTTTATGGAGGAATTGGGAAAGAAGTAGGAGAATAATAGGTTGTACTGTGACAGTGAGAGTGCAATTCATCTTGCAAAGAACTCAAACTTCCATTTAAAGACTAATAATATACAGTTGAGGTACCACTTCATACGATCTACTTTGGAAGATGGACATTTGAAGTTGGAAAAGATACACACTGGCCAAAATCCTGCAGATATGTTAACAAAGGGAGTAACCAGAGAGAAACTGAGTTCCTGCTCAGTTTCAGTTGGTCTTCAAGAGTGAAGATGAAAATGAGAAATTTTCCAGGTCCAAGAAGGTTCAGATTCCAACATATACAACAACGGTGGAGTTGTTGAGATCAATCTCCAAGTGGGAGATTGTTGGTTGTGGAACTTGATTATCTTCCTGACTCAGAGGTCTTGCATTTTTCAGCCGTGTTTATACCCCATGAAGACTTTACACCCAAAAAGTATGTACACTCTTCCACGTGGGGGAGTGCAGAGGGTGGGTACCCCCTTTGCGAGGTTCGGGGGGCCTATCCCCCCGGCTGGGGGTTCAGGGGCGAAGCCTCCGAAGGAAAAATTGCCTTGTAAAAGTATATTGTAATTTCATTGTAAATCTGGAGCATTCATTATAAGGTTGAAGATCTAACGGTAGAAATTATGTTAGGGTTTTTTTCCCTAGAAGGAAACCCTCTTTTATGAGGGAAATGTATTGTGGCTATGTATGATGGTGAGTATTGTATTCTGAGAGAGGAGACTGTGAGAGAAAGAAGAGGAAATTACAATGGGTTTTGCTATAGGTTGTATCCTTTCATTTGCTGGATAATAATAAAGGAAGGACCTGACAATTTCTCTGGTGGGCGTAGCCCACATTGGGTGAACCATGTAAATCTGTGTCTCTCTTGTATTGTGTATCTTCTATGTTTTTTTCTGCATTTGTTTTATTTTATTGCTCCGTGGTCCTGTTTTTCTAACATTAGTGGTTTTTGAGGATTTGCTCAAGTATGTGCCTTCTTAGGAGCCACAATGTATTAAGGGAATTTCCAGATAGAATATTACAACCAAACTAATTCCATGCCTTTGTCTATCATCAAAAGATGGGACTTTGTCTTCTCCTAGGGAAGCTTGCTTCACACTCCTTTCCCCAGCAATGGCATCAATTTGTTATCCCTCCAAGAGTCACTCAAGGTTGTATGTTGAGTAAGCCTGGTAACTTAATCAAATGTGTAAATAAGGGTATAAATTGGATCAAATTGAATGACTTGATATGATCTCACTCACTCCAGACAAATATGAATACACTTAGACATATAAATATTTCAACTATACTTTTTCAAAAGGTTTATATAAATATGTAAATGACTAAGAATACTTATTATACCAACAGAAACATACATACAAAAGCATACATGAATGGCCATCTATAATAGGTAAGAGTACTTGTGATTCTAGTTTATCAATGAAAAGATAAGATGATAGTTATCAATCATTAGATAAACATGGAAAACATGAATATAATATTTACCCACATGTACAGAAAAGAAAGAAGAAGAAGGTCTGAACATCTACAACAAAAGAGGCTTATATTCCAATATGTAGTCAAAAAAGTTCTTTCATTCAAAAGCTAAGTCAAGTCTCCAAAATCGAACCTTTACATTGTAAAAATCATGAGATTTATAGCCTTACAATTCATAACTGAGATCCTCTAAGTCTGGATCAAATAACTACAAAGTTGCTTTGATCTAATCAATTACAAAATCTTAGGATCTAGATCCTATTTTAAGGGGTAGGAATCTCTATGTAAAACTGAGTCTTCGACTGCCACATAGATCTCCTTGAGGATGGTTGGATCATATTTGATCCATCATTAATGTCATATCTATGAGTCACCCTTTACGAAGCTGAAAATAAATCATTTTTTGACTTTTCTTGCTCCTTCGTTGAGAATTTCCAAGTTGGTAACGCGCTGCATAGAAAAAACACAGTCTGCGCTACAAACTCCTGTAGGTGCCTGTCTTGCCACAAAAATTAAAAATTTGCTTGAAAAATGTTCTTGAAGGTTGAGAGTTTGTCCCATTAGAACACATACCACTTTAATCTACTAACCTTATTTATATTACTCAGGCTTCATCTAAATAAACATGTATTCATACCTTCTTCCTTAAAGTAATTTCCATACACCTTCATAAGACTTCAAAACATCTTAGATATAATATGTTCATCATAGGTCAGTAGCCATTGATCACAAAACCTTGAAACGACCTCTGCATATTAATCACCTTTCTTGGAAGAACTAGGAGAAGTGGTCTCTTTTAAGAAGATTTCCAAATTCTTCTTACTAAGCATGTTCTTGGTCAAATATATGTCTTCAACCAATTTTCTATTGTGTGATCTCAAATTGAGGTTCTGTTTGTACATATTAACAAATAGTTTCCTCTGAATCATCTTTTTTCTGATATTTCTCTTGAGATGATTACATTCCCCTGCCAATTCATCTATTTGACTTGGAAGTTGTCTATTGAGTGTGACATTCTCTTGATGTAGTTTATGGTTCTTCTCCAGGACTTCTTTGAGTTGTCTGTCTGCATCCTTGAATAATTGAGCCCAATTAGTTTTAGGTCCTTGATCTATCTCTGGAGTTGACTCTGGTGGAGATTCACTCAATTGAACTATGGCCTCAAGTGCTTCCTTTTCAAGAGGAGAAACTTTCAATCTTGATAACACAGTTTTAGGCTTTATAACCTCGGTGATTTGATGAGATTCCTCTGCTAATACAAGTTTTCTCCTAGAATACTTTTTGAGGGCTGGTGTACTAGTTATGGCTTGGACATTCTAGGGATTATATTCAATTTCCATTGGAGGAATATCTGTAGGAGGCTCTAGTTTTTCTTCAATAACCACCTCTTTAGGCTTTCCTTTTCTCTTGTCTCTTTTATATACTTGGACAGGTAAATATTCTTTAGGAATGTGGTCTTCAGGGGACTGTGGTGTTTCAGATAATGGAGCAGAGGGAGCAGAGGGAGAAGAGGCCTGTGGTACTTCAAATGAGGGGGTAGAGGGAGCAGTGGGAGCATATGACTATGGTATTTTAGATGAGGGAGCAGAAGAAGGAATTGCAATCTTCTTCCTAGGAGTTTTGAGTTTTGAAGGAGAAAAAGGCAGGTCGATTTGGTAATTAGATACAAACAAGAAAGTGGTCCAATCCTTCCATTCCCTCTTCAAATTTTTAATGACTATGAGTTTGATTAATGCATGGTGAAAAATAGACTTTTGGATTTTATCATAATTTCGTTGTGCAAATGAAATCAATCTTTGCAAACTCATGAAAAGGAAATACGGTAAGTCTATTTCCTTCTTACCAGTGAAATGGAGAAGTAATTTGAAATGATATTGCAAACTTCAATTGTATCTCCCTTCATAGGTAAAAAATCTATGAATGATGAACATCAACTTAACATACTCCTCTAACAACCACTTCCTTGGCACACCTTTCACCAAATTAGATCCTCTATGCTCAGGCTTGAGCATGTCTTGACACCAATCCTCCTTTTCTAATTTCCTTTCCTTGAACCATAGTTCCCCTGTTCTGGGAATCTCAGTCACTTATGCAATCAAGTCCACTATCAAATGGATTTCCAAGGCTCCAACATGTGTCCTACCATCCCTGTAATTCTGTACAAAGTCTTTTGAAACCTCCATATGATATCCTTCGAGCTTATGACAAACCCTCCAACATCCCATGCACTTGAAGGAGTCCACATGGTTAGGGTTTTGTTCGATCAGAGTGGTATTAGTGGGCTCGAATCTAACCACAAAGCCTGACCTCTTCCTAGGGGTAGGATATTTCCTTGGAGCCATTTGAAAATAGGTCTGTTACATAGAACACTTCTGTACACAAAGTTAGTTTAAAAAACCAACGAAATGCTTTTAGTCATACAAAAAATCCCCGTGGAAAATTCAAAATTGAGAGAGACTAAGTGTTGGAGGGAGATTTGAATATTTAATGATGACTGTTGTGCTTCTAGAAATCACTTTGGTGTGCTTTCCCCAATCAAAACGCGTTTGAATGATGAAACAAAGAAATAGTATGAGTTCGTAGTGTGCCCTGTAGAAGAATGATAACTTGCTCTGACAACTTCTGCTGATTTGGTAGCACTTCTCGTACAAAAGTGACCACATGCGCTACAAACTCGCCATCATGGAGAATAATGATGGAACAAAGGTCAAATCATGTTTTGAAAGTAATGATGGGTCATTTAGGACAAAACCGACTCTTTATACTCTATGACTCAATTTTTAGGATATAAATGACTTGACTTGAACCATAAAACTTAGTACAATGGCCTTGATGACCACTTAGTTATATACTAACATCATTTGACATGACCAAGACTTTATGATTGGACTCAATGAAGGACACCATGTTGAAATGACTTAAGTAAATCAAAGACTCAAAAAACTACCTAAGGCTTAAATAAAATGAAATTTTATTGGGAGATAACATCTAGCTCTAATTGGGGATGGAAACTTCCCTGCGAGGTTCTAAGAACTCATAAGAGTAGTTTTATTTTCTATCACCTACAAAGATTATAAAAATAAATTGAAATTGTTTTTCCATTGGGCATGGAGTGATTATGAAACTAAACTGGAAACAAAAACTTATGAAACGATATTTACAATGGAGAAGGCTTGAAAAGACTTAATAGAAATAGGTTTTGAGAAAAATCTCATTGACTGGGCCACCAAATACTTTATTACCTTCCAGGTTCTGTAAGAGGAAAGTATTGTTCTGTAACACTTGAGAGATGATGAAAGGACCCATCCACAAAGTGTCAAATTTCTCGTGCTTCCCCTTATCCTATCTATAAGCATCCCACTTCAAAACAAGATCCCCTACTTGGAAAATATCTTCTTTAGCCTTCTTTTCAAAACTCTCTTTCATCTTCTTCTGATGTAACTATGTCTTATCAAGTAATTGCTCCCTTACCTGCTGAAGTTCAACAAGATGAAGAATCCTTCTAACCAAATCATTTGGTTCCCCTTCTACTTCTTGAAAATGTTTTGCAACATGTAGTGTAAGTTGGATAGGGAAAATGGATTCAATTCCATACACTAACTTGAATGGGGAAGTACCAATGGACTTCTTATTTTTCACTCTATCAACCTAGAGTGAAAATTTTAACTTAGAATCCCAACTCCTTTGGTTTTCTTCATGCAACTTTCTAATAATCCTCACTAGGATTTTGTTTGATGATTCAGCAAGGCCATTGCCTTGTGGATAGTAGGCAGTTGAATGAACAAGTTGAATACCCATGTCACCACATAACTTCACCAAAGCATTAGATTTAAAATCAGATGCATTACCAGTAACAAGTCTCTTGGGGCAGCTAAATCTTGCAAAAATGTGATCATTTAAAAAATTTATGATTACATAATGAGTAGCATTCCTGGTAGGAATAACTTCAATCCATTTTGTAAAATAATCGGTTGCTACCAGAATCCACTTATGCTTCCCACTTGAAGATGGATGTATCTCTCCAATGAAGTCCAACCCCCATTGTTGAAAGGGCCCAGTGGCTACAATAGGCTTCAATGGGAGAGATTTTAGTTTGTCGTTTTCCAGTGAACCTTTGGCACTTGTCACGTGTCTTTACATAAGAGAAAACATTAGAAAATAAACATGGCCAATAGTAACCAGCCCTGAGAATCTTATGGTCTATTTTTTTCCAGTAGTGATGGCCACCACAATTGCTGCTATGAAATTGATGCATAACGTGAACTAATTCCTCTTTATCAAGGCACCTCAACAACATCCTAGAGGGGTCTTTCCAATAACCATATTTTCATTGATACAAACCTTGATTGCATTAATTTTTAGTGTTGTGACCTATGTTTGATTCATCTCTGGAGGGGCTGCAAGGTTTTGCAAAAAATATATAATATTGTTGTACCATTCACAAGAAGACAAATGGGCTGAAAATGGTTGATCATGACTATACTTTTCAATTGAGATTTCAGATTGTGCATCCTCTGCATTTACACTAGTGAAATTAATACCCAACAACTCACAATTTTCTTCAGCAAGAAGTTTCTCCAAACCCTGACCCTTTACCAATTTGGTTAGCTTAATATCAATGTCAAAATCAATGAGTTTGCCAATCCACTTGGCTCTTTTCATATCTATGTCTAGTTGTATAAGTACATCTCTGACTGAACTAGATGGTACATAAGCTATAAACTTTGCATGCAAGATGTAGATTCTAAAATCCTTAAGTGACTTGATTAAAGCATAAGCTTGTTTTTCAATGGGATCATACTTTACCTTAACATCTCTTAATGTATTGCTATAAAATGCTACTGGTTGTTCCTACCATTGATCATTTCTCTGAAGTAACACTGCTGCAATTGTGTCATTAGATGCAAATGAAAAGATGTAGAAATCTTTACAATAGTCTGGGTTGATCAAAGTAGGAGCTGAGATAAGAGCTTTCTTAATAGCTTCAAAATAATCCCTTGTTGCATCATTCCATTTAACTTCTGAATCCTTCCTTAGAATACCAAAGATGTGTTTAATCATTTCTGCAAAATTAGGAATAAATATCTTAATGAAGTTAATGTTTCCAAGAAATGATCGAATGTCTTTCTTAGATCTAGGAATATATATCTTCTGAATAGCTTCTACTCTTGCAGGGTCAATCGTTACTCCTTCAACAATCACTATGTGCCCCAGAAACTTACCTTATTTCAATGCAAACTGAGACTTCTTTGGATTGAGTGAAATCCCATACCTTCTTCACTTCAAGAACGTCTTCCTCAAATGCTGCAAATTCTCTTTATGGCTGTGAGAAAACACTCTTAGATCATCCAAATGTATCAAAATGAACTTATCTTTCTCACCTACAAAGTCAATGTCCATGGCCCTCTGAAAGGTGTCCGAAACATTCATAAGCCTGAAGGGCATATTGGCATACATAAAAGTACCCCAAGGAGTTGTGAAGGCTGTCTTTTCTCTGTCATATGGATGTACTGAGATTTGGTCATAGCCTGAAAAACCATCAATAAAGGACATGACACTAGCTCTAGACATTCTTTGCAAGATATGCTCCATCTTTGGCAAAGGGTAGTTATCTTTCTTGGAACACCTGTTCAAGTTCCTGAAGTCAACAAACAACCTAATTTCCCCATTCTTCTTCCTAACAGGAACTAAATTGGAAACCCACTCAAAATATCTTAGTGGAATGATAATTTGAGCATTCAATAACTTTTTAATTTCTTTTTCCATTATGGGTAGAAGAAGAGGGATGATAGATCTTAGTTTTTTATTAAATGGAATAGATTCGTTTTTCAAAGGGATTCTATGCTCAATCACTTGAGATTCATAGGTTTTTAAGTCACTGTACTCCCAAGAAAAAATGACTGAAAACTCTTTCATCAAGCTTCCATAATCAGATCTCCGTTCTGCAATCAACTGTGTGGACAAATTTATGATTTTTGGGCACTGTTCATCTCCTAAATTATACTTAAAGACAACATGGTCTTCTTCTTTCTTATCAGGCTTCAAAGGCACATCATTTTGGTCAAAATGTTTCTCAAGTGGTACTAATCCTCTTTGGATTTGATTATTAGGAAGTTGAATAATATCATGGCGTCCAATTTTGTTTCTCAACTTAGGATTTTCAACCTTTTCATCATTTTCATTTTCATGATCTATGTGGAGAGAAGAAAATTCATCTATAACTTCCAAAAATCTAACCAATTCCTCATCATCTTCAAACACTTTCCAAAACTTTACATTGTCTGGCAAGGAGGGTCTATATTTCACTTGAATTTCTTAGTTAAGCTTAGGTGGCAATGGTGGATTGAAAGTACTACCTAAAACGACTAGTGAATCAACAAATTGATTCATTGCTCTAGGAATATATGAAATATTGAATGCTAGAAAAGAATCAATGAGATTCCACATCTCATCTCTATATGACCTAAGCCTTATATGTTTGGCTTGAAAAGTGTTATTAATTTGTTGAATTATCAGATCAACATATCCATATACCTTCAACCCCTGAATATTCATATCCTTAGCAACATTTAAGCCCAATACTAAGGCTTTGTATTCTGCTATGTTATTTGTCACCTTAAAATCCAACTTGAAAGACAAATGAATTGTTTCTTTGGAAGGTGAAACAAAAAAAACACCTGCTCCTGCAGATTTTCTAGAACAAGCACCATCAAAGAACATACTCCATATAGGAGTGATTTCCATTTCTGAAGATTGGCAAATAGGCTTTCTAAGCTACAAAGATGATGGATGAGAATCATCAATCTGAAGTATCCAAGATCCCAAACCTATATCAACTGAGTAGATTGGATGATTTGTAGGCTCCTTCTCATCACTGATAATATAGGGTAATTGTGCTTCCGTATACAATCTCCTTTGTTCCCCTCCAAAGACTGGGACAGTTGCATAAGAAAGGTCATTTTGTAAGGTGCCTCCTAACCTTTTAATCCATTCTCTAGATAAGAGAATACCAAATTTTGGTGGCACATTAACTACCACAATGTCCATTACCATGCTACTCATAGGTAATTGAGATAAGGAAATTGCTAGATCTTTAATCAAGCCAAGGCACTTAACCTTCCTAGAGTGGAATGAGAATAAATCATGATAAGATTTGGTAATTTCTAAACCCAACTCATCCATGAATTCTTTTGGCATGAGGTTATGAGAAGCTCCCGTGTCTAAAAGGAAATTATGTAGAATTGTATCATGGATCTTCAAGGAGACATAAAAAAATGGAGAAGATTCCTCATGGTCTTCAATCATTGGGATGAGGACAATAGTAGGCTTATCATCTTGGAGGTTTACAACATCAGCAACAACTGGTATGGATTTAGGCTCAAGGGCTTTGGTGATGGTTTGTTTGAAGGTGCCAATCTTCATTAATTCCATGAGTGGTATGGGAATCTTAACCTTCTGAATTTCTGATTCAAATTTGAATGAAGAAGGAACTTTGTCAAAATTTCTTACATCATGCAGAGGAGCCTTAAGAAGTACTTGATCCTTGGTTTGAGTTTGATCCTTTCTTGGTTGTTGTTTTGCAGGGGCAACAAATATATTAGGAGGAGAAGACACATCTTGCTTACTATTATTTTTTTTAGATCTCAAATTGTACCTATTTTGATCATCAGTTTGAAAAATAGACCCATCATTTGATTCTTGACTAATCTGATGACTAATCGAATCTTCCTTATAATCATCTTGTGACAAAAAAGATGCATCACCTTTATCTCCTAAACAATGAATTTCATCATCTTCTTCTGGCTGCTCTTCCTCCATCACTATATTACGAAAAGGGGCTTTAATTTTATGATCCTCATTAGCATTTCTATTCCTTTCTAAAATCTGAGGTTGCTCATTATTTCTTCTATAAGGATTTGTATTTCGAGGAATAAAATCATTAGGATATCTACCTTTTCCAGGCTGCTTGTTTTCAATTTTCATCTTGGACAATTCAGATGTGAATGATTATATCATCTTAGCCATATTTTCAATATTGGGATCAACATTTGATGATGATGCTTCTCCTTTTTGTTTTCTTCTATCACCTCTGCCTTTCAAATTTTCTACAACAAGGATGTTAGATTCCACTTCAAGTGTTGCATCCTGCATGTCAGCCAATGTAACATATCTCCTTTCTCTTAACAACAAACAAAATTCAGAATCAAAAGCATTAGCATATGTGATATTTGCAGAGGTAGCAGTAGGCTTCATTTTAGCTGGGATCTTGTTATACATCTGGTTAAATGTTTTGGTAAAGTTTGACACTGATTCACCACTTTCCCTTCTCAAGTTCCCAAACTCTGTAATGTAGTAAAGAAAACCCTTCTTATCCCCCCATTGTTTTAAGAAAGTATCATCTACAACTTCAATACATGTTATGGTTCCTGGTGTTAATTCTCTAAACCATCTCCTTGCTTCTCCATCTAGCCTTTGAACAAACACTCTCATCCATACATCCTCCTCAATGATATTCAGGTTATCAGCATAACTATAAAATAATTCAAGATTCTCTTCAGCTGTAACCTCTTTTGTCCCTGAAAACTTAGGCATATAGTTTGGATAGTCTCTAGTAGGCATTGCATTCAAAGTATTATGCAATACAGATGGTGCATATCTATCAGCTACGATTCTTTCCACCTTAGTAAGATTTTGAGGTATTGTTGCCATGGTAGTAGTATATGTAGATGTATTAGAAGTTTGGATAATTAAGGACTGAGATAAGGCTGATACAGAGGATAATAATGGGGTTGATACAAAAGATGAAGCTGAGTCAATGAGAGGAGAAGATGTTTTCAGACTTGCAATGGAAGGAGGAAAATAAGAAGCCTTATAGAATTCAGACAATAAAAGGGCAAGGTTTTCCTCTCCTTTTATAGACAATTCATGCAAGACAAGCTCAACTACAGGAAGATTTGTATGAATGTAAGCTGAATTTTGGTTCAGTTTCAGACTGAGAAGATTCTATAGATGATGAGAAAATGTCTTATTCAACAAATGGTGAACTACCTACTTGAGTAAGATAAGAAGATCCTTGAACTTCTGAAACTACTTTTTTACTATCAGTCTTTGAGATTATAGTTTCAACAAGTGTTGGTTTTATTAATGGATTTTCTGGAAAAGACACAAAAGGCTTTCTATAGATACCTGAACTTGAAGATCCCTTCTGTAATGCCTTCCCTTCTTTGATGTTCCTTTTAGGATCATATACTGGATCAGTTAGTGGCTCCCGAGGATTTGCTCGAGTATGTGCCTTATTAGGAGCCACAATGTACCAATGGAGTAGCCAGATAGAAGATTACAACCAAACTAATGCCCTGCCTTTGTCTATCATCAAAAGATGGGACTATGTCGTCTCCCAGGGAAGATTTCTTCACACACCTTTCCCTAGAAACAATGCCAATTTGTTATCACTCTAAGAGTCACTCAAGGTTGTATGTTGAGTAAACTTGGTAACTTAATCAAATGTGTAAATAAGGGTATAAATTGGATCAAATTCAATGACTTGATATGATCTCACTCACTCCAGACAAATATGAATACACTTAGACAGATAAGGCTTTCAACTATAATTTTTTCAGAAGGTTTATGTAAATATGCAAATGACGAAGAATACTTATTATACCAACAGAAACATACATACAGAAACATACATGAATAGCCAACTATAACATGTAAGAGTACTTGTGATTCTAGTTTATCAATGAAAAGATAAGATAACAGTTATCAATCATTAGATAAACATGGAAAACACGAATATAATATTCACCCACATGTACAGAAAAGAAAGAAGAAGAAGGTCTGAACATCTACAACAAAAGAGGCTTATATTCCAATATGTAGTCAAAAAAGTTCTTTCATGCAAAAGCTAAGTCAAGTCTCCAAAATTGAACCTTTACATTGAAAAAATCATGGGCTTTATAAACTTACAATTCGTAACTGAGATCCTCTAAGTTTGGATCGAATAGCTACAAAGTTGCTTTGATCTAATCAATTACAAAATCTTAGGATCTAGATCCTATTTTAAGGGGTAGGAATGTCTATCTAAAACTGAGTGTTTGACTGCCACATAGACCTCCTCGAGGATGGAGGAATCTTCTTTGATCCATCATTAATGTCATATCAATGAGTCACCCTTTACGAGACTGAAAATAATTCAATTTTGACTTTTCTTGCTCCTTTGTTGAGAATTTCCAAGTTGGTAGTGTGCTGCATAGAATAAACACAGTCTGCGCTACAAACTCCTGTAGGTGCCTGTCATGCCACAAAAATTCAAAATTTTCTTGAAAAATGTTCTTGAAGGCTGAGAGTTTGTCCCATCATAACACATACCATTGTAATCTACTGACCTTATTGAGATTACTCAGGCTTCATCTCAATAAACATGTATTCATACCTTCTTCCTTAAAGTAATTTCCATACACCTTCATAAGACTTCAAAACATCTTAGATATAATATGTTCATCATAGGTCAGCAACCATTGATCACAAAAACTTGAAACAAACTCTGCATATTAATCACCTTGCTTGGAAGAACTAGGAGAAGTGGCCTCTTTTAAGAAGGTTGCCAAATTCTTCTTACTAAGCATGTTCTTGGAGAAATATATTTCTTCAACCAGTTTTCTATTGTGTGCTCTTAAGTTGAGGTTTTGTTTGTACATATTAACCAATTGTTTCCTATGAATCATCTTTTTTCTGATATTTCTCTTGAGCTGATTACATTCCCCTTCTAGTTCATCTATTTGACTTGAAAGTTGTATGCTGAGTGTGACATTCTCTCGATGTAGTTTCTGGTTCTTCTCCAGGACTTATATGAGTTGTCTGTCTGCATCCTTGAATAATTGAGCCCAATTAGTTTTAGGTCCTTGATCTGTCTTTGGAGTTGACTCTGGTGGAGATTCACTCAATTGGACTATGGCCTCAAGTGATTCCTTTTCAAGAGGAGAAACTTTCAATCTTGATAACCTAGTTTTAGGCTTTATAACCTCGGTGCTTTGATGAGATTCCTTTGCCAATACAATTTTTCTCCTGGAAGAATTTATGAGGGCTGGTGTACTAGTTATGGCTTGGACAGTCAAGGGATTATCTTCAATTTCCATTGGAGGAATCTCTGTAGGAGGCTCTAGTTGTTCTTCAATAACCACCTCTTTAGACTTTCCTTTTCTCTTATCTGTTTTATATACTTGGATAGGTAAAGGTTCTTGAGGAATGTGGTCTTGAGGGGACTGTGGTGTTTTACATGATGGAGCACAGGGAGCAGAGGCCTGTGGTACTTCAAATCAGGGGGAAGAGGGAGCAGTGGGAGAAGAGGACTGTGGTATTTCATGATGAAGGGCCAGAGGAAGGAATTGAAGTCTTCTTCCTAGGAGTTTTGAGTTTTGAAGGAGAAAAAGGCAGGTCGATTTGGTAATTAGATACAAACATGAAAGTGGGCCAGTCCTTCCCCTCCCTCTTCAACTGTTCAATGAATATGAGTTTGATTAATGCATGGTGAAAAATAGGATTTTGGAGTTTATCAGGCTTTCATTGTGCAAATGAAATCATTCTTTGCAAACTCATGAAAAGGAAAAAAGGTAAGTCTATTTCCTTCTTACTAGTGAAATGGAGAAGTAATTTGAAATGATATTGCAAAATCCAGTTGTATCTCCCTTCACAGGTAAAAGATATTTGAATGACAAATATTAGCTTATCATACTCCTCTAAAAACCACTTCCTTGGCACACCTTTCACCAAATCATCTCCTCTATGCTCATGATTGAGCATGTCTTGACACCAATCCTCCTTTTCTAATTTCCTTGCCTTCAACCATAGTTCCCCTATCCTAAGAATCTCAGTCACTTCCACAATCAAGTCCATAGTCAAATGGATTTCCAAGGGTCCAACTTGTGTTCTACCATCCCTATAATTTTGTACAGAGTCTCTTGAAACCTCCAGATCATATCCTTCGATATTATGACAAAACCTCTGGCATCCCATGCACTTGAAGGAGTCCACATGGTTAGGTTTTTGTTTGATCAAAGTGGTATCAGTGGGCTCAAATTTAACCACAGAGCCTGAACTCTTCCTGGGGGTAGGATATTTCCTTCGAGCTATTTGAAAATAGGTCTGTTACAAAGAACACTTATGTACACAAAGTTAGTTTAAAAAACCAACGAAATGCTTTCAGTCATACAAAAAGTCCCTATGGAAAATTCAAAACTGATAGTTGACTGAGTGTTGGAGGGATATTCAAATACTTAATGATGACTTTTGTGCTTCCATAAATATTTTTGGTGTTCTTTCCCCAATCAAAACGTGTTTGAATGATGAAATATAGCAATAATACGAGTTCATAGCGCGCCCTGTAGAAGAATGATAACTTGCACTGACAACTTCTGCTGAGTTGGTAGCACTTCTCATACAAAAGTGACCACATGCGTTAAAAACTCTCCATCATGGATAATAATGATGTAACAAAGGTCAAATCATGTTTTGAAAGTAATGATGGGTCATTTAGGACAAAACCGACTCTTTATACTCTATCACTCACTTTTTAGGATATAAATGACTTGACTTGAACCATAAAACTTAGTACAATGACCTTGATGACCACTTATTCATCTACTAACATCATTTGACATGACCAAGACTTGATGAATAGACTCAATGAAGGACACCATGTTGAAATGACTTAATGATCCAGATTATTTTCGGCATGAAATGAGAGTAGAGATATAATAAAGAAATGCACAGAGATATCGAGGATATCCACTAATATAACAGAAATATATCAAAGATGAAACCATAAACACATAGATACATTAACACACGATTTATATTAATGAAATAAATGTACATAGACTGTAAAAATACAGAGTGAAAGACTCGCTAGAATGGTGGAAGCTTATCTCTGAGAAGAGATATGATGACTACTCGCATTTGCAAGAAGATGATCACAATGAGGCTCTGAAGGCCTTTTTACAATAAAAAGGAATGCCCAAAACCCTATACATCCAAAAACCTAACCCTAGGAGATGAAGTGCCAAAAGTCATGTGGGCCTCGTTTGGGTAAGTTAGTACATCAACTTCCCGAGGTCGTAACTTTTGCATACGATCTCTGTTTTAGGCATATGATAGCCCATTGGAAAGGTATTTTCGAGGAGATTAATTTTGGGGGATAGTGATCAATTATTAATTTGACTATAATTGAGAATATAGATCTCTAAAAACCTTCATTTAGGCCCTCAAAATAGTCTCAGAAGTTAAAACTGCTAAAAATAGTAAATTGCCAAAATTGCCAGAAAACAGTTTTGAGCCAGTTGGAAAAGGTGGGCGGCCACCGGTATCCACCTGGATCACTTAAGGAAATCAAAGACTCAAAAAAATACCTAAGTCTTAAATAAAATAAAATTTTATTTGGAGATAACATACATCACTTCTCTCTTTACATATATACATGCAACATCTAACTTGATTCATAATTAATTTATTGATCGTATTGGGGTGGTTTGCATAATTATGATGATTTGTTTTTTAACCAAAAACTCATAAACTGAATATTAGTTTCCCTAATGATGAGGTGACACAACACAAAATAAAATAACTCAAATTACATACTTTTGTTTCATCTTTAAGTTCCCTTTAATCCATTGAAAATTCCCTTCATCATCTCCAATATCAAAAATCACATGTAAAATGGCTCATATATGCTAATTTAGTGGATTCTCTTAAATTCCATTACTCAAAACAAGAAAAAAACTCCACCATTGAAATCCTTGTGAAATTATGAGAATTTTGACTATAAAGTCGACCAATTTCCAAACTGGCTCAATTTCACCCTCTTAGGCATGCAAAAAAATACATTAAATGTTCATTAATGACAAATTGAGTGAAAACTCTTACAAATGACTTCAAATCACAAAATATACGTCAAATTCACGACCCTTGCGAAAAATCGTGAAAAATGAGTATAAAGTTGCCTATGTTCCGTTAATATACCTCATGGCATGCTTTACGAGACAACGTAAAACTTAGCTTGTACTTTGCATGTACTTCCATGATGTCTATATGGCCTTGAGATTCGAGCCCTATCTTTATATATATGCATACCTTGGACTCCATGCATTCTCAGGATATGTGTATGCGTCGGGATCCGTGCACAATATATAGGGCGCAACCTCTAACCTTCGTTTGCATATTAATGTAAGTTGTACTATGCACGTACTTGCACGCTTCATGTACAACCTCGAGATTCAAGCCCTATCTCGATATTTTTTCATTCTCAGGATGTATGTATGCATCGGGATCCGTGCATAATATATAGGACGTGTCCTTCAACCTTCATCTGCATATTAATGCAACTTCATTACTAAATTAAGCGGTAATCCCGTTAAATGTGGGTTTTTTGGCCCATTGGTTAGACTGTTAGATATAATTCATTTGGTTGGCAGAAGGTCCAGGGTTCAAAACCCACAGATATTATTTACATCGCATGTACTATATATATGTGTATAGTATATATGGTATAACTAAAATCCTGCAGAAATATTGTTAATCCCCTCCACGGTTATAACTCGGTCATTTGGTAATATATATGGAACGGGGGTTGGGGCTACACCTCGACCCCTTCCCCCCCCAAACAAACCATATTTCAACTTTAAATAAATTATATGACATATAGTGGTTAAGTCATATGCTATGGTGCATTGGTAGTGGGGCTTGTGTTAAGGCTTTAGGTGGTTATGGAGGTCATGGGTTCAACCCCTGTCGACTACATAATTTTAATATACCTTAACCATTACTGGCCAATGGGGAACTTCCATGTGGTAGCATCTCATTTTCTAATCTTACCACATCTCAACATGTCATTAGACTACTTGTAAGTTGTCAACCTGTAACTGGGCCACCTAGAGGTACGATCTGCCCAGTTATTTGCCAACTCACTTGCCAACTAGATATGCCGCATCACTTGCTATATGGACATGTGCCACGTGTCACCCTTGTAGTGGTGATACGTGTCACCTCTTTATCCCTTTGACCTTTACCTATTTGACCCTAACTTTGACCGCATATAACTTTTGCATACAAACTTCTTTTGAATTACCATTTGCGTTATTGGAATGTTGACGATGAGCTCTATGCATTGATGCCATTTTTGGGACGATTTTAGATGGTCAAATTTTGAGCATTTATGGATCCCCTAGGACCTTTGTGAGCATTCTAGATCCTCCTGGACCTCTGTGAGCATTCCTTAGATCCTCTTGGATCACACCTTCCCATTGAAGAACTTTTGGACCTCCAAAAGTATAGATACTCAACAAATTAGTGATGATGATTCACTCTTCCATCTTGCTGATTCTTTTGGAACTCAATCTTCATCTTAGGTCTTTGATATTAGGTACTAAATTAGTATACTTTTGTCTGCTTCTATAGAATATAGCTCTGATTCTGGCCTCTGACACTATCACAAATAACTCTGGTTTTGGCTCATAGATTCCCTGAAACAAAAGTCTTATTCATTGAATCTTTTCAATACATGTATCTTGTATTTCAACATCCACCCCCATCTCCTTCTGTTGAAGATAGTCCATATCGGCCAATATGAAACCAAGTCGAATGTTTATTTATGCCTTGCCCATTTGGAATCTTTGTTCTTGTATTGCTTGATGTATCTGTAGGAGTCCTTGAATGAATACTATGTCCATTGTCGCTCCTGCCTTGAAGAAAAATTCAGCTTGTACTGTTATCATTTATATTTGATTTATTTTTTTCAAGGTATACATCCATACGAAAATGAAATAGTATTTTAAAGATTCTTATAGCATGCACCTTTATTCCTCTCATTTTCTAAAGAGGAATATTTCTCCTTTACCAACTCTAGAAAGTTTTGCATTACCTCGATGCTCTTTCTGCTCTTAATCTACATGCTCCAACTGCCTGTGTCCTTTTGATCCTTCACCTATGGTTCTTCAGAATCAAGGATGATGTCTTAGAGAATTCGATCCATATTTAGCCCTTTAGTTGATTACAAGACAATACAATTCTCTGTATTATTGTCTAAATACTTAGAAATCTTTATAATGCGATTCCTCTCATTGTAGAACAATATGTATAGGTGTCTATCTAGAAATCTCTCTAACGAGATTCCTCTCACTCTAAAAAAATATGTAAATGTGGCTATCTATAGATCTCTCTTAACGAGATTTCTCTCACTCTCAACATCATATAAGGTGACAATATAGAAACTCTCTTACAAAATTCCTCTCACTCTTACAAGGTGACAAGATAGAAATTTTGCAGAGTCCCTCTCACACTTATAATTTACAATAAGTGGCTTACAAGCCTTCTAATAGACTTTAGGAGATATACACATATGCATATCACATTTACAAATATACATATTTACAAAATTTTAAATATGGTTTACTTATGGACTCACTCTCCCCAGTGTACTGGGAGGCATATCGTAGCTTCTGACCTTTGACAATTCCTTTGATGGTGATGTTGAATCTGACATTGAATATGATGTCGAATCCAGGTAACCATTAGACCAAACTATCGGTCTTCATAGTAACCTGTATATCCTCTCCTTATAAATACCAAGTACTATTGTCGTGTATGGAGTAGCTTGTCTTGATTACACTAGTACCTGACTATTCTGGAATGAAACTGCATAACCATCATATTCAAATGATGCAACTGAGAGTAGGTTTACCTTTAAATATGGAACATACAACATAGGTTTGATTCCTAGAAATCCTCCCAAATGAAGTTGGAATCTTGCATATCCATACCCTCTTATTACTTGTCTGGTACTGGTTCCAGATCCCACAAAGCAATATGTGTCAGACTCTAAGAAATTCAAAAATATTGATCTCATCCCGGTCATGTGGAGAGATGATCCACTGTCCATGAACTATTCTTCAATGTGTTCATATATCACTTTGCCAAGACCAGCCATCAGGAAATATTCTTTCCCAAGACTTTCAGTAAGACCATTGACTTCATCTAGAGCTGCCACTTGTCTTCTTGCAAGTGTCTTTACATATTTCTCATTCTGCTTCAGGCATAAGTGTGGGTAAAGTGTCCATCACTTCTCAATTTGGTGTCCACTCTTACCACAATAACATCATAGTGTCATGCTCCACGATCCCTTCTTATCATTCCTCATTTTTTTCAAACTTGAGAAATGATCCACCTTCTTCTTGGAGGGTTTTACTTGCACAAATTGTCTTCTTCGATACTTATCTACATCATGGTTGTTAGTTCCATAGGAAGAACATGGATAACTAGACCATTCACCAATAGACAAATTCTTCATTCCTTCTCCTGCAACATGCACATTTTTCCCTAAAGATGCCTTACACATGTTACTCTTCTCTGTAATGGAAGGTAGGGAAAATTGTTTATGTATGACTTCTTCATTTGAAGTTCTCTTTTCTTCAGCTACCCTCGAGCATTCTCCATCTTGTTGAGAAGAAGAACACTATGACAATTCTTCTTTCTCGATTATATCCTTGGAAGGAGATAGTCTCTCTTGGAGTGGAGACTTTACATTCTCACCCTACCAATCTTCATGGATTCGTACTGATGGTGCCAATACTTGATTTCTAATTTACAACTTTCTTTCAAATTCATGAAAAATACTCATGTGAAAATCTCCAAGACATAACAGTCGATCTTGTAGCTTTTTCTTCTCTTTCTCAAGAGATTTCAAATGCATTCTTAACTCAGAATTCTCCTTCTGGATTTGCCGATTAATATTCTTTTGCAATATCAACTTCAAGAGAACTTTACTCATCTTGTTTTCTTGATAAGAGTCTTCAAAATCTTCACCAATTGAACTCTTGGATATCATCACAACAAATGCCAAAAATAGCTTTGACGCCACTTGATATGAAAATCCTTAGACGCCACTTCTCTCTTCACATATATACATGCAACATCTAACTTGATTCATAATTAATTTACTGATTGTATTGGGGTGGTGTGCAAAATTTTGATGATGTGATTTTTACCCAAAAAATCATAAACTAAAGATTAGTTTGATTAATGATGAGGTGACACAACACAAAATAAAATAACTCAAATTACATACTTTTGTTTCATCTTTAAGTTCCCTTTAATCCAATGAAAATTGCCTTCATCATCTTCAATATAAAAAATCACATGTAAAATGACTCATATGTGCTCATATGATGGATTATTTTAAATTACATTACTCAAAACAATAAAATAACTTCACCATTGAAATCCTTGAGAAATTATGAGAATTTTGACTACAAAGTCGACCAATTTCCAAACTGGCTCAATTTCACCCTCTTAGGCACGCAAAACAATGCATTAAATGCCCATTAATGAAAATCATATGAAGACTTTTAGAAATGACTTCAAATCACAAAATAGACCTCAAATTCACGATCCTTGCAAAAAATCATGAAAAATAAGTACAAAGTTTCTTCTATTCTGTTAATATACCTTATGGCATGCTTCACGAGACAACACAAAAAATAGCTTTTACTCTGCACATACTTTCATGTTGTATGTACATCCTAGAGATTTGAGCCATGTCTCGAGATCTATGCATAACTCAGACTCCATGCATTCTTGGGATGTGTGTATGTGTCGAGATTCGTGCACAATATATAAGGCGTGACCTCCAACCTCTGTTCACATATTAATGCAACTTCATTACTAAATTAAGAGGGAATCTAGTTAAATGTGGGTTTGTTGGACCATTGGTTAGATCATTAGATATAAGTCGTTTAGTTGGCGGAAGGTACGGGATTCAAAACCCAGGGATCCTATTTACATGGCATGTATGGTTAAATATATTTTATATATAGTATATAGTTTTGAACTATATACTATATATATGTATAGTATATATTGTAACTAAACTATTCGTCTTCCCAGTAACCTGTATAACATCTCCTTGTGAATACCAAGTACTATTGTCGTGTATGGAGTAGCTTCTCTTGAGTACACTAGTACCTGACTATTCTGGAATGAAACTGCATAACCATCATCTTCAAATGATGCAACTGAGAGTAGGTTTACCTTTAAATCTGGAACATACAACATATGTTTGATTCACATAAATCCTCCCAACTCGAGTTGGAATCTTGCATATCCATACCCTCTTATTACTTGTCTGGTATTGGTTCCAAATCCCACAAAGCAATCTGTGTCAGACTCTAAGAAATTCAAAAATATTGATCTCATCCCGGTCATGTGGAGAGATGAGCCACTGTCCATGAACCATTCTTCGATGTCTTCATATATCACTTTTCCAAGACCAGCCATCATGAAATATTCTTTCCCAAGACTTTCAATAAGACAATTGACTTCATCTTGAGTTGCCACTTGTCTTATTGCAAGTGTCTTTACATATTTCTCGTTCTGCTTCGGGCATAAGTGTGGTTAAAGTGTCCATCACTTCTCAATTTGGTGTCCACTCTTACCACAATAACATCATAGTGTCTTGTTCCATGATCCCTTCTTATCATTCCTCATTTTCTTCAAACTTGAGAAATGATCCACCTTCTTCTTGGAGGGTTTTACTTGCATGGATTGTCTTCTTCGAGACTTCTCCACATCATGGTTTCTATTTCCATTGGAAGCACATGGATAACTAGACCATTCAACTGTAGAAAAATTCTTCATTCCTTCTCCTGTAGCATGCACATTTTTCCCTGAAGATGCCTTACACATGTTAATCTTCTCTCGACTGAGAGGTAAGGACAGTTGTTTATGTAGGACTTCTTCATTTGAAGTTCTCTTTGCTTCAACTACCCTCGAGCATTCTCCATCTTGTCGAGAAGAAGAACACTACGAGGAGTCTTCTTTCTCAATTATATCCTTGGAAGGAGATAGTCTCTCTTACAGTGGAGACTTTACATTCTCACCCTGCCAATCTTCATGGATTGGTACTGATGGTGCCAATACTTGATTTCTAATTTACAACTTTCTTTCAAATTCATGAAAAATACTCACATGGAAATCTTCATGACATAACAGTCAATCTTGTAGCCTTTTCTTCTCTTCCTCAAGAGATGTCAACTGCATTCTTAACTCAGAATTCTCCTTTTGGATTTGTTGATTAATATTATTTTGCAATCTCAACTTCAAGAGAATTCCACTCATCTTGTTTTCTTGATAAGAGTCTTCAAAATCTTCACCAATTGAACTCTTGGATATCATCACAACAAATTCCAAAAATAGATCTGACACCACTTGATATGAAAATCCTTAGACGCCACTTCTCTGTTCACATATATACATGCAACATCTAACTTGATTCATAATTAATTTACTGATTGTATTGGGGTGGTGTGCAAAATTTTGATGATGTGATTTTTACCCAAAAAATCATAAACTAAAGATTAGTTTGATTAATGATGAGGTGACACAACACAAAATAAAATAACTCAAATTAAATACTTTTGTTTCATCTTTAAGTTCCCTTTAATCCAATGAAAATTGCCTTCATCATCTCCAATATAAAAAATCACATGTAAAATGACTCATATATGCTCATACAATGGATTCTCTTAAATTACATTACTCAAAACAATAAAATAACTTCACCATTGAAATCCTTGCGAAATTATGAGAATTTTGACTACAAAGTCGACCAATTTTCAAACTGGCTCAATTTCACCCTCTTAGGCACGCAAAACAATGCATTAAATGCCCATTAATGAAAATCATATGAATACTTTTACAAATGAGTTCAAATCACAAAATAGACCTCAAATTCACGATCCTTGAAAAAAATCATGAAAAATAAGTACAAAGTTTCTTCTATTCCGTTAATATACTTTATGGCATGCTTTACGAGACAACACAAAAATTAGCTTTTACTCTGCACATACTTTCATGTTGTATGTACATCCTAGAGATTTGAGCCATGTCTCGAGATCTATGCATAACTCAAACTCTGTGCATTCTTGGGATGTGTGTATGTGTCGAGATTCGTGCACAATATATAAGGCGCGACCTCCAACCTCCGTTCGCATATTAATGCAACTTCATTACTAAATTAAGAGGGAACCAGTTGTCCCTGAGGTGTAGGAAAGTCGATGATGGAGTGTGTTATTAAGGCACTCCGTGATGTTAAATGTAACACCCTATTTCCCCTAGTCTGTAAATATAACTATATTGGCTAGGAAATATGGCAAACTTGAAGGTGTGAACGTTTGTTTTGCTGGACCTTTGTATAAAAGGTCGATAAATGTAAATTATGTTATGAATATGTGTTACGCTATTGTTGAGAGAGGGATGTGCTAAATGAGACCACGATGGCTAATGAAAGGTGGTGGAAGGGACTTGGAATGGTTGCGTTAACTTCCACCGAGCCAGTACCGTACTGGTTTTTACTTCCTCAAAGACCCAAAGCAACTCTCTAACCCTGGAATGGATTTCTATTAGATTGGTAGGTGGGGAGGCTCCTCAAGAGTTAATGAGGGGATGGGGGTGAACCGCCCATCCTTAACAGATCCCAGACCTGACCACAGATGGGGAAATTTGCGCCACACACAATCTTGCAGAGAAAAGGCAAGAGAGGAAGTGTGGTAAAGAGAGAGAAGGGAGCGCGCACGACAGGGATCATGGAGGAGAGAGCTGGAGAAACTCTGGAAAAACAGGGAGTTCAGAATATCAGAGAAGGAGAGTAACCTTCTTCCTTGACTTTCGTTGGGCTGGAAGTAGGAGACTGAATCTTAAAGCATCGTGGTCTAGCTCGGGGTGGCTAGTGGTAAATCCGTTTGGAGTCACCGAGCCTACGATTGGGTGGAAACGAGCACCCTTCTCAGCAATCGCGTCACCCCTAGTGTCTCTGATAAGTATTTTATGCCTTGTATTTTGAATTGTATATCATGAATACATGCTCATGTTTATACGCCCATAATGATTTATGTGTGGAATGATTGTCTGGTGTTTTAGACTAGAAATAATGAATGCATGTGTATACTTACCTGCCATAGTTGGCTTCTGTACAAATGATTAAGTTTGGGGAATGGGTTCACTCCACCGAGAATCATCTTGTTTTCTTGATTCTCGTAATATTCTAGGAAGGCTCCTCGAGAGTACTCTTCCCCGGGAACTACCCCATAAACCTTGGAACCGTACCGAACCTTTACCCAGAGACTCGACTAAGCTCAGGGACAATTGCCCAAGAATCTGTCTGAAGGTTCATGCGATCCGGGTATGGAAACCTTATGCAGGAAAGAGTAGCTCTCTAAGGTCTCAGATTCGTGGGAGTTTGAAGCTCCGAGAGGTTGAATTTCGTGATTCAAGCTCAGAAAGGATAGCGAATCCAATTATCGAAAGAGATTACCCCATCTCTTGGTCGACGAATGGTCAGAATCCTTTCGGAAATACTCCAGATCTCTCAAGACTGATGGATATAGAGGAGGAACACATGCATTAACACCTCGTCCCCTTCATCCTTCGCAAGTAGAGATGGGATCCAGGACCGTAGATCCAAGGATCTGTTGGAGCTCTATGAACCGTTAGATCAGGGGAGGCTTATAGTCCTTAATCCCATACATAAATTCCCGTATTCGAAATTCGAGGATCGTAGTTTCAAAGAGTAAGGAAACTCTCTGCTGTGGATTTTCTCCAGTCGCGAAATCTCGGTACATGAAACCCCAAATCAGTTTAGCGTGAATGGGTTTCGACGTTTCGACACCCAGGAAACCTAAGGGCAAGACCCCTCATCTTCGCCAGTCGTGAAATCCCGGTACACAAAACCCCAGATCAGTTTAGCATGAATGGGTTTCGACATTTCGGCACCCGGGAAACCCAATGGCAAGAGCCCTCATCTTCTCCAGTCGTGAAATCCTGGTACACGAAACCCGAATCAGTTTAGCATGAATGGGTTTCGGCGTTTCGGCACCCGGGAAATCTAAGGGAAAGACCCCTCGTCTTCGACAGTCGCGAAATCGCGTTACAAGAAACCCCAAATCAGTTTAGCGTGAATGGGTTTCGGGGTTTCGACACCTGGGAAACCCAAGGGCAAGACCCCTTGTCTTCACTAGTCGCGAAATCCCGGTACATGAAACCCCGAATCGATTTAGCGTGAATGGGTTTTGGCGTTTCGACACCCGGGAAACCCAAGGGCAAGACCCCTCGTCTTCTCTAGTCGCGAAATCTTGGTACATGAAACCCCAAATTGGTTTAGCGTGAATGGGTTTCGGCATTTCGGCACCCGGGAAACCCAAGGGCAAGACCCCTCATTTTCACAAGTCGTGAAATCCCGGTACACGAACCTCGACGCGCTCTGTGGAGGAGCCCTATGTCTTCGGACAGGGTCTTGTGGTAGGAAGGAGGAGTCTCGAAAGGATTTGGACCATCCAATTGTAGGGATGCGTGGTGGAAGATCTAAAGCCGTTGAGGTTTTGGAGATCGGGGAAATAGAAGTGAAGACCCTGCCAAAATCCTGAAAGGTAGAATGCCAGAATTTAATCTGGGTTGTTGATCAAGTCGATGATCTGGATCATAGATCCGGATGATACCGGTCTTTCGAGTTTCGGGGAATTCAAAAGGGAGAGAAGGAACGTATGCATCGCGATTTCCCGAATCGTGAAACTGCAAAATCATTTAGAAGAATAGCACCAGGTCATCGGACCGGTCGTATGAAAAACGACCCAAGGGAGGAGCTAAGGATTTGTTAGACCCTTTCAGGTTTCGACATTTCGAAAGACAGAGAATAGGGGAATGTTTGCATCGCAATTCCCTGAATCGCAAAAGCCAGAAGCATCTTTTTGGTAAGGCCTGTGGTCATAGCCAACGTTCACATGGAGGAGGTTAAGGGAAGGGATGGTTTGCACTAGGTTCCAACAAAAAGAAAGAAAGAAAAAAAAAAAAAATCTTAGTTGCCGTAGTGGGTGTGTGACAAATTGGTATCAGTGCATGGTTACATCACTTGGCCTTCTTGGGCTCATGAATGAGTTGTGCAAAAACTCCATTTGAAGTACTCTTAAAAAGGAGTAACCCTTTACCCTAACCCATTTATCAAAAGTCGAAGTTAAGAATGAAAATTCCATTGTGTGTATGCATTTGAAAAATATGAATTATGCGCTGATTGTGAATGGATATAATGTTTACTAACAACAAGTGTTTTTCTTGCACAACAAGTAGATGATCAGGTGCGGGAAACTGCAGACGCACAGAATGGTGATGCACCACGAAGTGGGGGATGGCTCCCACAATAGAGACGAAGAGTTTGACGAAAGGAGAGCGGTAGAGACCCCTCCAGATCTAGTTTAGACTGTGAAAAGCCTCATGGTCAAACTACAGAGCTGCAAGGCCGACAATGAGAGGTTGATAAAAGAGAAAGAGAAGCAAACAGAAATTAATGCAGTCTTGCTGCAGAGTTTATCCGACATACAAAGACAATTGCAGCATGGACCTGACACCAGTCACGTGGACCAACGACAAACAAAGAGAAGTCGAAGCCCATTTGGGATACGAAAACGTGGTCTTTTAAGTGGCCACACTGGGAGGAGCACCTCGAGAAAGGTCCACCCCAGAGATAAGGGACAAGCGTCGGATGATTCCTCTGGAAAGGAAACTAGCGACTCGGAGGGATCTTCTAGTAGCAGAACTAGTTCTTATTCTCGAAGAAAATGGAAGAAGCGAAATCATTCCAAAAATCATAATCTCGAAGAATTCAAGAAGGCCAAACCACCCTCTTTCGACGGTGAAATAAAGAAGGGAGAGGAAGCTGAGGCCTGGCTCCTTGGACTAAAGAAGTATTTCAGAGTCCATGACTTCTCGGAAAACTTGAAGGCCTGAGTAGCCACTTTCAACCTAAATGGGAAGGCTTCCATTTGGTGGGAAGACCTTAAGAATGTAAAAGGGATTCATGAAGAAGACCTATCTTGGGAATGGTTTGAGAAATACTTCAGGAAGAAGTATCTGTCAGAAAAGTATTTCAATGAAAAGACTAAAGAATTCTATGAACTCAAGCTAGGGAAACTCACCATAGAAGAATATGTCAGTAGATTCCTCGAGTTGTTGAGGTACGTACCCTATATAAAAGCAGAAAAGGAAAAGGTGCAATGATTCATCAGTGGACTACCTAAGGACTATCAGAACAATATTGAGTTTGACGAGCCAAATACCCTAGAAGACACTATCCGAAAGGCAAGATATTGTTATGAACAACTTGGGCATCAGACATAACCTCGTGAAGGTTGGAAGCAGAAGAATAGTTTGAGATTCCAGAAGAAGGGGTTTAAATCCCCAAGATTTAAAAATTATAAAAAGGACTCAAGGATGAGCTTCCCAACCCAAAGTGTACACCAGCAAAATTTCCCCTCCCAGAGAAGAAATAAACCTTTTGGATCTACCCCAGAAAAGATTGATAACTCGAAGAAAGAACCCTTGAAATGTTGGGGTTGTGGAGAAGAACATCTACTAAGGGACTGCCCGCACCGACAACAGAACAGTCGGAGAATTTACAACGTTCAAGAAGCTACCACCGTCAATGATGTGGCCAGGAGTGTACCACAAATTTATGCAGCCTTGGATAATAAACAAGCTAACCACCAAGATTTAGTGGTGGAGATGGAAGGTATGATCACCAACCATTTAGTGTCTATTCTAATTGACCCTAGTTCAAATTTGAGTTATATAGCCCCTAAGGCTATTGATAAGTGTAAATTACAACCACATAAACACGCCAAGCCATGGTTGGTGCAGTTAGCCACTGACACCAAAATAAAGGTAGCGGAGGTCATACCAGCTTGCCAATTCACTATGGGTGAATTCCCCACCCAAGAAACCCTTAACATATTACCCCTAGGATCATATGACCTGTTGATTGGTATGGACTGGCTAGCCACATATAAAGCCAGACTAGGCTGTTACCATAAAACCTTAGAATGTGTAAGTGAAGAAGGAAGAAGGATAACCCTTCAAGGGATCCACAAACCTGTCTCGGTGAGACAAATATCAACTCTTCAGATGAGAAAGTATTGCAGAAAGGGATGTCCACTATATGCGATACAGGTGTTGGAATCAGTTGAAGATGACAAACCAAGCCTCAAAGACCACCCCACACTAAGAGAATATAGAGATGTATTTTTGGAAGAGGTACCGGGTCTACCTCCGAGGAGGGACATTGACTTCTCGATAGAACTTGCACCAGGAGCGATGCCAGTGTCTAGGACACCCTACAGGATGAGCACACCCGAGCTAGTTGAGCTTAAGTTATGACGCAGACTAAGCCTCTGCCTCGGCTAGAGTCTCTGCGCTGACCTCCTGGTCTTAACGGATCGTTCTAATTTCACCTTCGATCCAGAGTGGCTCTTTTGATTCCTCACTGGAATCTCTGTTAAAATCCCGGTCCATAGGTCCTTCCTTTTCCCCTGTCACGGCTTCTGCACATACCTGATCTCTCCCCGTCAAAAATTTTGGGTTTCGGGGTTTTTTGACTCCCATTGTCGAGAACCTCAATCTTCTCGATCTTCCGATATCCGATATGTCGATTTTTCGAAACGACTTTAACTTCACTTAGCCCCTTGGGCTATACCTTTGGTCCACATGACCTTCCCTTATATGACCGCAGTCCCTTTCGGGTTTTCATGACTCAAGTGCCTGACCTCTTGGTCTCTCGACTCCCGAAGTGCCGAAATGATCTTGCCTTTCGGGATTTTTTCCGAAACCCTAGATTATTTCCACGCGTCCCCTCAAGATGGACGATCCTCGTCGCTTCGCGATTTCGGGAAATCAAATGCCTATGGCTTCTTTCCCTCAGAACTCCTGAAGTTCCGATATCCGACCTCCTATATGATGAAATGACGTCAGCTGGCCCCACAATGGAGCTTTCCACCTTGTCGGGATTTCGGACTTCGCGTTTCCGAAATGTGCGCGCTTCTTGTCTCTAGGATTCGCGAAATGCCGATTCTCGATAAGCCGATGGACTTTTCTATTGGGATTTTCCCCGAACTCAAAGATTTATGCCACGCGTCCTCCTATGATGGACGGTCCTCAATCATTTCGCGATTTCAAATGCTCCAGACGTCTCGTCTTCAAGATTCACAAAATGCCGAATCCCGATATGCCGATGGCTCTCGATCTCCGCCACGTGTCCCAACCGATGGACAACTCAGATTTGTTTTGGGGTTTTCATCGTGGAGTGACCCGATCTCTTTCCCTCGAGACTTCTAATATCCTGAATTCCGAAGTCCCGATATCCCGACGCCTTTCGAGACTTTCGCTCTACTTGCGAGGGTTTAAACCCTGTGCAACTCCTGTCAGATCCTACGATTGACGGGTATCTAAGTGAGGGTCGATGGCTCACGATCTCCTGAGCTTGAAACTAGGGAAACAACTGTAACCCCCTTGCTTCTTTGTCATATCGGACGGCTGGCGGGACTTCGCAAATTCTCTATGGAGAATTTCAACCGTTCGTCTCTTCCCTTGAGAACCTCCTCTGCATGGAACTTGTCCCCCTGTAGCACGATGTCACTGCACCTCCTTTCAATTCTTCAAGGCACTTAACCTCTTTCTTCCCTTCGACAACTTCGAAGGTTCGAACCCTTCTGAGGGTTTTCTCGACTTCAAGTCTTTCAGAAAAACTCCTGCTAGCACTCCTTGCGACAGACCTTCAAACACTTTCAAGTGTTGAACTCCTTTTGACTCTGCGCACTCCCTGCAACAACAGTCTCTCAACAATTCATTTAGGTTACAAACCCCTGAAGCTTCACTTGGCCTACGCACACTCTGCATGGCTCCTGTGCCTAACTGCACCTTTGAGGAAATGAGGACAAAAGATATCCTATATGAGCTTTCAGAGACAAACCTCTGAACCCTTTGTCAACGCACTCCTTGCGGACAATTCAACTGCACTCCTTACAGGAACTCTCACTCAGACAGAGAAACAATTGAAACTCATTTCCTAACTCTTTATTTCTCAGAATTCAAACATAACCCTGAAACCATTCATAAACAACATAGAAAGCAAATGTATAACAGAAAGAGTAAAACCATGAACATACCATTCAACATACACATACAAGAATCAAATACAATGCCATGAATCTGAATTAAGACTTCTTCTATTAACTCAAATCTATGTACATGGGTGTTTTTCAAACAAATGTTTTTTGTTCCATCTCTGTATGCTCTTTTCTTGGTAATGTTATTCACTATCATACAATTACACAATGAGGGTGTCTATATCCCATTTCCCTCTCTCATTCTAAACTGTCTAATTCACGCATTAAATTCTATCTACTTGCATTAACTATCATAAATGCATTTCCACCTACTAAGGATGAGAGCGGATCGCTCAAGGTCCGTTTACATTTTTACAAGTGTGCCTCCACTTGACGACTTCATTAATGTTTCAAGACATTTTCAAAATTTGTGTTGGGTTCCTTTCCAGCTGTCTTTTCTCTCCACGTTGGCTCGCTTGAGATGCTCCTGCATCATACTCCCTTGCTTGAAAATTCTCATGGGCTCTTGTCCATGAGCTCACGCACGGTCTGTCCATGCCTCTGGATCTCTGCTTCATTCTCCCAGCTGGCATATTCAACTGGATGGCCCTTCCACTTGACCAAATATTCAAAGTATTTCTTTCACCTGGTCTTCTTTCCGACCTTTTTGTCTAGTATGTGCTCCATCTGTGGCTTTTCTGCAATTGGCATCTGTTTTGTCCACTGGACCTTTGACTGTTCATTTCCCATTCCTGCTTCCTTAGCTTTATATGGGTACAAATATGAGATATTGAATATCAGAGAAATTCCGATCCCATCGGGTAATTTAATCTCGTAAGCATTCGCCCCAAATTTCTTCAAGACCTTACATGGTCCGATTTTCTTCATCTTCAATTTATTATATGTTCCTCTCGGGAACCTTTCCTTTCTCAAATGTGCCAGAATCAAATCACCAATCTCAAATTGAAGTTGTCTCATGTGTTGATCTGCTCTGCGCTTATATTCTTGGCTCGATTTCTGTAAACGCTCTTTCACCTGGCTGTGAAGTTCCTTCATCGCCTCTGCGAAATCTTCTGCACTAGCACTCCTAGTTGCAATCTGTTCTGAATCTCTCAGCTCAGAAATTCCTCTCGGCTGCATGCCATAGAAAATCTGAAATGGACTCTGCCCTGTGCTTCTGTTAATTGAGTCATTATAATCAAACTCTGCCTGTGGTAATATGTTGTACCATTGGTTGTGGTGTTCTGTCACCAAGCTTCTCAGCAAGTCTCCCAGACTTCTGTTTACCACTTTTGTTTGTCCATCCGTCTGAGGATGATAAGCTGAACTGAATGATAAGTTAGTTCCCAACTTCTTCCATAAAGTCCTCCAAAATTGTCCTACGAACTTAGTGTCTCAATCCGAAACCATGCTCCTTGGTAGGCCGTGAAGTCGAATGACTTCTTTGAAAAACAGATTCACAATGTGAGTTGCGTCACTGGTCTTCTGACATGGAATGAAGTGTGCCATCTTGGAAAATCTATCCACCACCACAAATATTGAGTCAAACCCTCTTCGTGTTCTTGGCAACCCCAATATGAAATCCATGCTAACTGCATCCCACGACCTCTCAGGTATGGGCAATGGTTGATAAAATCCTGCATTCTGTCTCTTTCCCTTCGAATGCTGGCAAATTCTGCATCTTTCCATGAATCTCTTAACATCTTCTCGCATTCTCGGCCAAAAATATGACTCATTCAATTTAGCGAACGTCTTGTCGTGACCGAAATGTCCGACCAATCCTCCACTATGTTTCTCCTTCAACAAATTCTCCCTCATGGAGCATTTTGGAATACAAATTTGATTTCCTTTAAATAGTAATCCTTCTTGGATCATGTATTCTGTCCATTGACTTCTGCCCCTGAGAGTTTGATTCTCAGCTGCTTTATACGCCTCCTTAAAATCTGGATCATCTCTGTGCATGACTCTGAGATCATCAAAACCCAATGTTTTGACTCTGAACTACTGCAATAGCAAACATTTCCTGCTCAAAGCATCAACAACCTTGTTAGTAGTTCCATAAATATACTTGATTACAAAAGTAAAGTTCTGCATGTATTCAACCCATTTTACATGTCTTTGATTCAACTTTTCCTATTGAGTCACAAACTGCAGTGCATGATTGTCACTGTATAAGACAAACTCCTTCGAAATCAAGTAATGTCTCCATTTCTTTAATTCCTGAATAATAGCATAAAACTCCTTGTCATACGTGGAGTATTTCACCTTCGCTTCGTTCAACTTCTCGTTGAAGTATGCTATCGACCTGTCTTCTTGACTCAAGACTGCCCCTATTGCAAATCCACTTGCATCGCATTTCACTTGAAATGTCTTTTGGAAATCAGGCAACACCAGGATTGGTTCTTCCGTGATTTTCCTCTTCAACAGATTAAAACTCTTCTCAGCCTCTTCTGTCCAGTGAAAAGACTTATGTCTCTTCTTCACTGTATCCATCATCGGTGCTCTAATTCCACTGAAATTCCTAATGAATTTTCGGTAGAAACTAGCCAATGCGTGAAAACTTCTCACCTCAAATATACTCTTTGGTGATGGCCAATTCTTGATCACTTCCACTTTATCTGGATCCATCCTCAATTTATCTGCAGAAATAACAAAACCCAAATAAATGAGTTCTGTCTTCATGAATGAGGATTTTTTCATGTTTATCAGCAGCTTCTCCTGCTGTAACCTCTCCATCACTGTAGCCAAATGTTTCAGATGTTCAACTTTTGTTTTGCTGAAAATTCAATGTATCATCCAGATATACGATAAAAAATTTTCCGATGAACTCCCTCAGGACTTCGTTCGTCAACCTCATGAAGGTACTCGGTGCATTTGTTAAGCCAAACGATATAACAAGCCATTCATACAACCCTTCATTGGTTTTGAATGTTGTCTTCCATTTGTCACCTTCTCTCATGTGGATTTGATGATAACCGCTTTTCAAATCAATCTTCGAAAAATACTTTGCTCCACTCAAGCAATCCATCAGATCATCCATCCTTGGCAATGGAAATCTGTACCTGATGGTTATTTTGTTAATCGCCCTCAAGTCAGTACACATCCTCCAGCCTCCGTCTTTCTTTGGACTGAGTACTGTCAGAACAACACACAGACTCAAGATTTCCCTGACCAAACCTTTGTCCAACAAATCCTGGACTTGTCTTTTGACCTCTTCATTCTCTTGCGGCATCAATCTGTACGCAAATTTGTTTGGAAAACTAGCTCCCGATATGAGATCAATGTGATGACTCACACTTCTGATCGGTGGCAACGAATGAGGTAGTTTATCCACTACTATGTCAGCGAACTCTTCCAGCAGTTCCTGAACCTCTTCTGGTAAATCATCTACCCTTGTGCTGGTCAAAACAATTCTAGGCTTCCTGACCACAATGAATTGTGGATCCTCCTTCTTCTTTACCTCGGTAAGAAGTTCCTTCCCACTCATGAGAAGTACAGTGTTACTTAATTCAGGTTTCACTTCCTTATCTTTGATTGGAAGCAACATGTGAGTTCTCCCATTCTTCTCTAGGGTGTATGTGTTCATCCTCCCATCATGAACCACATTTATGTCATATTTCCATGGTCTACCCAACAATAGATGACAAACATCCATGGGAATAACATCACAGACTATCTTATCATTATACCCTCCTATCTTAAATTCAACTAAACATTGTTTAGTGACATTTACCTGATGTCCTTTTTGTAGCCATGAAACTCTATATGGACTTGGATGTTCAATCGTCTCCAGCTCCATCTTTTCTACCATCTCCGTTGAAACAATATTATCCGTGCTACCACTGTCCACAATGACCTTGCATACCCTGTCCTTGGTTTTGCAAGAAGTCCGAAAAAGACTGTTTCTTTGGATTGAACTCTCCACCTCCTTCTCTGGTGTTAAGAGAAATTTTCGCATCATCAACGATCTTCCTCCTTCACCATCTTTTGCCTCAACATTCCGCCTCTGCACTTCGGAAATGTGAGTCTCACCACCTTCTTTCTTCTTATCTGGACATTCATAAGATTTGTGTCCATTCTTTCCACACGTAAATCATTTTATTACTCCACCTCTTCCTCTTCCTCTACCTCTAGTACGAGGAAAAATGTTTCCATCTCCATACTGACCTCTCTGTTCGGTATGTTGCCCTCTCTGCAAACTTCCACCTCTCTCAGTCTGAGTCTGATGTTTTTTCCAGTCCTCCTTGGGTTTCTAATTTTTATCCTGGGCAACTGATTTGCCCTTAGGCTGACTTATTCCTCGCCCTCTTTGATCCTACTTTCGTCTCAGCTTCTCTTCCACCTTTAGAGCCATTTGATAAGCATCTTCCACCGTTCAGATGGTTATCATGCTCATCTCATCTTGAATGTCGTATCTCAGGCCATTCATGTACCTGACAACTTTTTCATCATCACTTTCTCGATGACCTGCCCTGATGTTCAGCCTGTAGAATTCTTCATTATATTCTTTCACTGTCATCAGTTTCTGTCTCAAGTTTTACATTCTTTGAAACAGAGTAATTTGATAATCTCTGGGGATGAATTTTGCCTTCATCTTCGCGATCATCATGTCCCAACTCTTGATCTTCTGCTTGCCTTTGTAGCGTCTGTCAGCTTGTAGTTCATCCCACCACAATGCTGCATGTCCTTTCAATCTTGTGACAACATCTCTAACATTCTTGTCTTCCTTGACATCTTCATAGTCAAAATAAGTGTCCAGAGCTCTAATCCAGTCTAGAATCTCTTCAACATCCAGGTTTCCCTCATAAACTGGGATGTCCATTTTTTCCCTGGCACCCATCCTTGCGACAACTCTAATCAAGCGTTCATTTGCGACATCTTCTGCTGAAATTTCTTCTTCTTCATGTTCAACTTCATTTTCACTTTCGGAATCACTAAGATCCCCAACACCGACTGTGCACCTTTGTGTTGTCTCCATGTCCTCAAGTCTGGCGCGTAAATCACACATTTCTCTTGCCATGGATGGGTCGGGCATATGCCTACCTATTCTTCTTGGTATTTCCCTTTCCTCTGGTGGATTGGGTGTTTGCCTGTCCCTTCTTCTCGGCAGCATGGTGAATTCTCCTTTTCCCTGCTACATAAAGCAAAGAAACCTTTCTGCGCTCTGATACCACACCTGACACAGACTAAGCCTCTACCTCGGCCATAGTCTCTGCGCTGACCTCCCGATCTTAACGAATCATTCTAATTTCACCTTCGAGCCAAAGTGGCTCTTTTGATTCCTCATTGGAATCTCTGTTAAAAACCTGGTCCACAGGTCCTTCCTTTTCCCCTGTCACAGCTTCTTCACATACCTGATCTCTCCCCGACATAAATTTTGGGTTTCAGAGTTTTCTAACTCCTGTTGTCGAGAACCTCAGTCTTCTCGATCTTCCGATCTCCGATATGCCGATTTGTCGAAACGGCTTTAACTTCACTTAGCCCCCTGGGCTATACCTTTGGTCCACATGACCTTCCCTTATATGACTGCAGTCCCTTTCGGGTTTTCGCAACTCAAGCGCCCGACCTCTTGGTCTCTCGACTCCTGAAGTGTCGATTCCCGAAGTGTCGAAATGACCTTGCCTTTCAGGATTTTTTTCGAAACCCTAGATTGTTGCCATGCATCCCCTCAATATGGACGGTCCTCGTTGCTTCGCGATTTACGGAAATCAAATGCCTACGGGTTCTTTCCCTCGGAACTCCCGAAGTTCCGATATCTGACCTCCTATATGATGAAATGACGTCAACTGGCCCCACAATGGAGCTTTCCACCTTGTCGGGATTTCGGACTTCCCGTTTCCGAAATGTGCGTGCTTCTTGTCTCCAGTATTCGCGAAACGTCGAACCCCGATAAGATGATGGACTTTTCTATCGGGATTTTCCCAAAACTCAAGGATTTCCGCCACGCGTCCTCCTATGATGGACGGTCCTCAATCATTTCGCGATTTCAAATGCTCTGGACGTCTTGTCTTCAGGATTCGCGAAATGCCGATGGATCTCGATCTTCGCCACGTGTCCCAACCGATGGACAACTCAGATATGTTTTGGGGTTTTCATCGTGGAGTGACCCGATCTTTTTCCCTCGAGACTTCCGATATCCCTAATTCCGAAGTCCCAATATCCTGACGCCTTTTGGGACTTTCGCTCTTCTTGCGAGGGTTTAAACCCCATGCAACTCCTGTCAGATCCTACGACTGACGGGTATCTAAGTGAGGGCCGATGGATCACGATATCCTGAGCTTGAAACTAGGGAAACAACCATAACCCCCTTGCTTCTCTGTCAGATCGGACGGTTGGCGAGACTTCGCAAATTCTCTACGGATAATTTCAACCTTTCGTCTCTTCCCTTGAGAACCTCCGTGAAATTTAAATAAAATATTTCTCTGCATGGAACTTGTCCCTCTGCAGCACGATGTCACTACACCTCCTTTCAATTCTTCAAGGCACTTAACCTCTTGCTTCCCTTCGACAACTTCGAAGGTTCGAACCCTTCTGAGGGTTTTCCCAACTTCAAGTCTTTCAGAAAAACTCCTGCTAGCACTCCTTGTGGCAAACCTTTAAACACTTTCAAGTGTTGAACTCCTTTCGACTCTGTGCACTCCCTGCAGCAACAGTCTCTCAACAATTCATTCAAGTTACAAACCCCTGAAGCTTCACTCGGCCTGCGCACACTCTGCACGGCTCCTGTGCCTAACTGCACCTTTGAGGAAATGAGGACAAAAGATATCCTATCTGGGCTTTCAGAGACAAACCTCTGAACCCTTTGTCAAAACACTCCTTGCGGACAATTCAACTGCACTCCTTACAGGAACTCTCGCTCAGACAGAGAAACAATTGAAACTCATTTCCTAACTCTTTCTCTCTCAGACTTCAAACATAACCCTGAAATCATTCATACACAGCATAAAAAGAAAATGTATAACAGAAAGAGTAAAACCATGAACATACCATTCAACATACACATACAAGAAACAAATACAATGCCATGAATCTGAATTAAGACTTCTTCTTTTAACTCAAATATCTGTACATGGGTGTTTTTCAAACACGGGTTTTTTGTTCCAGCTCTGTATGCTCTTTTCTTGGTAATGTTCTTCACTATCATACAATTACACAATGAGGGTGTCTATATCCTGTTTCCCTCTCTCATTCTAAACTGTCTAATTCACACATTAAATTCTATCTATTTGCATTAACTATCATAAATTCCTTTCCACCTACTAAGGACGAGAGCGGATCGCTCAAGGTCCGTTTACATTTTTACAAGTGTGCCTCCACTTGACGACTTCATTAATGTTTCAAGACATTTTCAAAATTTGCGCTGGGTGCCTTTCCAGTTGTCTTTTGTCTCCGTGCTGGCTCGCTTGAGATGCTCCTGCATCAAGTTACAACTAAAATAAATGATGGACAAAGGCTACATCCGGCCCAGCGTGTCTCCATGGGGAGCACCAGTCCTGTTTGTGAAAAATAAAGATGGTACCCTCCGACTGTGCATAGATTATAGACAACTCAATAAAGTAACCATAAAGAACAAGTAGCCCTTACCCCAGATCGATGACCTGTTCGATCAATTGGTAGGTGCTTCCATCTTCTCAAATATTGACTTGAGATCTGGATACCATCAAGTCTGAATCAAGGGTGAAGACATCCACAAAACTGCCTTCAGGACGAGATATGGTCACTATGAGTTTTTGGTAGTACCATTTGGATTGAACAATGCCCCTGCCACTTTTATGTTCTTGATGAACAATGTGATCAACAAATTCCTAGACAAATTTGTACTGGTTTTTATTGACGATATATTAATTTACTCCAAGAATAGAAAGGAACATGAAAAACATCTTAGACTTGTGCTTCAAGTGTTAAGAGAACATCAACTCTATGCCAAATTTAACAAGTGTGACTTTTTCCAGAAGAAAATACATTACTTGGGCCATGTCATATCTGAAGAGGGAGTAGCAGTAGACTCTGACAAGATCAGGTCTATCATGGAATGGCCTACCCCAAAGGATGTTTCAGATATCAAATCCTTTATGGGCCTAGCAGGATACTATAGGAGGTTTATAAAAGGATTCTCCAAGATTGGTTGTCCAAACACTGCCCTCCAGAAGAAGGGAGTTAAATTCCTTTGGACCCCAAAATGCGAAGAAAGGTTTCAGTCCCTAAAACATCTACTGACCCACACACCCATGTTGAAGATCGTCGATCCTGAAGCTGAATTCCTAGTGTGCACAGATGACTGCAAGGAAGGGCTCGGAGGAGTCCTTATGCAAGAAGGAAGTGTAGTCTGTTATGAATCCCGAAAATTGAATGAGCACGAAACCAACTATGTGACCCATGATCTAGAGCTGGCTGCCATATTGCACGCCTTAAAAATGTGGAGGCATTACCTCCTGAGAAGGAAATTTGTACTTATGACAAACCATTGTGGATTGCGATATCTGTTTGACCAACCAAAGCTCAATGCCAGACAAGCTAGGTGGATGGCCCTACTTAGCGAATTTGATTTTGAAATTAAACATGTTAAAGGAAAGGAAAATAAGGTGGCCGATGCCCTTAGCAGAAGTATGAAAACAATTCACCTGGCAGTGGTGAGAACCTGCGAGACGAATGTCAAAGAAAGAGTCAGGAATGCACAAGAAACATACACATTCTTCTAGACCGTGACCTCGTACCTGGAGCAAGAACCCACAGGGATAAAGTATGAAGGATACCAGATGATAGATGGAGGTCTGCTAACTTACATAAACAGATTGTATATTCTAGATTGTGATGACTTGAAGAGGTTCATAATGGATGAACTGCACAAAAGACCATATACTGGTCACCCGGGATATCAGAAGATGATCACGGCCACTAGGAAACAATTCTATTGGCCTGGGTTAAAGAAAGACATAGCTAACTATTTATCTAAGTGCCTAGAATGCCAGCAGGTTAAAGAAGAACACCGACACCCCGCAGGATTATTACAACCTCTACCAATCCCGAAATGGAAATGGGAAACCATTTCCATGGACTTCATCACTGGGTTACCAACATCGACCAAACAAAATGATGCCATCATGGTAGTGGTGGATAAATTGAGCAAGTCCGCCCATTTTATCCTTGTAAAATCGAATTGCAAGGCAATAGATATCGCCAACATATTCATGAAGGAGATATTCAGACTACATGGTATGCCTAAAAAGATCGTGTCTGACAGAGACATGAAATTTACTTCCAACTTTTGGAAATCCTTGATGGCTGGTCTAGAGACTGAATTATTGTTTATCACAGCCTATCATTCTCAAACCGATGGACAGACGGAAAGAGTGAACCAAATATTAGAAGACATGCTAAGGATGCATGTAATGCATCAACCTAAAAAGTGGGAAGATTACCTGCCACTGGTGGAATTTGCCTACAATAACGACTACCAAGAATCCCTGAAGATGAGTCCTTTTGAAGTCCTTTATGGTAGACCATGCAACACTCCAATCAGTTGGAGTAATCCAGTAAACAGAGTTACCATTGGAACCAACATGTTGAAATAAATGGAACAACAAGTGATTCAGATAAAACAAAATCTAAAGGTCGCTCAGAATAGACAGAAAAGTTATGCCGACCGAAAAAGAACTCCAAGAGAATTCAAGACGGGAGACCACGTATATCTCAAATTTAGGCCTAGGAAGAGTTCCCTGAGGATGGGAGCTTGTGAAAAGTTGGCACCTCGGTATTGCGGACCCTTTGAAGTTTTAGATAGAGTGGGACCTGTAGCCTATAGGCTAGCACTTCCTCCCACAGTAAAAGCACACAATGTTTTCCATGTTTCATTATTGAAGAAATATGTACACGATTCTAATCATATAATTGATTGGTCTGTGATCCAGGTAGAATCAGAGGGAGAATTCCTGCCAGAACCTCAATGCATACTGGACAGAAAGGAAACCCCACTCAGGAACCAAACCATTTCACAGGTCAAGGTGCAGTGGAAACATTTTGGCCCAGATGAGGCTACATGGGAAATGGAAGATGCCATGAAACAGACATATTCAATTTTGTTTAATTCTATACATACACATCATATTGATAGATAGAACATCGAGGAAAATGTTCCTTTAAGGGGGAGGGAATTGTAACACCCTGTTTCCCCAAGTCTGTAAATATAACTATATTGGCCAGGAACTATGGAAAACTTGAAGGTGTGAACATTTGTTTTGATGGACCTTTGTATAAAAGGTCGATAAATTTAAATTATGTTATGAATATGTGTTACGCTACTGCTGAGAGAGGGATGTGCTAAACGAGACCACGATGGCTAATGAAAGGTGGTGGAAGGGATTTGGAATGGTTGCGTTAACTTCCACTGAGCCAGTACCGTACTGGTTTTTACTTGCTCAAAGACCCAAAGAAACTCTTTGACCCTGGAATGGATTTCCGTCAGATTGGTAAGTGGGGAGGCTCCTCAAGAGTTAATGAGGCAATGGGGGTGAACCGTCCATCCTTAACAGCTCCTAGACCTGACCACGGATGGGGAAATTCGTGCCACACACAATCTTGCAAAGAAAAGGCAAGAGAGGAAGTGTGGTAAAGGGAGAGAAGGGAGCGCGCGCGACAGGGATCGCAGAAGAGAGAGCTGGAGAAACTCTGGAAACACAGGAAGTTTGGAATATCGAAGAAGGAGAGTAACCTTCATCCTTGACTTCCATTGGGATGGAAGTAGGAGACTGAATCTTAAAGCATCGTGGTCTAGCTCAGGGGTGGCTAGTGGTAAATTTGTTTGTAGTCACTGAGCCTACGGTTGGGTGGAAATGAGCACCCCTCTCAGCAGTCGCGTCACCCCTGGTGTCTCTGATAAGTATTTTATGCCTTGTATTTTGAATTGTATATCATGAATACATGCTCATGTTTATACGCCCATAATGATTTCTATGTGGAATGATTGTCTGGTGTTTTAGACTGGAAATAATGGATGCATGTGTATACTTACCTGCTATAGTTGGCTTCTGTACAAATGATTAAGTATGGGGCATGGGTTCGCTCCACCGAGAATCATATTGTTTGCTTGATTCTCATAATATTCTAGGAAGGCTCCTCGAGAGTACTCTTCGCCAAAAACTACCCCATAAACCTTGGAACCGTACCGAACCTTTACCCAGAGACCCGACTAATCTCAGGGACAATTGCCCAAGAATTCGTTTGAAGGTTCATGCGATCTGGGTCTGGAAACCTTATGCAGGAAAGAGTATCTCTCTAAGGTCTCAGAGTCATGGGAGTTTGAAGCTCCGAGAGGTTGAATTTCGTAATTCAATCTCAGAAAGGATAGTGAATCCAATTATCGAAAGAGATTACCCCATCACTTGGTCGACAAATGGTCAGAATCCTTTCAGAAATACCCCAGATCTGTCAAGACCGATGGATCTAGAGGAGGATTGCAGGCGTTAACACCTCGTCCCCTTTAGCCTTTGCAAGTAGCGATGGGATCCAGGACCATAGATCGAAGGATATGTCGGAGCTCTATGAATCGTCAAATCAGGGGAGGCTCATAGCCGTTAATCCAATACATAAATTCCCATATCGAGAATTTGGGGATCGGAGTTTCGAAGGGTAAGGAAACTCTCTGCTATGGATTTTTTCTAGTCATGAAATCCTGATACACAAAACCCTGAATCATTTTAGCGTGAATGGGTTTCGACGTTTCAACACCTGGGAAACCTAAGGGCAAGGCCCCTCGTCTTCGCTAGTCACGAAATCCCGGTACACAAAACCCCGAATCAGTTTAGCGTGAATGGATTTCAGCATTTCGGCACCCGGAAAACCCAAGGGCAAGACCCCTCATCTTCGCCAGTCACGAAATCCCGGTACACAAAACCCCGAATCAGTTTAGCGTGAATGGGTTTCGGCGTTTCGGCACCCGAGAAACCTAAGGGCAAGATCCCTCGTCTTCACCAATCGTGAAATCTCGGTACAAGAAACCTCGAATCAGTTTAGCGTGAATGGGTTTCGACGTTTCGGCACCTGGGAAACCCAAGGGAAAGACCCCTCGTCTTCGCCAGTCGTGAAATCCCGGTACACGAAACCCCAAATCAATTTAGCGTGAATGGGTTTCGGCATTTCGGCACCCGGGAAACCCAAGGGCAAGACCCCTCATCTTCACCAGTCGAAAAAACCAGGTACACGAAACCCCAAATCGGTTTAGCATGATTGGGTTTCGACGTTTTGGCACCCGGGAAACCCAAGGGCAAGACCCCTTGTTTTTGAAAGCCGTGAAATCTCGGTACACGAAACCCTGACACGCTCTATGGAGGGGCCCTAGGTCATCGAACGGGGTCTTGTGGTAGAAACGGGGAGTCTCGAAAGGATTTGGACCATCTAATTGTAGGGACGCGTGGTGAAGATCTAAATCCGTTGGGGTTCTGGAGATCGGGGAAATAGAAGTGAAGACTCAACCAAAATACTGAAAGGTAGAATGCTGGGATTTAATCTGGGCCATTGATCAAGTCGACGATCTGGACCATATATTCGGATGATACTGGGCTTTCGAGTTCCGGGGAATTCAAAAGGGAGAGAAGGAACGTGTGCATCATGATTTCCTGAATCGGGAAACCTCAAAAGAATTTAGAAGCATAGCACCAGGTCATCGGACCGGTCATATGAAAAATGACCTAAGGGAGGAGCTAAGGATCTGTTAGACCCTTTTGGGTTTCGACATTTCAGAAGACAAAGAACATGGGAACGCTTGCATCGCGATTCCCCGAATCGAGAAAGATGGAAGTGCCTTTTTGGTAAGGCCTGTGGTCATAGCCAATGATCACATGGAGAAGGTTAAGGGAAGGGATGGTTTGCGCTAGGCTCCAACAAAAAGAAAGAAAGAAAAAAGAAAATCTTAGTTGTCGTAGTGGGTGTGTGACATTAAAGTCACCAGTTCGAAACCTGCGGGGACAAAAAATCCAGCCATGTTAAGGGTTGGTGTGGCTCAAGCCGGGTGCGATCCCCGGGGGATTTTGACGGCTTAGATGCCCCTGAGTCATGGTTTCTTAGCCACAGGTTAGTCCCACATGTCACGGAAAAACTAACAAAAAGAAGAAGAAGAGGGAATCCAATTAAATGTGGGTTTTTTGGCCCATTGGTTAGACCGTTATATATAAGTCGTTTAATTGGTGGAAGGTATGGGATTCAAAATCCAAGGATCTTATTTACATGGCATGTATGGTTAAATATATTTTATATATAGTATATAGTTTTGAACTATATACTATATATTTGTATAATATATATCGTAACTAAAATCCAATGCGAATATTTTTAAGCCCCTTAGCGGTTATAACTCGATCATGCAGTAATATATTAGGGATAGTCCTTGACCCCTCCCCCCTTCCCACATGAATCATATTTCAACTTTAAATGAAATATATGACATATAGTGGTTAAGTCACATGTTATGGTGTGTTGGTAGTGGGGCTTGTGTTAAGGATTTAGGTGGTTATGGAGGTCATGGGTTTGACCCCCGTCGATCCATAATTTTAATATACCTTAACCATCATTGGCCAATGGAAAACTTCCACATGGAAACCTCTCATTGGCTAGCCTTGCCACGTGTGAACATGTGATTAGACCACTTGTCAACCTGTAACTGGGCCACCTGGAGGTACGATCTGCCTAGTCATCTGCCAACTCACTTGAAAACTAGATATTCCATGTCACCTACTATATGGAAAAGTGCCACGTGTCACCCTTGCAGTGGTGACACATGTCACCTCTTTTTTCCCTTTGACCTTTGACTTTACATGTATGACCCGAACTTTGACTGCGTATAACTTTTGCATACAAACTCTATTTGACTTGTCGTTTGTGCCATTGGAAAGTTGATGATGATCTCTATGAATTGATGCCATTTTTGGGATGATTTTATATGGTCTAAATTTTATAATTTATGGATCCCTTGGGACCTCTTTGAAAGTTTTGGATCCTCCTGGACCTCTGTAAGCATTCCTTAGATCCTCCTGGATCAACATGGAACAATAAATCTTTCGGTAGAGGGGTTGGAAGAATAGCTTGTTAGATAAAAATAAACATTTCTCCTCACATTCGTCTTCATAAAAAAGACCCTCTCAATCAGTTCATTTGGGTGGAGATTTCATATATCAATGCTAAGAATATATATATATATAGCAATTTGTTATTTTGCACCTATTAATTCTACTTTTTATCCAAAAAAAATCTAGACAAAAATTGTCCCTATAAAAGCTTAGAACAAGATATTTACAGTTTGAGAAATGAAGGTAGTATCCTCCTGCTAGGAGACTTTAATGGCAGAACAACAACTAATCAATCTACCATCTTAAGCAACGATTCCAACCCTAATCCTTTGTGGCTAGACAAGGACCTTGTTTTAGTTAATAGATATAAGAGAAATTTAGAAGACTTGACCGAGAATCTATATGGTACTGAGTTAATCAAGCTTTGTATTTCTCAAGATCTAATTATCTATAATGGTCTAATGAAGTGGGTGAAATCTAACCAGATGACTTGTATCTGTGAGTTGGGTAGTAGTGTTGTGGACTATGTGATATCAGATATCCATGTTTACAACCAAATAGTAAATTTTGACCTTTTAAACGACCATGAGCCCGACTCTAATCATACACCTTTAACCCTAACTCTAAACTTTACTATGCATAAAACCCCCCTTGAAGATAACTTTGGTAATCAAATGCATCTACGTTTTGACAAAAATAAAGTTGATCTCTTTTTAAAGGACTTAAACATTGAATTAAATCTTATATCATATAAAAAAAATATTGAAGACATTTAGCATAATTTTACAACAATCATCTCTACCTCCATAAAAAAATTCTCTATCGAAGTGTTGTGCAAAAAGAAGAATAGAATTGCCAACCCTTGGTATGATAACGAGTGTAAACTTGCTAGAAAAGCTATTAGGGATGCCTATAATGAGTCTTTCAAATACGATAAGATTAATAGATATAAAGTCATAATTAAAAGAAAAAAAATCACTACATAGATAGAAAGAAAGATAATCTTTTGCACTTTCTAAGCTAGATCCAAAGAAATTTTGGAGGTAAATTTTGACTCGTAAAACTAAACAAAATGCTATGATTCCCATGACAGACTAGAATTCCTACCTCAAAAATATTTATGAATTCCGTAACGTCCTAAACAAAATTCTAAAATTTTCTACAGAAGATGATGTTTTTTTCTATAGAAGACATAAAGTTTGGGGTTAAGCGACTTGCAAACGGGAAAGCTAAGGAGATTGAGGGCTACCAAGATGAAATATTAAAAATTGGAAGGCATATTTTGATCTCTTACATACACAAGCTCTTCAATTTAGCAGTCAAGCAAGGCTTCCCTAAACCTTGGACTCAAACCCTCATTGTACCTATTTTTAAAAGTGGGTATAAAAACAATTCCTCTAATTATAGTACCATTATGATTAGCCCCGTTTTATCCAAACTATATGGAAGTATTTTGGAAAAGAAGATAAGCATATGGATAGAAATCGATGGAAAAAGAGTTAAAGGTCAGGTCGGTTTTAGAGATTACCATTCAACTGTGGACCACCTTATCATGCTTAGGATCATTGTAGAGGAGTGTTGCAAAAATAAATCCAATCTCCATTGTTGTTTCATTGACTATAGGAAATATTTTGAAACTTTGCCTAGGACCAACCTTTCGAATAGGTTAGAAGAGCTAAAAGTTCCCTTCGGACTGAGAGTTGTTGCGGTAAGGTTGTATGAGAACGTTATTGCCAAGTTATCATAGGTGATCTTGTTGGATTTCTTCTCATTCTCTTATTGATTGCTTGAGAAGAAATCAATTGCAATTAGGAGTCAAGCAAGGTTTTCCCTTATTCCCTACCCTTTTTGGCATTTACATTAACAAGTCAGAAGATTTTTTGGAAGCTGTAGGTTATGTTGGACCAACTCTTTCTAGTACAATAATTATCCTTCTTATCTATGCCGATGATATTGTTCTTATGGCGAGGAATCCCTATGAAATTAGTAAGCAACTTAGAATCCTTAAGGAATTATTATCTAGTATAGGTATGACCATGAACACTAAAAAAACAAAGGTTATGATAATTAAATCCAACAATATCACCTATGATAATTTTGTATATGAAATTAGTATATTGGAGGAAATACCTCCGTACAAGTGTCTTGGAATTGATATTCATCACAAGCTCAATTGGAAGTATAGTGTAACATCCCCAACCATCAACAAGCCTAGGCAATGCCACTACTCATCTCTGACTTAGCTGTGATACCAAATTGTAGCATCCCAACCCTCCACAGAGACCGGGCAGTGCCACTACTGCGGAATATTCACATATAAATATAATATTCATTAAATCAAATTAACACATTTTAACATAGAGTTACTGTTACCATTCAGATTTAAATAGAATTAACAACAATTCATACATGCAACGAAACACATGATAACATTCCAACATTATGCATAACATAAAATTAAGTGGATAAATTATACTTATCTTTCAACTGGAATAATACCACCAACTGCATACAGACCTTCCATGAACCTCCCAGCCATAGACCGCGCTGCTCATCACTCTCAGCAGTAGGACTAAGCTCCACCAGGAAAGGGAATCCTAGGCTAGGCAATGTCAACATGAATACACACAGTTTATGAGGATGGGTTTTCTCCCAGGAGCCACTTATGCCCACTGCTCACAGACTCTCATTCCCCACATGCTTGTCCCACCCCAGGAGTATACACCTTCACTATCACCAGGACAGTCCTTCGGCTGCTAAACCTCCCTTTCCTTGGGCTTCAGCAACAGGCCAGACCAGAATTCTTTGAGCTTTGTGGAAGCTACAAGACCCCTTCTAGGAGTTATCACTTCCTCCGCGCACTCTCTCACCTGGAGAGAGTCGCTCACAGGCCCAAAAACCTGCCTATTCAACCATAACCACCTCCCTCACCTAGAGAGAGTGTTACACATAGGCCTGACAACCTGCTTCTTCAGCTTTGTTCTAGCACAAGGAGGACAACAGTAAGGCTCAACAAGGAATAGATGACGGTAGCCAATCACACTCAGACAAGGGACTGCGTGGCCACAACATCCCACATTTATAACACACACGACATAGGCAATTACAGTATGCTCAGGTTTCACAGAAGACATCAACCCAAACAGCTAAGCACAAACTCAGATTTGCAGTGTGGATAAATTGGGTTCACAGGACACACAAGAGATATGGCTCATTCCACGGATTTTCCATTGGTTTTCAGGGTGTGTGACAAGGAATCAACGTAGAGGTCGAACGCAGACTCAAATGGTTCAGACGGAGGATGCGTTGGATTCTCAAGAAAACATCATGGTTTTCTAGTTTCAGAGCTGCGTGAGGGTATGCGGAGATCAAAATCCCACCACACATGGTTCATACAACGAACGAAAGAATGGAGGATGAACGCCATCACGACTCAATTATTGGGTTAAATTACATGTGCCTGGGTCGACACATGTCGCCCATGAAGTTGCTGCACTCCATCAAGTATGCGTTCCCTTTTTCAGGAACTTAGGATAAAAATATACTTTTCACACCACTTTGGAAAAATAATAAATTATTATTCAAGGACTTAAGCCCTCAATCTTAGCCCCTCTTCCAACCTTTCAGCCCCCTCTCCCTTACCCATTATGTGGAAGCTTATTCCCCCATCACTCTTTCTTTGTGGTCGGTTGGCACACAACGATGTTTATATATTATATTAATGATCTGCATAATTACATATACAAAATCAGGCTCCTAGCCTTATGAGTTAAGAAAACGCTCCTCTTTGAGACTCCTGTCACTCATGTTATCTTATATGGATGTGAAGTTTGGGGATGCAGTATCTCTCGAGAATCTTGGAGAAATATAGAGCATATCCAAAATAATTTTATAACTTATAATCTCAAAATTAATGGAATACACCCTATCTTATCCTCCTCATTGAAGTGAGCCTTTCCCCCGTTGAGAGCACAACTGTAATTATGTACTTAATGTACAAGAATAAGATAAACAACATGGACAACAAGAGGCTCCCCAAAATTGCTTCATACTCTAGCCAAGATCACCAACGACTCAAGAGGGTATGGCATAATGTTTCCAAGTCTTGGCTAAATCATTGGGGAATAAAAGAAGAAGTTATTCTGCAGAATATCGATGATATTAAAAATATTGTACAAGCTAAATTTAAGGAGAATATATGGTGTGATAAAGAATTAGAGGATAAAAGAAAATTAAGATATTATAAGGAGGTGGTTAACCCTAACCTTGAAGATCAAAAGTATCTCTTTATTTTGACTAACGTAAAGAAGATAATCAATATTACTAAAATGAGAACTAATTCTCATGAGCTGCATAGTGAAACTGGGCATTGGATAATCCCCAAAACACCATGGCAAGAAAGAAATTGTCACCTTTGTGACAACAAGAGGGTTAAAGATGAAAAACATTTTCTCCTAGAATGCATTGTGTATACCCAAATTAGATCTCGATTTCCAAATATTTGTCACAGTATCGACCTTCCTAACCTTCTTAGTCGTCAAAACTTTAGTGATCTTGGAATGCTTATCTTAATGCTTTCCAAGCATCAAAATAACATTTTAGAAAAATCTAAGTAATATCTTTCTTTTCTTAAGGTCTGATAGACCAATTTTAATCTTAGTAGCCATTAACCATCATCATCATCGATTATATATATATATATATATATAGATTAGAGTGTTTAAAAACAATATTCACTTTTTAAAATTATTTCCAAATTTATTATTTTTAAAACTTGTTATAATGTTTGAAGCTCGTTTATACAAGAGACATAAGATCTATGCTTAAGAAATGTTTCATAATGTTTTATTTATTTATATTATTAATATAAAATTTTGCTCAAAATATTTTCATTGACTATTTAATGACAAGATTATGCTTCAATCATATTTTTCAATGAAAATAATATAAACTCTTTTTTAATTCATTCTCAATTTACTCATTTCAAAATATGAAAGTATATAAATAACAAACTTACCAACTTAACGAGAATTTTTTAGAGTTTTTATTTTTTTTAGAGGTCGTATTTAGTGGCTATTTTTAATCTCGTTTCAAAGAGTGGTGTTACTAATAGTACCTTTTTTTCGGGGAAGTGATTAAAATTGAGATGATTCAAATAACGACCTTGACAACCGATACCATTGTGCAAATTGATCGTCAAATCCAAAAGTGGTGTTACCAGTACCATTAGTATTAAAATTTTATATATTAATTGAAACCATAACGTTGACAACTTGTAACATTACAAATAAAAATGTTAAAATTGACTCTTAAACTAGAAACTAGAAACTTGAAAAATGAATGATTTTTTTTTTTTAATTATT
>ML786964.1:198596-218570 GCA_009831015.1 Picea engelmannii
AAAAAAAAAAAAAAAAAAACTATTACAAAATAGAAAAATACTGTTTTTTTTTTAATTGAAAATTACAAATAAATTAAAAGCAATTAAAAAAAATCAAAACAAACTAATTAAAAAAATAAAAAAATAAAACAAAATTTTTAATTTTTTTAAAGCAAACTAATTAAAAATAAAAAATAAATAAGAAATAAAAATAAAAATTGAAAAAAATTAAAACCAAACGAATTAAAAATTAAAAAAAGCAATCTAGGGTCTGGGGACGGGCGATGCTTGACATCAACCCTCACCCCCATGTCGTTGGATCTCCCAACGACATGGGGGTGGGGAGCGATGTCAAGAAACGATTCTCCTCACCACTAACGGTAAGATATTGTGCTAGTTGTGTAGTCGTTGGTGGTTGGGAGGGGTGACTCCCGACATCACCCCCCACCCCACATCTCCTTAGATTACCCATGCTATCCAAGGAGATAGGAGGTGGGGTCCCCACCACTAACGACTATATAGTCACATTGGTTGTCTAGTTGTCGGTGCATCACCCCCTAATCCCCATGTCATTGGAAAATCCAACGATATGGGGGTGGGGGACGATGCCTGGCATCACCTCCCATCCCCATTTTTTTCCAGTTTCTTTTATTTTGTATTTTTTATTTTTTTAAATTTATTTTTTTAATATTTTTTTTAAATTATGCATTTTATTTTTAATTTGTTTAGTTTATTTTTAATTATTATTTTTTATTTCTATTTTTAATATTTATTTTTTATTGAACCTTGAGCTCTACAAACGACGCCCTACAAGGTTTAGGGATTTAATGTTCTAGAACCCCTCCGACTTGATCTCTTATGACCTCCTCTGTACACGCTAAACGCTGCTGCTCAACGGCTCTGAACGCCACAACAAAATGGGCACAGAAGGGGGGGTGAAAGCCCCCTCTTACTGTAACGCCGCAACAAATGACCCGGAGAATGCCAGAGTGTGTCGTCCATCCTTTGATCCGCCTCTGCACATGCGAGAACAATGCCTACAAGAAGAAATAACTGGAAGCAAGGAATCAAATATGGATGCAGAGTCCTTGCATCCAAAAGCAGCTCGGGTCTAGATACCCGACAAATGTATCCCCCAAGCCCTGGTTGCGCTTAGATATGTTATCAAAACCACCAGGATAGGGGAGCACACACAGTTCATGAGGGACCATGCCCTCATAGGCAAATTCCTAGGTCTTTGGCCCTCAGAAAAGGACCTAGCTCATTGGATCAAGGCGTGGTGGAACCCCAAGGGAGACTATGAGCTTCAACTAAGCTCCAAAGGATTCTTTACAATAATATTCTACAACCTAGAGGACAATGATAAAATCTTTAAAGGAGGACTGTATTTCTACAACTCTGCTGGTCTCTACCTACAATTATGGATGGATCGCTTCTACCCAAAAAAGGAAAACTTCGCCTTGCACCGGTATGGGTTCGCCTCTATACCCTACCTAAAGAGTTTTGGTTAGAGGAAATTTTAATGGGCTTAGGTAACACCTTGGGTGTAACATCACCGGGCATCAACCCACTTTGTCGAGCAACGCTACTACGCAGAAGCATTCTCATACTTATATAGTATGCATTTAAATGAAATTAAATGGCTTAACATAGTAAACATATAATTACTACTAACATACGGAATTAATGAAATCAACAGTAAATATCATCGCAATGGAATACATGATAATATTGCAAGCATCACAGGCATGCATTTTAATTCAAATCAAATACATGCATATACTTATCTTTGAAACTGTAGTAACTCCACCAACCACGTGAAGACTTTCCTTGAACCTCCCAGCCTTAGACCTCACTAATCATCACGCTCAACAGTGGGTCACCCCTGAGATGGGACTAAGCTCCACCCAAGGTAAGGGAATGCTAGACTATGCTGAGGTTACAGGAAAACTTCACAGAGCAATCAGATGGATTCTCCCCAGAAACCTTCTTATGCCCACTACTCACGAACTCTTATTCCCCACATGCATGTTCCGCCCGAGAGTATACGCCTTCACAAGCATAGTCCATCGGTGCTTCACCTCCCTTTTGGGCCTCGACAACAGGCCAGATCAAGAATTCTCAGAGCTCCATAGCTGGTGCTAGACTTTCTTTGGGAGAAAACCACTTCCCAGTAGACTCCCTCACATAGAGAGAGTTGCTCACGGGCCTGACAACCTGCCTCTTCTACCACGGGCCTGACACCCTGGTTCTTCAACCAGTTTTCAACTCCATTACCGCAAGTTCAAGATAACAACAACAACAACAACTTTTGGCTAACCCACGGGTGACAACATGATCCGGATTATTTTCGGCACGAAATGGGAGCGGAGATACAATAAAGAAATGCACAGAGATATCGCGGATACCCAATAATATAACATAAATGTATCAGAGATGCAACCATAAACACAGAGATAAAGTAATACACGATTTCTATTAATGAAATAAATGTACAAAGACTGTAAAAATACAAAGTGAAAGACTCGCTAGAATGGTGGCAGCTTATCTTTGAGAAGAGATGTGATGGCTACTCGCATTCGCAAGAAGATGATTACAATGAGGCTCCGAAGGCCTTTTTACAATAAACAGGAATTCCAAAAACCCTAGACATCCAAAAGCCTAACCCTAGGAGATGAAGTGCCAAAAGTCATGTGGGCCCTGTTTGGGTAAGTTAATACATCAACTTCCCAGGGTCGTAACTTTTGCATACGATCTCCATTTTAGGTGTGTGATAGCATGTTGGAAAGGTATTGTCGAGGAGATTCATTTTGGGGGCTCAATTATGCCTCCAAATATCATTGAGAAGCTTGATCCCGAAAAACCTTCATTTAGGCCCTCAAAATGGCCCCGGAAGTTAAAAGCTGCTAAAAATAGTAAATTGTCAAAATTGCCTGAAAACTGTTTTGAGCCAGTTGGAAAAGGTGGGTGGCCACCAATATCCACCTGGATCAATACTCCCTCCTTAGGAAGTAATGGTATCCATTGCGTTGAGTGCCCGGGGGAGAGGAAAAAGCGTTTGCTGAATCTGAATCTTGGTGAGATGCTTACCTTGCTGGAGACGTCGCGCTGCTTGGTTTGTGGAAGTCTGTCACGAACCTGTTGAGGTTGAGGTTGTTCAACAAGTTGAGCTACATGAGAGGACAATGTGCAAAAGGAATCTTTGCGCTTTGCTGTAACCTTGTCGATCTACTTCTGTTGGATAGAAGGTGCTTGGGGCAAGGTTGTAGTGGTTGTAGTGTCCTTTTGTTCCCCTTTTGAACATATTGTGAAGAAGCTGAATTTTGAAGTATGAGATACTACCTTGCGACACTTTTTAGGTGGAATAATAGTCAGAGATACCTCTGGTATTCTGTAGATATGACCCCCTAGAGAAACAATGACACTACGGGGTCGAGACTCATAAACAACATGGCTCTTCCACATATATGGTTGTCCCAAGAGAACATCATAGACATCCAGTGGAGCAACATCACATAATACCTCAACCTTGAAGGGCTGGATGCCATATGACAATCGACACTGTTGGCTGACACGAAGATCTCGTCCTTGGTGAAGCCACCCGATGTTCTATGGCTGAGGGTGTGGTGTTGTTGACAATCCCAACTGTTTGACGATCTATGCTGAGATGAGGTTCTTCTAGCTTCCACTATCAACAATAAAATACAGCGGGGTCCCCTTCACCCACATCTGTGAAAGAAAAAGGCATTGCCCCTCTTCAGGATCTGTTGGTTCTTCTAGTTGAATTGTTGTGGTCGTGACATTAGCCATGGGGTCTACTTCGATGATATGTCTTTTACCAGTATTTTTAGAATCGGATTCTAAATCGAGGTTCGTCTCCTTGTCTTTGATCTCGACCACCAATGACTATTTTGAGCGACATTCATTGGTGTTGTGCCAGGGGCTTTTGTGGAAATCACACCATTTTTCGGTGTCCTTCTTCGTCTTCCCATGACCCTTCTTTTTCTGTGGCTTAGACTGGTTTTTAGGAAGCTGTTTGTTAGGGCCGTCTTTATCATACTTTTGTTTTTGCGGATTTGTAGAACCAAACTCCCTTTTTTTCTGGTGCTTAAATTTCTGCTCGATTTTAGCAGCATATCGATAAGCAACACCAAGTGATGAGATATCCAGAAAATCCATTTCAATTTGGATGTATCTGTGTAAAGCCCCACAGTATTTCAGAACCAAATGTCATTCAGAGTCTTTGATACCTAGCTTGGTGCGAAAGGTATGGAAGGTATTGGTGAACTCCGGAACTGCTTGGCCCCTCTCTTGTCGTAGTGTGGTCCATCTCATGTACTGGTCCTTGTAGTTTCCAACAGGGTAATATTTTTCCTTTACCGCATCCACAAAAAAATCCCAAGTGGCTTCGGCCCCATATATTCCAGACTCTTCCGTGGAACTTTTCTCCCAGTAAGTTTCCCACCAATGTTTGACATGGGGGAGAGCCTTAAGGAGCGCGAAGACGATCTTTTCTTTGTCAGAAAAATTGTGAACATAGAAATAACCTTCTAACATATTTAACCATTTATCTAGGGCATCCACATCTATCTGACCTTCAAATATAGGAATATCAAAATTGACCTGTACCTTAAAAGGTGAGGTGCCTCCAAAGTGGTTGCTTGATGAAGATGCGCCTGATGCTATCAGGAGGCGTTGAAGGACGTGCAAAAAATTCTCCATCATTTCGTCCCTCTGTCACGTGAGAGCTTGCTCAAGCAACAAATTGATAGCATTGTATGCTCCGTAGTTTTTATTTTCTTCCTCCATGGAGGGTTTCTTGGGCATGCAAGAGTGATTGTCTTCAAGAGAGACAAGATCGAGACCCAACTTTCTATGCTTGGACCTCATCGGGGACATGCACTGAAAAACGATCAAGAGCAGCCCGCTCTGATACCACTGATCCAGATTATTTTCAGCACGAAATGAGAGCGGAGATACAATAAAGAAATGCACAGAGATATTGCGTATATCCAATAATATAACATAAATGTATCAGAGATGAAACCATAAACATAGAGATACAGTAATACACGATTTCTATTAATGAAATAAATGTACAGAGACTGTAAAAATATAGAGTGAAAGACTTGCTAGAATGGTGGCAGCTTATCTCTGAGATGAGATGTGACGGCTACTCGCATTCGTAAGAAGATGATTACAATGAGGCTTTGAAGGAATTTTTACAATAAACAAGAATGCCAAAAACCCTAAACATCCAAAAACCTAACCTTAGGAGATGAAGTGCCAAAAGTCAGGTGGGCCCCGTTTGGGTAAGTTAGTACATCAACTTCCTGGGGTCGTAACTTTTGCATACGATCTCTGTTTTAGGCATGTGATGGCATGTTAGAAAGGTATCATCAAGGAGATTCATTTTGGGGGCTCAATTATGCCTCCATACATAATTGAGAAGCTCGATCCCTAAAAACCTTCATTTAGGCCCTCAAAATGGCCTCGGAAGTTAAAAACTGCTAAAAATAGTAAATTGCCAAAATTTCTCGAAAACTGTTTTGAGCCAGTTGAAAAAGGTGGGTGGCCACCAATATCCACCTGGATCACAACAGAAACAAGAAAATTGGTTATGGAACCAAGAAACGACAACAAGCCACTAAGACACAACACGGTTCAGGTAATACCCGTTTGCAGGATGTGTGACAAGCAATTCACACAGAGATCGAACACAGACTCAATAGTTCGGGCATAGGGTGTATCGAATTCTCAAGAAAACATCACAGGATTTTATTTTTAGAGTTGCGTGAGGCTTACAGAATTCAGATGCAGAGGTCCTTCGGTTCAGACAACGGACCGTAGAGTGGGGAATGAACCCCCATCACGGCTCAATTCCTAGGTTAAATTGCATGTGCCTGGGTCGACACATGTCGCCCATGAGGCTGCATGTGATCCATCAACATGCGTTCCCTTTTGCTCATGTTCCCCCCTTCCAAGAACTTAGGATAAAAACCTACATTTCACATAGTTTTTGGAATAATAATAAATTATTATTCCTAAGGACTTAAGCCCCTAAGCTTAGCCCCTGTTTCCAACCTTTCAGCCCCTTTTCCCTTACCCACTATGTGGAATCTTAGTCCCCCATCACTCTTTCTTCATGGTCGGTCTGCACGCAACGATGTTTATATTTTTTATTAATGTTTTGCATAATTACATATACAAAAACATGCTTATGGTCTTAACACTTAGGCTCTTCGACCTAATAAACACATAATCCCACCAGCTTATCAATACTCGGCTCACCAGTCTACCAAACATGATTACAATTCATAAATGTGATTATAATTCATAATATTACTGGGGCATTGCCGGGGAATATTACTTTGGGTAACTATGTCAAATCTTTCGAAGCCACCAAAAAGAGAAAATACACCTCCTATGCAAGGATACATGTCTATATGAACATCTCCAAAGCTCTTCCAGGAATAGTTACCCTAGAATACCAAGAAAAGGAATGGGCCCAAACCATAGACTATGAACACATACCTTTCAGATGCAGAAAATTCCATGAACATGGGCACCTCTTCAGAGACTGCCCTCTAAATGCCACCCCCCCCCAAAAAAAGGAAGCTGAAGAGAAACCAAAGAAAGGATTCACCTAGGTTCAAAATAGAAGGAAACAAGCTCAGAAGAATCCCACAACTGGAAATGACAAAAATAATCTGAATAACAACTCATTTGAAGCCCTCAATCACCTTCCAGAGGTAGAAGAGGTGGAAAAACCCCCACAAGAATGTGGGGAAAGACCACAGCAAGCGCAAGGAATATCAACCATCTGTAGGGCTTTAGATCCCAACAAATCAAGCATACCCACGGACTCACCCAGCCTCAGGGAAAGAACCAGAAAGAGAAGAAGACACAGTCATGGAAATGGATGAGCAGGACCTATCAGAAATTGACCTAGATAGGCTAGAATAAGCACTCAACAAGAAGGATCTCCAAACCTTACCAAAGGACCAACTTAGGAATGTTCTCAAAGTATTTTTCGATTCATCAGCAGGGGCTACCTCCATTTTGGGGATCAACATAGACCCAAACCTAGATCCAAGAAGACACCCAAAAGAAAACAAGCGACGAGGCAAAAAATCGGCTCACCAGCTAATAAAGGAGGCGGGAAACTATATGATCAACTTAGGACAGATTCACAAGCTCTCAGAGAGCTCCTTCTCACACCCACCAAATTGTTAATTATGAATATCCTCACCTGGAATATCAGAGGCCTAAATGGAATATCCAAGCAAAGGATTCTCTGAAATTGCATCAAAATGGAAGACCCTCATATATTCCTGATGTAAGAGACAAAATGTGCAGGGAAAAATGCAAAAGATATCATTAAAAGAAGCTGGCATAACTGCAGATCCTATCAAACAGACTCAAAAGGGGCTTCAGGAGGCCTGGCCATCCTATGGAATCCTGCTACTGTCATCCTTGATTAGGGATTCTCCACTCCAAGTACCATCACAACGCACTACAGGGCCATAGGTTCAGACAAAGAGGGAATGATCACAAATGCCTATGGACCACATAACAACCAAGAAACAGAACTCTTTCTTCAGATCCTAGATTACCTAGGTTCTTTAGCAGAAGGAAAGCGATGGATAATAGGGGGCGACTTCAACATGATTCTCATGCTGGAGGAAAAATGAGGGGGGGGGAAATCACCTGGAGCAGGACAACGCAAAATTCCAGGAACTCATAGAGAACCTCATACTAGTAGATATTGAGAATGGTAATGGCACCTACACCTGGACCAACAAAATACCAGGTCATCAACAAATAACTTGCAGGCTTGATCGGTTCCTCATCTCAGAAACTCTCCTTTTGGAAGGACCCCTAGTAGATTCCAACATCCTCCCGAAGGCAGGCTCGGACCATTGGTCGGTTCATCTCTGGGTTGACACTATTGCCACTCCCAAGATTAAACCCTTAATATTTGAAAAAAATTGGCTCTCCCATCCAGATTTCCAGGATACACTGCGGAAACTCAGAGGGGTACAAAAATGAATTACTTCTAGCAAAAAATAAAATATTTTAAACAACAGGTGCGTAAATGGAACAACGAAGTCTTTGGGAACATTTTCCAAGAAAGGAAAATGATGGAACAAAAACTAGAGAACCTTCAGGGACAAATCATTCACACAGGATATACAATCACTCAGCAACAGGAGGAGAATGAACTGAAAAGGAAACTAGAAGAATGACACAAGCAGGAATAAATCCTGTGGAGGCAGAAATCTCTGGTTCAATGGCTCAATGAGGGAGAGAAAAACACCAAATTCTTCCACCGTTCCATGATCCATAGATGCCTCATCAATCGCATCACAATTTTGGATGACTTGTAAGGCAAAACCCTGTTAACTCATCAGGAAATAACGCATGAGATGACAGACTTCTACAAGGATCTCCTCTCAGAACCTAATGTGGACTGTACCTCAGCAATAGAGTGGGTGACCCAAAATATCCTAACTATAATCACCCAGGAACAAAATGAGGCTCTCATGACACCAATAACGCAAGCAAAAGTGGATCAGGCTATTCAGGAGTTACCCATAGGCAAGGCTCCGGGCCTAGATGGTTTCACAACATACTTCTTCCACTCCTACTGGCCTATGTTAAGGGAAGAAGTGTGGAAGCTGGTGGAGGAATCCCATAACTCAGGCAAAATTCTTCCAGTACTAAATGCCACTTTCCTCACCCTAATACCCAAAGAAGAAAGGGTCACAAATCTGAAGAACTTCAGACCCATAGCTCTTTGCAACATGATCTATAAAATCATTTCCAAGGTCATATCTCTAAGACTCAAGCCAATTCTCCCCTTCATCATCTCCAAGGAGAAATCAGGATATGTTGAAGGAAGGAAAATCATGGATAGCGTCATACTTGTCCAGTACTCCAGTCACTCAAAAGCACCCGTACTCCAGGTATGCTTCTAAAACTTGACCTTTCAAAAGATTTTGACAAATTAAGATGGCAATACATGAAAGCTATCCTATCGTCTTTTGGTTTCAACAAGGATTGAATCTCTTGGATAATGAACCTCATTTCCTCAACGTTTTTCTTAATCCTCGTCAATGGAGTCCCCTCTCAACCCTTCTCCTCCACAAGAGGAATAAGGCAAGGCGACCCTCTCTCCCCTTTTCTTTTTGTCATAATGGCTGAAGGTCTAGGATGCTATATCAAGGCCTCAATTGAAAATGGATTCCTCCAAGGCCTCCCTCTTCATGGATTACAACCAATAGCCTCCCACAACCAATTTGTTGATGACACGCTACTAATGAACACCCCCACCATGCAAGAAGCAATCAAACTAAGCTCCATCCTCTCCGATTTCAGCGAAGCCTCTGGCACCACCTTCAATCTGGCCAAATCACAACTCTTCTTTTTTAATACTCCTATGGAAATCCAACAACACCTTTCTCAAATTCTAAATACCCCTGTCTGCACTCTGCCCTCTCGCTACCTGGGACTCCCTCTTTCTCACTCAACAACCATAAACATCTCCTGGGATTCTCTCCTACTCTCCATCACCAACCATCTTAGCAACTGGACCTTTCACTCCCTCAACCTTCCAACCATAATCGTTCTCTTAAAGCTAGTCCTCCAAGCCATCCCAACTTACCTCTTCTCAGCCCTATCTGCCCCCCAATCAGTCATAAAGAAAATAAGGAATCTGCAAAGAAACCTTTTATGGCATGGAGACAACCTGAACAAAAAATAGGCCCTTGTCAACTGGGACAAAGTCTACAAGCCCAAATCTTCAGGTGGTTTGGGCCTTCGGGACCCTGGAAAATTAAATAGCAGCATGGGAGAAAGAATTTGGTGGAGATGGCTCAAAATACCAACAGATATTTGGGAAAAACTTTGGAAATGCAAATATGCCCCAAATACGCACCAAAGTCAACTTATAAGAATGCAAGGGAAAATTCAGGGCTCCAACATATGGAATGCGGCCTGGAAAAATCATCCACTCATACAGGAACATGCTTTCTAGGAAGTTCACAAAGGCCAGAATGCCTTATTCTGGATGGATTCCTGGCAACAACTGACACCCCTTCAACTGGCAGAAAATCTACAATCCTACGAAAATCACATTCAAGATCTTGCCACTCTCAAAGTAGCAGATTTGTGGATAGATACCCTGAGTATCTCTCCCTGGCGAAGATGGAAATCTACTCATCAAGAACTCCAAGTGGCAATGGACTATGACCTGCAGCACTGGAAACAAGCTACAACCCCAAGGCGAATATGAAAAAGCATAGACTAAGACATCCTCAGATAGGGATACACACCTCATGGAAGCTTTACTCTCAATGAGGGATACACTCTTCAGGAGAAATTCCACAATCTTAAAAAATATAGCATCTAGAAAACAATATGGAAATCAAAACTATGGCCCAAAATCTCTACATTCCTCTGGCTTCTACTCCAGAACAAGATCTTAACGTAGGACAATCTTCAAAGAAAAGTTTTTATCGGCCCCTCGATTTTCCATCTCTGCCATCTCCAGGCAGAAACCATGGAGCACCTCCTAAATAATTGTCCACTTAGTGAGAGCATCTAGAACCAGGCCACTCAGTTCATGAGAAGAACCAAACGAGTTAAAAACAACATCATAAGCACCATCAGGGATTGGAGCTCCGACTCCTACAAAATCCCTATCTTGAACAAAACCTGGCAACTCTTACCAGGATTTATAGTTTGGCAACTATGGAAAGAGAGGAACAGAATAATATTTCATTCCCAGCCCTCTCCTCCCACCCTCCTCTGGAACACAATCCTCCTGCATCTCCAGGAAACTCTTCAGCTACAGTTATGGACCAAGGAAGACTTCCCTACTGACCTAGGTGACCTCTCGCTCCTCAAATCTTGGGGCTTCTTGTTTGCTCACTCCAACCCTCCTCAACAACCTCTCCCAATTTCAAAAGCCTTCAACCCCTCTAAATGGATCCCCCCCCCTGCCAAGCTTCTATAAGGTCAACTTTGATGGAGCATCAAAAGGAAATCCACGAGACTCAGGCTATGGAGCGGTCATAAGAAACAACTTAGGTCAAATACAAAGCCTCATTACAGAAAATATCGGATGCGAAACCAATAACATAATAGACTTGGCAACAAAAACATTGAATGGAAAGGATCCAGGGAAAATCGCTCCCAGCTGGCACCTCCTTGGCCCTCTTTACAGCTTCCAGGCTCTTCTCAGACCCTCTCTAACGCTAACCCCCTCACACATTTGGTGAAGTGAAAACAAAGTAGCGGACAAACTAGCCAATGCAGGGGTCGACTCTATGCAGTAGATTATTCTCCATGATTCTAGGCAGTCCCAAAGCTCACCCCTTTGGCTCCAATGCGAGGAGTTGGCCCAGCTCGATGGCCCTAATCCATACGGGGTGCCACCTTTGTCTACTTAGAAATTCTTCCAAGTCATAAATGATCAGAATCTCATGAGAGTGGGCGACTGTAAGCGTCAGTGCAAAAGCTCTTCAACCGATAGATGTTTTCGGGGGCTGTTTCCCAAAGTCGCGAAGTCGCGAAAAGCGCGAGAGAATCTAGACCATTAGTGCTAGAGTAGATCTGGACCGCTAGTGCTCGAGGAGATATGGACCGTCGAAAAATGATCTCGGGAACTCAAAAATAGGGAGTCAAAAGCTCAGAAGGAGGATCTGGACCGTTGATCCCAAGGAAATCTGGTCTGTCGATATGATCCCGAAGAACTCGCAATTTCGGGTATCGGAAGAAGGGGAACGCTCGATTCTTCTCTATCTCGAGGTGCGAAATCCCAAAATATAGAATGTTGGTGCCTGAGGAGATCTAGACCATCAGTGCTAGAAGAGATCTGGACCATCGATCTGTCTGCCCAAGTCACGAAGTCGCGATCATCGAAATCACGATATGTAAAGTCACGATATGTGAAATTGCGAAATGCGAGAGAGGATTTGGACCATTGATCCCGAGGAAATATGGACCGTTGATCTGGTCTCGAAGGGCTCACAATTTCGTGGATCGGAAGAAGGGGAACACTCGATTCTTTGCTATCCCGAGGCGCGAAATCTCGAAATCTGGAGCAGCCACCAGTCGTGAAATACAAACTCGCGATACAACCACAGTGAAGTGCGAATTCAAGAAGAGGATATTAGCCACTGGTTGCGGGCCATCGATGACCGTTGATCTCATCTGATGGTTTTAGGGAATTAGACCTTGGGAAACCGCAGGCATTTTTGTGTATGTAGATAGGCTGCAGGTCTTTTTGTAAGCCCTCAGTGGAAATTAATATAAGGATCCACTTTTTATTCAATATATATATATATATATATATATATATATATATAATTTTGTATTAATGGTTTTTTTTTTCTATTTTTAATTGTTTTAAGGGTTGTATTTTATTTTTATTTTTATAAATTTTTTTTAGGGTATTAAAAAAAATTTAAAAGTTTTTTTCTTCTTTATTTTTTTAATTTTTAAAAATTATGTTAGAAAAAAAATAAGGTGTTATTTATTTTTTTACTTTAACATGTTTACAATTTTTTTTTCTTTTCCATTTTTAGCATAAATTAAAAAACATAAATTAATTAATATTTTTTTTTTCAAGTTTTCAATTTAAGTGTCAATTTTAACATTTTTGTTTGTGATGGTATCAATTATTGACATTATGGTTTCAATGAACTCATAATTTCAACTCCAACAATATTTAAATTAGTGTCAATATTTTTAGATTAGAGGGTCAATGGTGTCTGTTGTCAAGGCCATGATTTGAATTGAGTCTCAATTTTAACCACCTCCCAAAAATGGTGCTACTGGTAACACCTCTTTTTGAAACAAAGGTTGATTTTGGTGTTTTTTGACACAAAAATATGGATTGTTTGGACGAGAGTTATCATTTTGAGGTCATAGTTTTCGTTAAGTTGGTAACTATATTACTATTAAAGATTGTATATGAAAGATTTTCCTTTAATTTTATTCTTCAATTCATATTCTCTTTTAAAAAAAAAATTATTTTATTTTTATAAATTAATATTGTATAAAAAATTAGAGTGAAAATTAAAGAAAAAAATGAATATGCCAAAAATAAGTGGTTGGTCCCTCTCTTATAAGTTGTTGGTAGTCTAAAAACAATGTCTTAAAAGTAGTTGTTAACAATATGAAAAAATCTTAGTGGGTGTATTTTTAGGTATCTATGCCCTTACTCATTAAATTATTGGTATATCTAGCTTGCAAATTATTGGATATACTTTTAAGTTATAATGACAACTAGTAAATAAAATTACAAAAATATTAAAAATATATAAAATTGGTTACATCAATAAATAACTAAAAAAATAAAATATATAGAATTAATTACATGAGAATCAAAACATTATATGGAAATATGTTTATTGTTTTAATAAAAAAAATTTATAAACAAAAATAAAAATATCTTATAAAAATGTCTTAAAATACTTTTACGAAAAATATAAATGTTCTTAAGAAAGGATGGCAAGACTTCTGATTGTGATTGTGATTCTTGGGGATTTAATGACTGTGATCTGGGTAATAACATACTTATTGATGATTGGAAACAATGCGTTCAACGCTCATTACTATTACTAATTTTCGGTAGAGTTTGAAGATGTGCATATATGGATGGTTTTGGGCAGGGATGATTTTAAAAATGAAAATTTATTTTAAAATGTAGAAATTTTGGAGAATCTTATTAATTCTTCACATACCAATTGTGAAATGTTTGACCAGATGACTTTAAATGTGGGAGATTTTTGACTTTAAATGTGGGAGATTTTTGACCCTGAATTCCATTGAAGATTTGAGAAGTGCAGTCCCGCGTTGTCTCTTTTCATATCTTAGTATGCTGCAAATGTGGGTTTCAGGGGGACATTGATGTCCCTTCAATGTCGGTTCATGGGTTCATGGATTACAGATTATCTTCCCTGTGTTTTTTCTTGAATATTATTTCTTTGTTTTTGTTTTATAGGTTTCCTTTGTAGATTTCTCCTATATCTCAGTTTTTTTTTTAAGTCGGAATAGGGGACAAAATTCTTGAACTTGTATGGTGTGGGTTTCCTAGCTATTGGCTGCTCTGGAAAAGTATATTGGCTGCTCTGGAAAAGTATGGACTTAAATGGGGTTCAAATTAAAAAAATTATTATGCTGGCATGAAGAAGTTATGCAAGGTAACAATGATACTCTTTGGCAAATTGTGGTAAAAATCTTTGAAGTGTAGCAAGCTATGGTGAATATCTTGAACCTACTCACGATCTAGACACGAAGATTGGACGTCCTGGAAATTAAATACCAGCATTTTTGGTCTCTGGTTATACCTCAACACTCCAATTCAGCCTCAATCAAGCAACAATAAATTCTCAACATGTAGGAAATTTGAAAGCAAAATTTGGGGGTTTTGACTTGGCTCCTATGGCGATGGAAGTTGGATCTCCTTTACCAGACAGAGAGGAAGAATTACACGGTAATGAGTCTTTTCATGAGTAAATGTTTTTCAAAGTTGTATTTTTTTTTTGGAACATTTGTTCAGAAGATAGTTAATCAATATGTTTGGAAGTTTTCTCTAGAAGATTTTGTATTCGTAGTAAGAAGGAACTAGAAAATACCAATTTGGTATCTTTGTTTGAATTAGTTGTTTGATTTGGCATAGCATTTATATTTTAATATAAATATAAATTTAAGTTTCAGTTAAAAAAAATTATAAATATTGTTTATAATTTTTTTAAAAATCTATAAATATTATTTATAATTTTATTTTAAAATAAGATATATATATATATTTTTTTCACATTTATTATTTTTCAATTAATAAAAATAAAATATGTCATAAAATATTTTATTTATAATGGATATTGAAATATTTTTTGTTATTAATTTTTTTTTAACTACAATTCCATGTTAAGCAATGAATGAGTTACACATTTTTCTTATATTGTAATTTGTAGAAAAAATTTATAAATGAAATAACAGTTTTTTGATTTCAGTTATTTATATGAATTATTTAATTTAAGGTGGACATTGAAATATTTAATTAACCAAATATTGAAATATTTCTTTATCATTAATATTTTTTTAACTACCATGTGTCAATTCCATGTTGAATATGGAAATAATTACACATCTCCCACATACTAAACTGTAGAAAACACTTTTAAACATAATAAATTTAATTTTAATTTTTTAAAAATATTTTTTAATAAATTATATCTTTAAAAATTCAAAATTTCTACACATAAAATTAAAATAATACAAAATCAAGACATCAATTGGGTTTAGGGTGTTTTCCCCACCCAGGTTCAATTTAGCTCTTAAATAAGCATGCTATCCAAAAATCATTTGTTTTCTACAAAATTTGGTTTAGATATCCTCTAAATGTTACCTATCTTTGACACGAGGGGAAGTATTGGTGGGTTTCCCCAAAAACAGTTGTAAAAAAGCCTTCTTGCCTTTGGCTCTGAGCACGTTATAGAAAAGCTTTGACTTTCTACAAAAACTGGTTTACCCTAGATACTAATACCATCATCATCAATAAAGAGAAATACCCAATAAATTATCCCAACAATTGTTACTTCCAAAAAAACAAAAACAAAACAAATTTAAATTGAATTTATGCCAATAAAACTGAAATCATACAAAAGTCAATCCACTCGGAAATAAACACTGTAGCTTAAACCAAAGTAAAAGCAAAAGAAATTTAGAACAGCCTATTTTCCTGTATTTTCAGTGGTAGAGAATCTGAACCACTGTCAAGAACATGCCAGTAAAAAGTAAAGGACCACTCTTCTGTTGGAGACAAACATAACGCCCAAAAAAATCACACTCAATCAAACTAGTGGAACCAAGACATCGAAATATCTTCTCAGTTGAGAGTTCAAGATTAATTATCATAGTAAAACGACCTCCCGCCACTTGATCCGGAATACAATCTAACAAGCCCAGTATACATTTTGGATTGGAATTTGTGATCCATCTTGCTTTGAGTAAATGGTATTCTTGATCCTTTATTTTTTATTTTGGTTTCCTATACTTCTACTTGACGCACAGTATGACCATGACAACAACCCTTACCTGATCAATCTGCATTGAAAATGTTGAGTAATTAGTAATAATTTAGCTAGATTGGACTAACAACTTAGAATCAGAAACAGTATAATTTGTTCATTGTGCTCTGTGCAAACCTGCCTGATCGTTAGCATTCCTGCCCTCTGATTGCTGGTTCCAATTGCAGATGAATAGCTCAAACTCTTCGACATCGTAATTATGAAGATATGAAGAACAGGCTTAGATGGGTTCCAATAATCAACCTGACGTTGCTTGTTAGCGTGCCATTTTTAAGTCCGCAACGTCGCCTGGCGGTTGTAAGAGCTTGATGATCACTACTAGAAAAGTTAAGGCATCTAACATATTGATGATGCCTTAACTTTTCTAGTAATGATCATCGAGCTCTGACAACGGCCAAGCGACATTGAGGGCTGAAAGAATGGCACTTCAACGCAAGGGTGACAATTGCAGTAACTCATGTAAGCTGGTTCGCCATATCTAAAGTTGTATGCAAAATCTCTTGTCAGATCAGCCAATAACTGCTGCTTCAATTTTCTCAATCACACTGCACCTAATATTCCAAACTCTAAAACATTGCAACGAGTTGGAATAGCAAGAAGAGAAAGACAGTTTAAATAGCAAATTCACAAGTGGTACTTGTTTAAAGTTTGTAATTTGAGTGGGTAATTATTACCCTGAATAAATTTATTGGAAATAGGTATATTTAATCATTTTTTAATCATAAATTTTAATTATATGGTTATCCATTGAAGACGTTGACATATTTTTCGTCTTCTTTTATCATAATTGATTGGTTTTAGAAAGGTGGATGATCTTCCTAACATGTCAAAACAGGGAAGTTAATCATTAGTAAAATTAACTTAACATGTCAAAACAGGGAAGTTAATCATTAGTAAAATTAACTTAACATGTCAAAACAGGGAAGTTAATCATTAGTAAAATTAACTTATCATTTGTTGAGTCGATTATTCAATGAACCAACGATTTTCATAGACCTGGTGTTAATTAGGGTTTTTTTTAACCACTGGCCAGATTTTTAGTGCGTTGACAATTATACCAACCAAAACCTTTTTGCTTTCCCAGCCACGAGTTTGCAGCTGTGCTAGTCGTATGAACAGCCGAGAACCGAGTAGAGTTCGTGAGTTTATTGGTTGCAATTTGAAAAAACTTTTCATGGTGCCAAGTTTTCTTTAATCTAAAGTTATTTATTAGCACAGTCACATGCAGACTGCTAAAACGCCTGAGGAAAATGCAGGGACAGGTGAGGAAATTCGTGGTTAATAATCCAAACATGGTAATGTTAAACTTTAATCATTTAAACGTGGCAATCATATAGTGCTATAGTAATTTCTTAATATGATTAGCTAAATGTTAAAAAGTAAACAGTTTAACTGATGCATTCAAAAATACAAGGAGATTATGAAGAGTAAATCACATTCATTGATTTGAGAAGACTACTAAGAATATTCCAGCATCTTTAATTAAGCCGAAAGGCGTATACCTATTGACAATGGGCAGAATTAATGATCTTTTAATCTTAAACCCTAATCTGATGGCTATGCATTGAAGATGCTGGCATATTCTTAGTCGTCCTCCAAAATCAATGGATCGGATTTATTGTTCATAACTTTCTTGCATTTATGAGGGCATCCGTTAACATGTTTACTCTTTAACATTTACCTAATCACATTAAAAAATTACTGTAAGGATATGTAATTGCCACATTGCCACGTTCTGCTTCCGACCGTCTAATACCCACGCGTTCCATTTATCACAATATTATCAATTTTTGTAAGTTTTAATAAAAATGGTTTAGGGATTTAGCAGAGAAATTATTCTCGCGAAATCGCAGAGAAATTATTCTCGCGAAATTATTCTGGTAAACGCCGAGAAATTGCCAAGGTAAATGTTAGAAATTATACTCGCAGAGAAATGGTTTAGGGATTTCGCAGAGAAATGCGTTTCATTCTATGGAAATGGCAGAGAAATGCAATTAACCTGAAACCTTGAAACCTTGGCAGAAGCAGGAGAGAAATTATATAGTCTTTCGGCGTTTATCAGTCATAAATTATATATGACTGTGCTAGTTGTTAACTATCAGATTAAAATTTTAGATTAAAAGATGATTAATTATGCCCATTACCAATAGGTATACACCTTTAGGCGTAAATATGAAATGGATAGGGAAAAGCAGTAAATGGACAGCGCACTCAGAAGACTAGTCGAACCAGCCGTGTTACAGGGAATTCATTTGTTATTTATGGCGTGGCGCTTCCTGAAATTGATATTTAACGTATCAACAGCGACTCCCATTAAATGTATCTCTCATAGAACCGAGTAGAGTCGTGAGGTTATTGGTTGCAATATGAAAATTTTTACGTGGTGCCAAGTTTTCGTAAATGTAACATTATTTATATCTCCAGGGTGATGGGATATATAGGCGAAAACAGTAAATGGCCACAGCACTCAGAAGATACTGTGTCTTCTGATAGATACATTTAGTCGGTAGTCGCTGTTCATACGGTAAATATCAATTTCAGGAAGCGCCCGCCATAATCAAGAAATGAAATCCCTGTAACCCAGCTGGTTTGACTACAGTAGGATATACTGTGTGCCATACCAGGATCATTTGTGCCATGCCACGGATAATATGTATATCCTGTGTGCCATACAACTAATGAGCGTGCGTCAACCCACACCACCTATGAATGTCCGACTCTTTTGAACAGGTTGGGCCATTGTAAAAACTCGAGGAAGGGTGAAAGGAGAAAAGCTATTCTACTGTCGTGGAAGGAACGGGTCCGCACAAAGAAAATGGTGGAATTGTCCAACACAACACAAATATGATAAAAGTTCCTTTATTGTCATGATAAAAGTCATATACTGATAAAATCATCACCAGGCACGTGAAAGTAAGATGCTTATATTTTCCATCTTTTAAGTTTAGCTACCATTCAAAGCTAAAAGTGTTCTCTTCACTATTACTGAGATTTTCACTATTATTGAGATTTTGCAACTGTCGAGGACGAATATTATTGAGATCATTGAAAATGATATATTTTTGGTTTTTTCTAATTAGAAATGATTTTTTTTCTGTAATTTTGCAATATAAATTTATAAGAATTTAATTATTATTTTTTGTTGTTTAAAATCTATTTTTGAATGTAGAAATAGATTCAAATTTAGATTATACAGAAATAATCACTCAAATCAATTAATTATGATTTTTCTCAAATCTAAGAATTATGATTTTTCTAGCTAAATTTCTAAAAAAATCCCCACTAAAAATAGTATGGTATTTTTTAATAGTAGAAAAGCTATATCTTTTATCCATAATAAGCATTACCTTTATGAGTAGCCTTATTGACAAAATTAAATTTTCCAGTTTTTTATGACATAATGAATGTCAAATTATTGAATTAAGAGAATGGATATAAAATAAGTGTTTTTAGGTAAGTAGGTTAATTGTAGAATGTTTTAATAATAAAAAATGGTTTTGGTTAAGCTTTTTATTCATGTAAATTTGGACAAAATTGTTATTTTCTGTTTTTTAAATTGCATTTTTAAATGCATAAATGGAGTCACTCTCATAATAAAATAATAAAAATTTGTCACTAAGATTCTATAAAAAGCTTTTCAGAAACAAGATTACAATGTCAGCAGTTTGACCTAGAAAGATTACAACGTCAGCAGTTTGACCCAGACTGTAAAAAATTGAATTGTGAAGGGAAACCAATTCAGCCAGCGTAAGAAGTCAAGAACCAGTGTATCAAAAAACTAGTCATATGACAATGTTTTAACCACAAAAATAACATTGCCCCAAAGGGGAAACCGATGTGCTATTTTCCGTAAGGCTGACATAGTTCAAACCAGACAAAATAAACCAAAAAA